>VZTX01018402.1:780452-941666 GCA_013400915.1 Pardalotus punctatus
ATAATAATAATAATAATAATAATAATATATAATAATAATAAATTGTACATAATATTTCAATGATATTATTATAAATATTATTACTCATAGTAATAACAATAAATAATAACAAACTTGGGATCCAGGGACTTGTAGCACAGGAATTGAAAAGGAACCCACCACATAAGTCTGGATCATTCTTCTAGTTAGCAAAGACAACTTTGGATTCTGAGTTCCAATGTTTTCTGTATCTTCAGGACTCCCATGTAGGACACTGAAGGAGCTTGGGATCTAAAAAAACAGCATTGACAACACGATTTGAATCATAACAAGGATATTAAAAAATACCTGGAAATCCTGGTACCACCAGTCATATTAATGTTAAGGAGTTTTTATGGGAGGAGGGGGAGAACGATGCTACTGAACAAAGGGAGTTTCTGAACAAAAAGCTCACAGACTTCTCCATTACCTGCCAGGAGCCCCATGGCTGATTAAGGGGTTTTAGCATATTTTGAGATTCTTTCGTACAAGCAGTTTGACAGCAGCCTGCTTCTGATGACTTGTAAATATCCATGGGGTTTTGTTCTGTCTCATCCTCTTCTGCTTTCCTTCCTCCTATCATCATGCACAATCTTCTCCTCGAAACTCAAAGGTCAGTTTTCCAGATACTGCTGCCTGCAAACAAAGGATAGAGCCCCACATCATAATACAGTACAACAATGCCACATTAAGATAGATGAAAATATTCTAAAGTGATCTGTTACAAAATGCTCATAATACAGAATGAAAATATCCTGCAGATAAATGCTATTTTCATCCAGATTCTCGGTGGATAAATATTATTAAGTCTTATTATCAGAATGTTGACATGTCTCATTGCAAAAAAGTGTAAACATTTTTTTTCCATCCTGTTTTTTGGCTAAATAACAGAATAAAACTACCAGATTAGCAGCTCTGAATTTACTCAAATGAGGTGCTCTGTATAGTGAGAAGAAAGATTTCTGCATGTTTTGTTTGCAAGTTATTTTGAGATTTTCATTTCAATTTAAGACAATGTAGAATTTTGAAATGTCAGTCTCTTGGATAGCAATTTCTTTTTGCAGCCTTGTGTAGATATTGGAGAATGAGAACAAAGCACCAGAGCTACCAAAGGATAAAAAAAAAAAAAAGAAAGAGAAAATAGAGCAGCTGGTAACTGTAAAAACAACTGGCTGAGAAACAAATAGTAACTTTTCTGAAGCACTGTGCAAATGAGAAACTTTGTGACAGTGATTTTATTAAATGTTAATTTTGATTTATTACCTGGGTTGGCAGGCATTACTATGGGATTCTCAATGTAGCTATTGAATTTCTGTGTTAATTTACTTTTTATCATCTTAATGCATTGAATTGTCCTATTTTAGACCTCACATAATTTCATCAAGGAACTTGTTTGCATGGTAAGCTCTGCATTCCCTTAAATATAGAATTATGGAGCTGGCACTACCAGAGACTGCTGCAGATGCAAATCTCACTATCAAACCTCTGCTCACAAGGTTTTCCAAACAATACAGCCGGAAGTAGTTTACTCCCATATCTGATAGCAAACGGTCTGAGGAAAATCCTTTGTCTTGGTGGCTACAAGAAGCAAAAAACTTTCTTCCTGGAGTTGTGTCTGTAGTTGTTTATTCACACAGCCAGCCAATGAACCACGGAGATCTGATAGTCACTTGTTCAGTGAAGAATTCTCTGTTGAATGGAGAATTACTTCTCTATATTGTGCTTTCATTTCTGACACAACATACTTCACACTGAACTAAGAGTGAAGAACCAGAGAAATTCCTGGGAATGAAGGGCTTTAAGTTGTTAAAAAAATAAAATCCAGTAACAGTGTGTATGGACTGAGGGCAGAAACTGTCCTCCAACTTACTTCTTTTCGTTGCCTGCAAAATTGTATACAAAATTCTAAGAATATATTCCAGTTGTCCTTCAAACTAGAATATTTAGTGATCAAACCCTGGAGCTACTTGTGTTACTTGATCATCAATGTAGACTATTTCCAGATTCAACTCAGAGGGTTGAGTAAATATTTTTAGAGAAAATAAGTGGAAGGAAAGGTACAAAAGTTGTCTTGCTAGACTTGTGAGCTGGGCATGAACCTGCTTGTGAAAATTTTGTCCCATGCTTTTAGCTTCTCAACAACATTGGAAATATTGTATTTATAATATTAGAAAGGGGAAGCGAAGGCACAAACAAGAGGGAGCACAGAGATTCTGCTGAGAAGCAATAATCACAAATACCTCATCAATCTCATCTCATCTCATCTCCTGCAATCTGCCTGGCATGGCCCACCCTTCTCTCCCCAGTCCTTGCCAATACAGAGTGGGTTTTACCAGTGCGGAATGGGAAGCACGCTGCCACAGCTCCCTCTTTTAATAGATAAACACATCTATGCAAAGTCACAACAAATTAAGAACTTCTTATTTCCGTTTATCGAGCTTGATGGAATCAATAACCAGCAGGGAGCTGGTAATGGATTTATTAAGTCATAGGAGTGCGAAGTCACCCATTGGCAGCATTTCCCTCTAAACAGGAAACTGGACTAAAATAAATCTCAGCTCAAGTGAAAATAATGGATAATACTCACGTTACATTGCACTCTTTAGCCATCTAAAATAGCTGAGCTTTTTCCTAAATAATACATGAAAGGCTGTTCAATGTCCAATATCTGATAACTATATTGTCTTGTCTTGTGCAAAGAAGCTGAAATAAAACCAGAAAAATCATCTGTAGCATTTCATGCTTATTTTTTGCCTGTCTGAAGCACAATCAATCCACTTAAGTAGATTTGCTTTTGATTGAAACCTTTGTGTTCCATTTGACACGTTAGAAATTCAGACGTCTGCAAAGCAGGTGTTTGTCCTTTCTCTTGATGTGCAAGTGTATAACATTAGAGCTTAATATTTATTAGAAACGTTCAATCAATCTTCTGAGTCTGCAGTTCTATGGATGTATCACATATTAGCAGGGCTGGGAATAAAAGTCAAACACAGTACCAGATGTGAAATATGACACTGCTATAAAATTATAAAGAATAGATAGAACTTCTCACTTTATTACTATTGTAACAAACTTTTTTACTGAGGAGGCCACAAACAAGTAGAAGAATCTATTGTGCTGGGCACCATTCAGGTTCTTAACTGGGGAATAAATCTCACCCCAAATATTTTTCAATCCATGGCCTTGTAAGATGCTCTTGCTGACCTTATTCTTGGAGCAGCTCCACTGACAGCAGTGCTGTCACAATGATAAAGTTGTGCTTGCACGCGCTGCAGAATTGGAGCATTAAAAGATGAAACGAGAAAAGGGCTCACAGCCTACCGTGATCTGTATTCCCATCATATTTAATGGCTGGGGAACCAAGGCAGAGATTACTTTGGGCCATCATGGTCAGAGGTCATCATTAGCCCTGGCAATAACTGGCAGACATATTTTGGCATTTTTAGCAGGGAGACCGAAGATCCAAATGGGTTTGGTAGACGGAACGCCCTTTTGGTTATCCTATAAATTTTTTAATTATTATAAAAATATATTTTGTATTAATACCTCATTAAGTTTTGGTAATAAAAGGAAATAAGAACAATTTCTCAGCAGAAATGTGAGTACTTTTCTGGGAAGGTAATAATCCAAATGTTGTTCCCAATAACTAACCATCACTTGAAGTTGCTATTCCTACACCAACAGACTTTGCAATAAAAAAAAAAGAATCTATACATAATATTTTTAACAATGAAATGTCACCTACTCTCCAAATTTTCCAAAGGCATTTTTTTAACAATAAAAGTACAATTTAAAGTCCATTAAAGAAACAGAGCAAATTACAAGTTTTGGTCTAAGTGTGTAAATTACGGATTTGAAACATTAAAAATTAACCAGTAAAGGCAATGCAGACAACTGAATGGAACACTTGAAGGGGTTAAGGAACTTGAGCTCTGGTTGCAGCTCACTGACTTATTTAGCCTTCCTGTAACACCTGAGTGAACAGCTCTTGACTTTAGAAGGTGTTTTCAGAAGCTTCCACACCACTGTGGTTAGAGCCAGGCAGGATCATCAGTGGCTAGGAAAACCCAAAACCATGATCAAACAGCTGTGTCATCTTTTTTTTCCCTTCTGTAGTGGCATCTGATAACTAAGGACCTAACTGCTAGGTCCAGTGTAGTTGATCTCCAAATTAAAAAGGCTTTAGAGGGAAATGTAATGGAGCATCACTGAAAGGTCATAATGAAGGTCATGCCCATGGGAAGAGCAGGAATGACGGTTTGACTGAGGTACCATGAAAAACTTTATTCGCTGGTGATTCATGTTGCTTGAAACCCTGTACCAGACTCAGTAGAAAAGTTTTTGAAGTGGCCCGTACTAAAAGGATAGTCGAGACACTTGTTATGTCAAAACGTCACATGGCAGTACGCAGGTCAGAGGAGGATATCTTCCCTGTTACCTCTCTCCTTTTAGGGATTCCTGTGGCTTGCAGTGGGAAGGTGCTGCCCTCTCACACGACTTTCTGCATTAATTGCACCCATCACGCTGGAGACAAAAAATTTTCAGAAAGTATGAATAGTGATCCTTTATAACAGCTTTCACAGCCACACCTCCTGAGAAAACTATATTCCCTTGGCAGCTTGTGTTTGCATCTTGCAATTAGAATGACTGAAACTATCTCTATTAAAAGAACATGCAAATGGCACCAGGCATAAATATAGGATGGCAGTGGAAGAGAGGATTGCTCATTCTATCTGAAGATGAGTCTGAATGACAGTGGCAGATAATTCCAGAAGTGGGAGGTTTCAAATTAAATGAAAAGTGAAAATGAGCAATCCAGTCAGAGCAGTGTCAATAGTGTTACATAATTTCATATGCAAATTTGGTTTATCCTAATCTGCCCCTAGTTTGCATGGAGCCACTTAGACTAAATCTGGAGGCCTATCCCTGCACTGTGGAATTACTGGAGATACAAGAACTTTCTCTGCTGCTGCCACTTTTCACTGCTGTCTGCACAGTGCAATGTCTTGCGTGTAGTTTAAGAATTATAGATTAGGTGTCAGTAAATAGAGTAAAAAATGGGTTTGAATTGAACATTTCTTTTATAAATGTGATTTCAGATGAAGGTATATTGCAAGCTGCCATACAACACATTCAGCAAGTACTGCCTTGCTATCATAAGACATTATTCTGGCTCCAAATTTGATTTGTGTGAGGAGGAAACCAGGAGAGTCCCTCAAAAATTGCATTGTTGGCTCGTTTTGCCATTGAATTCTGGCATACCAAGGTTGCATCACTAAATAATGCTCAGTTGTATAACCTCTAAAAGGTTATGTAACTATTGTGTCTCACTGCACAGTCTTCAAACACAGAGTCTCTTTCTTCCACCAGTTTATATTTATTCAAATTTTGTAATATCAATGTTTTGTCTTTTAAGAAAAACATTCACAGTACAATCTCAGACTCTTGATTTCACATTTCACATTAAGTTATGCCATTTTAAGGATAGTCATGCTTAGCATTTCCATTTCTATGACTTCCTATCAAATACTTAGTGCTTCATTCCAGTCTGCATTTGAAAACTAACACCTTGCCTTCTTAAATTGATTTACTCTGCTTAAGCCCTTTATAATTTTTGCTGCACAATACTGGAGTTAAAACTGTTAAAAACAAAAGAAAGGGTACTTTACTCACCTTTTTTTTGTATGTGTGTCATATTACTTATTGTAAGGTACAGCAGTGCACAGTATAGAAACACAGGATGATAACACAGAAGCATAAAATGGCTTGGGTTCCAATAGATCTTAAAGATCATCCAGTTCCAACCCCCAGCCATGGCCTGGGACATCTTTCACTAGACCAGGTGCTCAGAGCCCCGTCCAGCCTGGCCTTGAACACTCCAGGGATGGGACACCCACAGATCCCCTGGGCAGCCTGTGCCAGCACCTCTGCACCCTCTCAGTAAAGATTTTTTCCTAATATGTAATCTAAACCTACTCACTTTCAGTTTGAATCCATTCCCCCCTCCTCCTGCCACTACATGCCCCTGTAAAAAATCCCTCTTCATTTTTCTTGCAGACTCCCTTCAGGTACCGGAAGGTCGCAATTAGGTCACCCCGAAGCCTTCTCTTCTCCATGCTGAACAATTCCAATCCTTTCAGCCTTCCTTTTCCATCCCTCTGGCCATCTCCATGTCCATTCCCTGGACTCACTCCAACAGGTCCATGTCCTTCCCATGATGCAGCACTGCAGGTGGGGTCTCACCAGAGCAGAGCAGAGGGACACAATCCCCTCCCTCACCTGCTGGCCATGTCCTGCTTTGGATGCTTTGGATGCAATTTGCTTTCTGGGCTAGATATAGATATAGATATAGATATAGATATAGATATAGATATAGATATAGATATCTTTGTAGGCAGTTTTGCTGTAGCTCTGGAACCACTTTCTAATCTAAATAGGTTTGTGATGAGATATACACAATAATTCTATTTCACAAAATGCTTAGCAATGTTTGGCATTTCATTGCCAGAAGGAAGGGGAAGAAGATACATTCAACATTTTAAAGGCCTTTGGGAGCAGGGATTATTTAAAACACAATCTCCAGGCAACATAAGCTTTTCTGAGTGCAGAAATACATAATGGTAGGCTCAGAAGTACTGGGCTGAAACGTCCATTTTTGATTCTCTGGATCCTATTCATATTTCTTATTTCTTGCATATTGACCCTGTTTTGAATGCAATTCAATTGTGCTTACTTTATTGAGTGGCTTTGAAAAGCTAAACAGATATGACACCATTACAGTTTAGCAATGAGTTCTCCACAGAAAACAAAACTTTAAATTTGACTTATCACTTGTTTTACAGTGTTTAACCCAGACCTACTACCCTTGACCTTCCTGCCATGTATTTCCTTGTATTTGCTTTGTGCAAAAGGCATTCAAAAGCTCATGAAGATAAAAGGGTATGTGCTTGATGAGTTGATTATAAAGAATTTCCAGTATCTCACATAAAGCTCTTGCATTCAACTTGTGCCTGGGCTATGGGTAGGATTCAATAGAGGAAAGAAAAATAAAAGAAGTAAATAGAAAATCTCGAGTCTAATTCAGCTTAAGCACTTACTCTGCAGACTACTTGAAGGCCAATGTTTGCAAGTTATTCATTTCAGAAGTAAGGGTTTAGAGCTTCATGAAGAAAATTATATTCACTATGTTCCAAATCAGAAAAAAAAGTTATTAATGCTTTGTAAATAATTATTCATTTCTCTGTGAATTGTTAGACTGCCTGGCTTTGCAGTTCTTATCCTTGTCTAGTAGGAGAATCAATATATAAAGTCTAGAAGGTGGATTGAATCTAATGGAACAGATTCTCCTCTGAAAATGGTTGTTTATTGAACATTTTTGGTCTGCCTCACAACTTCTTACAAACAGGAATTCTTGGCTCAGAATAGCAAACTTACCCTATGAAGGAGGCACTCAAAACATTAAAGAATTGCTTTTTGGGGGGAATTTTGGAAGCAGTGATAAAAATTTAGGTTGATAATTCCTGTAAAAGGTTATTAAGTGATTGGCTTGGGAATATAAAGCAAATGCAAAAAATACTCATTTGCTACAGGGATTAAAAAATAATCTTTTAATAATACATGTATTGCATTTAAAGTATTAAGAAGCAGGAGGGTATTCCCTGGCTAGAGACTATTCTTCTGATCATATTTTGCTAAGCCAAGAGATACCAAGAATTAAAAGGTGAGAAGTTTAGGACCTGTGGAGCAGCCAGTAGACTGGTACGGAAAAGTCTTGTACTCCCTGTTACTACACCTAAATAGGAATAAATGTCATCCTATAAAACTCATAGCAATTAGGAAGAGCCCCATAGCTAAAGTTAAAATGGGTAAAATAAGCTGTGACTTGCCATTTTGTTTTGGGTTTCTTGATGCTTGCAGAATCTGAGACCACTCACAAATATTCTCTTTTCTTCCATATGAGATCTATAAGGACAAAGAATTATTCTTTCATGTACATTGTATGGTGTGTAATTTTCAGGGGCAGGGTGTGTGGTAACTTGGACTGAAGTTAGTTAAAGTACAACTGAAAAATATAGGCTATCTGAGATCCCTTTAGTAAAAAAAACATACAGCAATGCTAGCCACCCTGTAAAGCCTTCCAAACAGTTTTCAAATAATTCCTTTAGTACTTTATCCTACTGTGATCCCTTAAGACTTGGGAGGCATTGGCTGTATATCTTATTTTTCTTTATTGTGATGCCAATGAAAAAACTTGAAATTACCAGAAACAATGTGAAGAGAACCAAAATCTGAAACTAGAGCTGAATGCTGAATGCACCCCTTACACTGTTCCTGTCTCACTGTTGCCTTGCACTCACACATCAATCTGTGTTTGCCTTCCACTGCAAACCTATTGGTGGAGGTAACTTTTTCTGAAGTATTGTCCAACTGGTGTCCACCAGGCACCTTATTCATTACCAGGCATCCAAAGCATTTCAGCACTTTCTTTATTCAGTGAATAAATGTAATAGAAATATTTCTGCATGTATTTTTCAGATATACCCCAAAATAGATGTTTGTATAAGTCAAAGAATGATATGGAAAACTGTCTCTTCAGTACTTTTAACCCATGGCAGATAGTGGGCACTGGGTTGAAATAAGGAAGAACACCTGACATTTTCCTTTCGTTTTTCATTTTGATGATAAAATTGAAATCTGCTGGGCTACACAGATCTTTCCTCAGCTTTGTGGCTGGATGCCCAAGCAGCTTGTGATACTCTCATAGAGGAGAGGGCTTTCACCTCTGCATTCTCTTGTCTCTTCACTTCATGCATTTCTCCTTTCTGTCCAAAATACTGCTAAAGCTTTAGCCCAGCCCTGATTTGGCAGGGATTGAGGGATGGCTATATACTTTGAAGGAAAAGCTTAGGACTTCCATTGATAAAACCTTCGATCATGCACCATGAGTCGATTTAGCCGATCTTTCTAGACCCAGGCGCAGAAATTATAATTGTATCCCTCTCTTGAAGGTTTTTCTGTGGATGTCATCCTGGTTTTGCTCCTGGAAGATGATCAATGTGATCTGGCCAAGTTGGACGCCATCTAGACTGTTCTTCAAGTCTAAATTGTCAGAACATGAATTTCACTATACACCCCATGCTGTCAAACCGCACAAGATCCATGCCTATTTGTCCCAAATTTCTACCATTCCTAATCCATCTGGGCTACCAGATATCTGTAAATCCTCCAGACCAATGCACTGCAGGAATCAGAGAAGGATTACTGTTAAAGCCCTGTAGTCCTCCAAACTCATACGTTGCATGCATCTCTGTTACACAAATAAATCCTAAGTCTGACACTTTTTTATTCTCCCAGGGCAAAATTGTCAAGCAGATCAAACAAGGGGCTGTATGAACTTGTTCTGCTAATGCAGAGACAAAGCATTCAGCTAACATTTGTGTAATGCCTTTCTTGTTTAAAAGTATTCAGGAAAGAAGAGAAAAACAAGTTTGCATAGTCTGCTAAAGATCAGAGTGTAAGTTAGATACAAGGTCAGACTAAATCAAATGGTAAAATTCGTGTTGGCAAAAACAGAGAAGGTAACCCAAGGAAAGAAACGTTGATTTCCCCTCACTGCACACACCTTTATTAGACACAATTCTGTTGAAACTAAGAATGCTGTGACTTTGTAAAAAAGTAATGAACTCATTGTAGAGTTCTTTTACAATTACTTTCTTAGAAGTTTTTGCCTTCTTTCTAAATTCTCTAACTCATTTACAGTCGCATTGCAATTTGTATGTATTAAGAAATACATATTATTCAATGTTGCATATTATCAAATGTATTGGATCTGACTGGAATGGGGTCAGCTTTCCTCACACTGCCTTTCTACTTGCAGCTAGAAAAGTCTTGCTAACACACCAATTTTTTGGCTACTGCTGAGAAGTTCTCCCACAACTTCGTGGCTGTTTCTCCAAAGTGCTACCACCCAGCTCCCAGTCCCAAAACCTGGGGCTGGGAAGAGGTTGGGAAGGGACAAGAGGTTGAGAAGTTGGCCAAGACAGCTGAGCTAAACTGACCAAAGGTATGTTCCAAAACATTTAACTATTTTGAGACATTTTGAGAAAGAGGGACATCAAGAACTTCGCTGAAGGAAGATAAGAATATAGTTGTGGTCTGTGTGTTTTTGTGAGCGCTCCTTGTCCAAGACAATAAGACCATACGCTTCTTTCCTCATGGTGCTGCCAGAATTATCTTTTTCATTTTTTTTCCCTACTGCTGTTGCTGCTGTTTAAGCATGCTGGGCTTTTGTGTACACAAAATAATCAAAATCTCTGGGACAAAACTGGTGGAAAAGGAGCCTATCAACTAACAAAGAAATGAACTTCTTCGGTCCTTACTTTTGAAAATTCAGCTTGAGTCATCTTCAGCAAACAAGTTTGGTCTTTGTCAGCAGAACTTTTCATGCAATTCCTCTGTACTCCAAACACAGTATTCATCTCCGTCTTGGAGGTTGATTTTCAGCTTTTTTTAATATTGTCTGAAAACCTGTCATGTTCTTTAAAAGAAGCAGCTTTTAAAGCTGCTTCTTTACAAAAAGGATTTTTCTGCAGAAGTTCTCTATAAAACAGTCTTTCCTTTTGCCATGAATTGCATTGGTGCTATGCCCTGTTTCATCCCAGCTGCTTAGGATATAAATACTTATTACTAGCTCCATTTTAATGAAACACAAGTAAGAATCTTCTTTTGTGTGAGGATTTAGTATTTTAAAAAGCTCATTTATCATGGTTAATCCCACCAGATGGAAAGCAGTGCCTGTGCTCCATAACTCTCACCACAGCAACCTGTCTTTGAAAAGCACCATTTTTAGCAGACAGCATCAAAAACATGGATGGACAGAGTCAGCCCAGCCCTAACAGCCCAGGCAGTCATAGGAAAAACAGTGCTTTTGCAAAGCACTTCTATCAATAAATACTGAAACAGTTTCCTCAGTTCTTGGTCCCCAGCATGTTTCTCTGTCTCCCTGGATCGTAGCTCCACTTCAAGGCTGTTTGAACCTGACAGCTGGGCTTTTTTGTGTTTGGGGGTTTTTTCTGCATTTTTTGCCCCTCTGTGAAATTCCAACAGACTGCTTTCAAAGGAAAGCATCTGTTACCTTCAGTGCAGAACTGTTGAAAAGCAAAGTAACTGCCATTCTGTGCCTTTGGAATAGTTTTTCTTTGGCTTACCTGCGACTTTTATGAGTCAGGATATGGGACTTGCCATATCCCAGCTGTTCGTGAGGCTTCCATTTCTTCTGCTGCAAAAAAATAAACTTAAAACAAAGTCAGCCTGACTGCAGAGGAATATACACAGCAGAATTAGGAGCTGCCATGTCATGCAATGCCTGATAGTTCCCTATATCATTTCTCATTGTGGAAGTAATTAACTGGGAATATGCTGAAATGTTGACAGGGCTGGACAGAGAGATGTCGTTAAAACATTTCTGCTTTACCAAAGGAAGTTAATATACTATCATTGGCAGACATATTTAAACTTTTCAATTCAGATTGAAGTTAAAATATCCATTTTCGTTGTAGTTTTCAATGCAGGAACTGAAATTTATTTTTCATTTTATTTTTTTCTTTTTTATTTAGATATAGGTACTTGCTAGCTGTGGTCCATGTTTCACCTAATCAGTCTCTGGAGAATATCTGGTCCATCTGTTTGGGCTTATGGCTCTAAGTGTAATTTTTCTGAGGCCAAGAAATATAATTTGTACAGTATCTTGCACAATAGAGACTTCTCTATGTGTCTGGAGTCGTCAAATATGAGTGCAAAACAAATGTATAAATGTTCAAGTTTCTAGGAAATGTGTGCTGTGAAGAAACTTAGGAGAAAGATATTCCACCCTGAGTCTGCTCTGTTCACTCTTTCTTTCACCCTCTGCAGGTTTTAACACTTCCCTTCAAGTTCCTCCATCCACCTTCCAGTCGCTGAATAAACATCTGCAACCTGACCTGTCACTCAGGGAAAGCCTGCCCAGGAAGGCAGCACTTTCATGGGATAGGTGAGAAAAATAATTTCTGCTTCTGAGCACTGTTGCCCTTCACTTTGCAATGACAGAGAAACAATTGTTGTAGATGTTGCCCTTCTTGTCAGAGCTGCTACTCCTTTGCCCAATTTATTGGGCAAGTTGAAAACTGAATTGGAAACATTGAGACCTAAGAGAAGGAGCAGTAGCTGGGTGAAAGCTTCTTCAGGCCTGGCATGGGTGCTGAAGGAGTTCTGATTGTGGGGTTGGTCTTTGTGCATCAGAGATATGGAGAAACAATGCAAGATTTTGCTCAAAGGATCTTTTACACATTTTAATCTCCAAAATATCAGCCTGTGTACAGTACACCGAGATATCTTTATCTCTTAATATATCCTCATGCAGTTCACAGCTGTTTGATCAAAGCAGGGTCTCAGTACAGCTGAGTGATGGAAGCCAATTGCAGAACAGAGAGGAGCAATAAATATTATTGAACTCTGTCCTTTGTAGTCATGGAGGAGGAGGGGCAACCACTCTATCCCAGTTCAGCTGTGCCTCCCTCCATCCTTCAATTCCCAGCCAGGAAAATGTTTTGGTTTCTTTAGTTTTTTCTCAGTCATATTCACTCTATTAATTCTGCCCTTCAGAAAGGGAAAATTTACTTATTGAGGCTCATTTTATCCTTTTATATTTCATATTTCAGTTCCTTCTCCAGGGAAGATCCTAATGTTTGATGCTAGAGGGAGCTCAAAACCAGTATGAAATCTCATCTGGTTTACTGCATAAAAATCTAAATAGATGGACAGAATATTGAATGTTACATTAAAAAATTGTTCCTTTCTGCTGTGGTGGTGGTTTGGGTTTTGGGTTTGTTTTTTGGGGGGTTTTTTTTTGGGTTTTTGGGGGATTTTTGTTTGGTTTTTTTGTTGTTGTTGTTGGTTTTGTTTTTTATTTTTGGGGGTATTTTTGTGTGTTTGGTTTGGGGTTTTTTGCGTTTTGTTTTGGTGGGGGTTTTTTGGCTTTTTGGGGGGGTTCAGTTTGGTTGGTTTTTTGGTGATTTTTTTTTCTGCATCTGTTAGAAAGAACAAAAAAGTCTAACATTGACAGAATTAATTTTTTTTCCAGTTATTAATTTTCCCTGATACTGATATGACCTACAACAAGCTTTTGTTATTTTCAGGTGAAATGTTTGGATTTAAGGTTCCAGACTATTTCACAGTGAATAATTTCTAACTCAATTTCTGATCCTTTTTCAGTAGTACAGGCAGTCTTAAACTTACCATAAAGGTATAAATGAGCAAACATTTCATTAAAAATGAAGAGGCTTATGACAATACCTATTCTCCCTAAATGGAACCACCTGAGCTTTTCTAATAGCTGGTGACATCCATTAGTAGTTCTCTCAGAAATTGAAAACATTTTCCATCTGTTCATACACACTCATTACAAAGTAGTTAAGAGCCTATGGGATCACACAGACACATTTTTGCAAATTAAAAAATATCAAAATGAGTTATTGAAGAAGCAGGGATGACTTTGTAATAAGTATCTAAGCCTTAAACTTTCCCTTTCCTCAGACACTGCAGACACCCCATTAGTTGAAACCTGTTTAGTCTGTAACCTTCCAGAATGTGACATTTTGAAACTCTATGCTACATATCCTGTGACAAGTCCAGCCAGCCCTACCCATTTACACCACTCTAACAATGAGCAGAAATCAGTCTCATTTTTTGGCAGACATCCCTGAGGTCAAATAGCTAAGAGAACTCAACTGAAAATGGAGAATTTATATAAACAATGAGATCAGACAGTATCGTATTAGCATGCAATTAAATTCATGAATAATGTGCTTGCATGTTTTCATGCCTGAAATTATCTCTAAGCAGTAAGTTTGGATTTATCTTTCCTGAAGGAAAGTTTGTTGGGGAATGGACATTTCTAATAATTTTCTGTGGTCTGCAAGATAATGGAAGATCAGTGAAAGGCTGCTACAGTCAGGGCTTCTTGAATGACAGAGAAGGCTTGGTTGGAGACAAATATATCAAATCAAACAACGTAGCCTGTTCAACTTCAATGTGTTTAGAGGTGTCCCTCAAAAATCAGTCTTCTTGGGAGTGATTCCAGTACCATCTTACTCCATGCATGTTTCTTCACATAACCAACCTCTTGGTCAGACCTCCAGCTTGCACATGTGTCTAATTGATTACTGAGCACAAATTGAGAGTTACCACATTTTACACTGTTGGGTTCTAAGCCTGATTCAGAGCTCCAAAACTTTCTGATTCTTTTCAGTAAAGTGACTGCCACATCTTGGTCTTGTGGACCTCGACAAATTAGACATCACTGACAACATTGCTTCTTAGTGGCCCACAGAGAAAACAAGGAATCATGTTTTATGTAAAACTCTTAGAAGGTGGCTGTGACAAAAAATTAAATCCTTGCTAAATGTTGACACATTGCCAGTAGCATCCAGTAACAATGGACACAGTCAGAATTAAGGGCACAATATGACTTTGTGTGCAGAGTAACAGCAATTGCAGTTGTTGGAAGATACTATCTTTTGGTTCATTGGTTTCGTGTGGATGGAATGAAGACTGAATGATGGGGGAAGTAAGAGTCCTCCTGTCAGCTGTCATGTATGAGGAGACCTTCTGCATCTTAACAATGAAATCCTTGTCAAGTATGACAGACACTTATGTTAGATAATTCAAAGAGAGGTGATGTAATCCATTATAGAAATTATAATGTAATAGATTACTATGTGGGATTATGGCCAACATTCCCCAAAAATTATTCCCTCTGCACTGAATTTAATTATTGAATGGTCCTGACCAAGATTTTTAAATGCAAACACATAAAGTGAGCTTTTAATGGTGAAGTTTTTAAAAATGCCTAAGTCATCTGAATGTCTCTGTTTCATTAAAAAAAAGGAATTTAACTATCATTGCCTTTTGAAGAAAGTCTTATGTACATAATGGGGTGGACACATTTGAGAATTTCTCTCCTGCGTTTGTGATCAGGCTTGCAAATATGTACAATGTTGGTGAAAAAATGGAGTATGAAGTGTGAAACCAGCATGCATAATCAAGTCAGGACGTTTTTAAAAGGCCCCTTGGATCCCAGTGGTTTTGATAACCTCCTTACTGTAGCTAGCAGAATGGAGAAGCCATGTGCTGTGGGTGCTGGGAAGAGGCAGAGGGAGGAGATGCTTTGGGAGCATCCTGCATGGACAATTCTACCAGAACCTGTGCATGCTGGGGCTGCAGCCTCAGCTCTCACAGCTTTTTGCCACTATTGACATTTCTTCATTAAAAGCTTCCATGTTTCATACCAAAACCGGAGCAGCCTTATTTTTCAATGCCAACTAACAGTCAGTTTCCTGGATCAATAACTAGGAGTAGCCTAAGAAACTTGCAGGTCCAGGTCTTCACTATGACTTGATGTATTTACACTGACTTTATTTGATCTGTAATAATTTCTATCATCTAATGATAGATCTTCCTGTCTAAGCAGTACCACACTTCTACCCTGCCTGTGAAATCCAGAGTCTGCATTACCTTCAATTTATGCAGTGACATGGGACCTTCAGGGAAACTGCATTTCTTTTTACATGATTTTGTATTTAAAATTTAAGAAAAATATAAAGTCAACCACTTTGGAGCAAATACTGCTGTGAACCTTATGTGACCACCCTGCCAAATTTACTTCAGCATGATGCATTTGTTCACTAATTATGATATTTTAGGTGAATGTCATACTTGTCTTCACCTGCATGCTTAACAACACTTCAACCCATTCAGCAGGTTTTCCATTGAATCGTTTTCTTGCATAAAAGTATTGGAACCATGCCTCCCTTTTCCTTAGAAATATCTCTGCAGTTTTCCTGACCCTACTGCAAGCTGGGAGAATAGATTAAAACTCCTGAGCTGTGAGTTACATTAGTGAAATCTACAGTTATGAGTAATAAAGCAAAGTGTTGGCATGTCACATGAGGAACAGACCTCTTTCTATATTAAATAACCTTTTCTTATATATGGTGAAAAAAGCTCCAACAGAATCCTAGAAAGATTTGTGTGGGAAGGGTCCTCTGGAGGCCTGTTGTTAGATCAGGCTTCTAAGAGGCCTGTCCAGGCAAGTGCTGAAGATATCAAAGACTCTGGATTTCATTGCAAAATGGTATCCATTGTTGGATTGTCATTCTACAGCAGAATCACATAACAAGAAAATGCACAGCGGGGCGACCATTAATTGAAAGTGAAAACAGCATCCAAATGAACCCTGCTCTACTTCAAATGAAGCCAAAGATTTGAAGTCCTACTCACAGTGGACCAAAGCTTTCATCAACACTTTTTTTGCACCCAGTATTCAAGTTATTCCTTTGTTGGCTTAAAAGTAAAAGCACAGGAATAACAGACAGGCACAGAGGGAGCACCCTCAGTCCAAAACCCGAGTGAGAGCCTCACTGTGCTCGTGTGCTGATCCTGCTGGACCATGGGAGAAGCCTTTGTCTGACAGCATGAAGCTGATTTCAGACCTGGAAAACTGCTTTACAGAGAACCACAGAACCATTTGGGTTGGAAGGGGCCATTACACATCACCTAGTACAACCCCCAAGCTGATGGATATAAGGAATCTACCTTAATTAATGTACAACAAACAAATGTTTTTAAAAGGAGTTAGAGTGGTTACATAGGAGCTAGCAGGTCACGGATGTAGTGTTACAGTCCTAGGAAGGAGCTGCAGTCAAGAGTCACATTTTCCCAAAACCTCAGCACCCAGCAGCACCCCATGCAGAGAGGAAATCAGCAGCCATGAATCAGTTTTATCCATGCCTGAATAAAACACAGAGACCTTTGACTCAAGTGTGGAGACAAAACACTCTGTCTGAGCAATATAATTAAGAAAAAAAGGAAGCCAGAAGGTTGGCTGAGCTTATATAGGTACATATTCATGGCTTTGCTAGGAAAAGACAGTTAAAGATGTGTTATTTTTCTTTCTAAATGTCAGCTTCTAATGAACAATCCATTCTGCTGTTCAATGACTTATTAAAAAGAGAGGGACTTTGAAATGCTAAGCAAACCCAAAATCCCAGAAAGCTGCTCATATCTGTTTGTTTATTTATTTACCTAAAATTTTTTCTTGTGTGGCCAGCTTTACTCCTGCCAAAGAGAGCAAAAAAACTGCAGATGCAGAGCTGATGACATTGGGCCTAACATAACCCTCAAAATAAAGGCATAAACTTTTTTTGACTTGTCAAGGAAACAGGACTTTCCAAGTCTTAGTTCAGAATAGATCCTAAAATCAATCTTAGTCCAGTGTGTGCTGAAGCTATGAGACTTCAATGCTTTGAGTAATTTTTTTTTTCTTTTCCTGTTAAAAACATCAGAATTCATTGCCCATCTACTACTTTTTCTCTGTCATTACAAAGTAAGGTATTGCTAGAGCAGATGCAGCCATCGCATCTTTTGTGTGTGTGTGTGTGTATCATGTTACTTATAAGAAAGAATACAATTCATATTTTAAAATAAAAACAAAAAGAAAAGCCCTCATGTTACCTTGAAAATTTGGGGATCATTTCTGAACTGATGTTTCAGTTATGCAAAACTCTTTTACCCAAATTACAAATTTATTTTATCCTATAAGAGTGCCTCCCAAATTCTTTGTTCCATAATACAATCAATGGCATATCTTTTTTATAACCTGAGTTTGAACTGTAAGTTTTATCTAATTGTATCAGAAATTGTTACTAATATCAGTTTGTTTGTTACTTTCTCTGTACAATGAAACAATTTGCCAAACATAGCGTCACATCTTGCCCAGAGTGAGGAGCAACACCCCAGCGACTGTCCTGCTTTGTCCCAAGGACTTTGGTGAATATACTTAGCTTTTCCAGGAGAATGTCCTCCATTTGTCTTCTTAAACAAAGAATCTCTGTTCTATGTCTGCATTCTGGGGCTGGTTATTTTCCAGCCTCCAAAATTACTGTGCAGCAGCATGACTCAGAGTCCTAGGCTGAACCTCACTCACCTCCTGATATCCAGATACGTGCAGGATCTTAATTAGAATGCAACACCTGCTTTCTGTGGGCATTTCTTCCTTTTAAAAAATCCAAATTCAAGTTGAATAAAAATGTTTTGCATTATGATTTTAATGAAAAATAAGAAAACTTGTTGAATATTATAAGAAGCTGGTGTAGGAAGTCAGTAACCACTGTGGTAAATTCAGTAAGCATGTGTGAGAAGATATTGATGACTGTAAACCCTTGACTACAGCATGAAAGAATCAACAGCAGCAGTCTTACAGATCTCTGGAACATTAGTGTATGGAATGCCAAGAGCAGAAACTTATGGGATTAATGAGACATTATTAAAAGAAATTAAGTATCTGCATAGTGTTTCCAGGAGCATCATTTTTTGTCATCTCTAAGAGCAGAGTAACTGAATGTTCTTAAAACACATTCAGTCAGCATCTGTGACCGTGAAGAAAAGTGTGTATTATAAGAGTTGGGCAGGCACACATTCTAAATCTTTTGGAGCATACTGTGGCCAATTTTATCTGAAAATTATTAGAACTGATCACAAATCATATATTTAAGAAAGATGAGTGCTACCATTATAAAATAATAGTGCATATTATACTTCATACAAAGTCATGACTTCAGCATATGTCTGAGTCCCTGGCAAAGGGCCCTTGCTAGCACACACTAGCACAAGTTCATAGGAGAAATTCATGGAAGAAAACCCATCAAGATTATTTAATATTATAATATTACTCCTTGCTCAGCTGCACATTGCTGGTAGATGGGAAGGTGTAACTAGGACAGTACTACTGCATAATCTGTCATCATATTTTTCCCCCAGGCATCCACTATGGTATATTATTGGATGCATAATGCAGACTTAATGGAATCCATTCAGCTATGGTTGAGATACAAGGATTATGAGCACACAAAATAGGTTTATGGGTTATTTATTTTATTCTGTTGCTAACATGACAAAGTTACGCAGACTTTCTTTAAAGGAAATGGAATGGAAATTCATTCAGGATAGGCTCCGAATTCAAAAAAGTCTGAAAAAGGTGGGAGTAAAGTCAGGGCAGTAATTCAACCTTGACTATAATCTTTGCTCTGTCTGCCACAATAATCATTCACTCCCAAAGTCTTGGATGTTGGCCCTAGACTGACCAGAGTATAAGGACTCCCACTGAGCCCATGAGGGTCACTAAGATGAACAGTGATAAATCAACATGTTTTGCTTCCACCAGCTGTGATGGAATAATTGTACTGAACATTGTAGTCATTAAAATCACATTTATCATGGGCAAAAAATGGAAAAAGAAGAGACTGAGGACTCAAAGAGACTTATGTATGTCATGTTTTTCTATAGGGTATCTTATTTTCTTTTTAAAAAATGATAACTCCATTGCATTGGACTGAGAGAGGAGGAAGAAAGATGGGTGGGAGAACAACTAAAATCAATTCCAGTTTGTGGTATTTGTTTCTCTCTCCCAGTGCCAGTGGCTAATTGTCATACTGGGGCATGCTGCAAGGACCCTGAAAATATCTCGGAGCAGAAAATGCCTATTACATTATTTGTATATGCAGACTCCCACCACCCTGCTTGGCTTGTTTATCTGTTTGTAAATAGTTTCCTTGGGGATCAGGTTTTGCAAGTGTTTAATGAGTTTTTGTGTATATTACATTCTTTGACAGGCTACTTGTTACATAGAAATGGGGAAGGAAAGGGAAACCAATATTTCTAAGATTTTTCACCCAGGTGACTTGCTTATGACCAAAGGCCAAGCTGTGTCCAGAGGGTATTTTCTAATTCTCTCTGATGATGAAGAAGCCTGAGTGAAATAAATTGTACACACTCAACTGTAGCCTGGTTTGCATACACCCCTATCAATTACACTCTTAAACAGGACTAAGGGACAGAAAAGGTAGAAGATATTGCCTGTATTTGTAACACAAAACAGCCTTCAGACTGCTCTGAATTAATCCAAGGATTGAAGAGGGTGGAGAGGTAAAGATGACAGCAGATGAAGTTAAAAAAACATCATAAAAACTTCACAACAACTGTGGGTTGGTCTTGAAACTGTGAAAACAGGGTGCTGGAACAGTGGAGCTGTGAAGAGCCCCCAGGAACAGAATGCTGTGTGAAGAGGCCCTAGGAACAGAATAACAAAAAACCTTATTTTGCTTCACAACTAATTGTTCAAACAGATTTAATCAGAAAGTGTAATAGAGTATAAGGTTAAATAGTTACTATGCAGTATCTTCTGGAGCGGATCCAGCAGAGGGTGACAAAGATGATTAAGGTATTGGAGCATCTCTCTTACAAGAAGAGGCTGAGGGAGCTGCCCCTGCTCAGCCTCAAGAAGAGACACTGAGGGAGACCTCATCAATATCTATGAGTATCTGAAGGGAGGTGTCAAGAGGATGTTTCCAGGCTCTTCTCAGTGGTGCAAAGAAATAGGACGGGAGGCAATGGGCAGAAACTGAGGCACAGCAAGTTCCACCTGAGCACAAGGAAGAACTTCTTTCTTTGCTGTGCAGGTGACCAAGCCCTGGAACAGACTGACTAGAAAGGTTGTGGAGTCTCCCTCACTGGAGATATTCAAGAACTGTCTGGACACAATCCTGTGCCAGGGGCTCTAGGATGACCCTACTTGAGCAAAGAGGCTGGACCAGATGACTCACTGTGCTCCCTTCCAACTTGACCCATTCTGTGATTCTGTGATTCTGTGATTACTGATTTTACCCAGAGTGAATAACACAAAGTGCAAGCACAATTGCTTTTCAACAGCCAGAGAAGACTGAGACAAAATAAATGCTTTCTCCCCAGTGACTGTCACATCATATATCCTGCACTTCTGCAATATTAAATTCTTCTCCTAGGATCACAGTTACTCACCTCTGCATGAGTCTTGGTTTCCCACAAGGCTTGTTCAGTTGAAAATTAAGTTGGTATTTCCTAGGAACTGGAAAATGAGAAATATCTGAAATTATTATATAAACCGGGAAATTTTTAGGTGGGGGTTTTTACCCCACTGGATCTACGAAGATTGTCAAGGGCATCTGGTCAATCCCATCATCAAGTTTGGGGGAAATAAAATTTTAAAAACTCTTATTTACTGACTCCTAATTGTTGTTTTTGAACAGATGACTCTTGCATTATGCTAAATTAAGGGATGAAACATGAAACTGTTGAAAAATGCAATCATTTTAGGGGGTTTTTCTCCTTTTTCAATGTAGGATTGACGCCAAATAAAGTTCAATAGGAAATGAGATTCATCTCCTACTGGACCATTGGTATAAAAGGTAAAAGAGCAAAACCCACTTATTTCTGTATGGAAAGGAACAGGGCTACTATCTATGCAAAATCTATACAGTCAATATACATCAGTCTTTTATTCCTAAAGGGCAGTGGAATAGGAATGCTCTGTTTTTCTAAAACCTCAACATCTACTTCAAATGAAGTTTGGTGGGAAAAGGTGATTGAGGTGCCCCTTAACTGAGAAAAATATTAGAAACTGAAAAGCTGCTTATCTACAGGGGAAGGGCATAGCAAGGAACTCAATTCAGGAACCAGAGACAGACAACATTCAGCTGACAAATAAAAATGGATTTTATGACATAAGGATGATTGAGGAACAAACCCCTGAGGGTGTTTTATCTTGATTATCTGCAGCAATCCCTTTCTAGAGGGCAGGATTAACACCAGCACAGAAGATATTGCTTGATGCAAGAGTGATGTACATGAGATTCTCTGCCTTGAAGTAAGACAGCATAATCATAAGGAGCCTTTTTGTCTTTAAATGGCATGACCAATTTCCCAGCCATGCACAGCTCTGAAGTGGAGCTGTTTAGACTGGTCTACCCAGATTTTCAGGCTGGAGCTGTGGAAAATGAGTGAAGCTAATATATTTTAATTATACTTCACAAACAGCTGTGGAAGAGAGCATAGATAATATTGTACCATCCTAGATAAGCCACTCTCCTGTGTGTTAAGATCTGATTATTGAGAGATGCCTCTACCCAAAAAAGGTGCAAACAAGACCACATGCCAAAGTCAATAGTATGGATTTTATTTAACATTAAAATGTGAGGTAGAGAGATAGAAAAAATAGAAAAGGGGGAGACAGTGAGACAACCAGAGTGAGAGAGAGAGATTAAGTACAAATATATTTACCATGCCTGTGGATACAGTGGTGTCCCATTGGTCCTTCTTTACCCCAGTCTTCTCAGCGGTGGGGCTCCTCCAGTCGCTCAAAATTTCTCATAATTTATATATTCTAGCAAACAAAGGAATCAGTGCTCATGGGCTACCTGATTCTCTCACTTACAATGCTAATTAGTCTCACGTTCAGTCTTTCTATTCCTTTGAGTCGCTGGGTTTCTTGTATGGTTCCCCCCAGCAGATCCAGTGAGAGTTCATTTTCAGCACAGTTGCTGAGTTGGCTTTCCTTGTGGATTCTTTGTGTTCATTTATCAGTGCTCCCCCAGCTTGTTTACCTATTCCCACTCTGATATAATCAGACAATAAAACTACCTTTATCTTATCTCAGGTTCCAGTCAGGTGGATTATGTAACTGTTCAAACTTCCAGGAATTTATGAAGGCATGTTTGGGTGGAGGGGGGGACATGTTCAGTGATCACAGATGAATGAGCTGTTCCTTCTTTCTACAGTTTGCCATGGTGGGCAAAGTCCTTCAGTGACCTTAACAGTGTCTAAGGCAATTATGATCCGTAAGTCTCTTACAATGTGGAGCCAATGACCATCCAAGTCTTGCCCTTTATATCCTGACTTCAGAAAACAGAGTGCACAGGAAGATGTAATATTCTCTGTTTCACTTCAGCAATGCAGCATGAATGTGTTAGGGATTATCTGACATCCCCATATGCTGCTCCACTGAAAAAGTCACCTTTCATGTCAAAAGAAAAAATAGTGAACTTGTTTACAACATAGAGAAAGACATTATGAAGCTAAGAATTAAAAAAAAAAACTCAGAAATGCCTTGTTATTGAGGACCCTCTACCTTTCTGCCTTCACAGGAATGAGAACATATATAGGCAGCCCTCAGAGAAGCTTGCAAGGAGGAAAATTTGTGTGTGCACAGAAGCAATGAGGCATCTTATGCATTGTGTCTGCAGAGAGACAATACACATCAGCTGCATGAGCTGTTCATACGAAGGGGAAGCTGTGGGGTTTTGGTGACTTCCACTAAACTTCAGGAAGCAGTTGTGTGCAAGTTGACAGTGATAATTTAAGAGTTTTCAGGGTTCAAAGAGTTCATGCTCAAAGGAACATTGTGAGAATGTAAGAATATATCTTTCCCTATCTTTTCTTATCTATCGTGGATGGAAAGGTAAAGACAAGATTTCACTGTGGAAGAAGCAAAATAATTCTAAAATTTGGCTGCAGGGAAAGGAGGAGCATCATGACCAAAGAATGTGTTTGATCATTTGAATGTGTCTTGGAAGGCAACTCTTCTATCACTCATTCCTCTCACAGCAATGGAACCCAGTAAGTCCTACAGTAAAACACTTCTCCCTTACCCATACACATCATAAATCTAAACCTGCTCTAAAGTAGGTTTACCTCAGCTACATGGTGCCCACTGGTGCATCATCAGGGCAAAAGAAACATCAGTAGGCAGAAACAGGCCATAAAAGTATTCAGTGGAAGCAAATTTGTCACCATTAATTTATTGTTCATTGAATTTATGTGCCAGAGAGATGAACAACTGCCAGAAGTACATCCTTGTGCTTCATTTTAGCAAACAAGGACAGCCTAGAGTGGTGGTTCAGCTTTAAGAGAATGTGTCCTCAAATATTTGTATTAGCAATTTGCTTACCTAATCCAGCATTAATTGGAAGAAAAGAACTATTAAATGACTTGCAGTCTTGTATGGACTCTCGAATCATGCCTCTCCTGCTATTTGGACAACAATTTGATGGATGGGCCTATATAATCTTGCACTAAATTCCTATTTAATGGGGATGAGAAAGTGTAATTTGTACCCATATCGCAATATTCAGATAACCGTCTTTATATCTACCTGTGGCATTTATAAAGAACAGCCTAAAATCAAGTACAAAATCCCTACTCAACCACTGCAGTTACTGATGTAATAACTGAACTGTTTCATATAATGTCAGGGGTTTTCCCTGCTACTCATTAGTTACTTACCTGGCAGTCCTGGGAAAGCTGATTGCATGGAGGGAAAAGCTACAGAAATGGTCAAAGCAAGCAATTACCATTCCAAAAACACTTTTAATGATTTAGTTTTATCATGGTGAGGCAAGAGCCTTGTTTAATTTACAGCTGCATCTTAGTTTCTATTATAAGTCCAACATAGTTTTCTGACTTTATTACATAAATTGCTGATAACGCTGAGAATTAGATTTTAATCAAGAAAAGTTTACCACTGGGCACTAAATCTCTGACTAATGCTCCAATCCAGGAAAGCACTGTAGCATGTAATTTTATTCCTGCTTAGTAGAGTACATAAAGTCATGCTTAATTTGAAGCATGTGAAAAGTCCCATTGACTGTTATAATAAGCAGGTTCATGAGAATCCAGAAGAATACAGTCCAAAAATTCAGTACTGAATAAAATGAAATCAAGTACATAAGACAATAGAAGTTGCTTGTCTGCTCTCTCCCACTCTCCTCCCAAGAGGCAGTTATTCTGCTGTCACAGCCTTAACATCACTCATGATTTGTAAGGAAGGTTTTGAACCATGACCCCTCCTGTGTATGAGATGCTGTACAAACCCCAAAAGACAATAATCCCACCCCAGGTAGTTTGCAGTCCATTTCTAGCTGATATTGCAATACCTGTCATCACCCTTACCTAAAGCCCACTGAAACTGAAAGGTTCTTTGAGGTCGGTCTTTCTTGCACTTCTGTATTTTTATTAATGACACATGATTTTGCACAAAAGCTGAATTTATATGCCAGACTGTGTTCTTAACATTGCCAAAAACCCAAACATGAAGCTGAATTCATATACAGTGTCTTACAAAACTGATTAAAAAAATTAACATGAATTGCTAAGTACTGCCCAAATTAACACAAATCAGAGTTCATTACACAGCATTAGGAGGCAATTTATTGCAATCATTATGCCTGCTGTTACGGAGAACCATATGCCAACTCCAGAAGTAACAAGCATTCTGAATCAGGGTCATTGCTGTCATATTTGCCTGTGAAGTACATTAATTGATCTCCTGTGCACATTAAAATTTAAATCCACACTTTTTTGCTGCTGAATGCTCTATCATAAACTCGTTGTGTGAAGGGACAGACTGGATGGAGAGAGATGTGATGCTTTAGAAGAAAACTTGTCCCAAAGTATGGTAGAGTCTTAAGTAGTTAAATCCATTCTGCTTAACTAAATGAGGTCCTAAATATCTTTTAGTTTCCACAGTAGGAAGATAGGCAGTCATATGTCAGACATGTGAAATACTATGTTCTTACCCATGTCATCTTGTGCTGGTGGTCTTCCTCAGGAGGCTGTAACTGTAAGAGCTAATGGGTGAACAGCACAGTGTCTAGAAAAGTTGTGTCTTCCATAAAGGTTTGCTGTGCCATGGAAAAAGGATAATAAATCTCATTGTTCAGTCACAAAGAGTAAGAATTTTATCATGTTCTTCAGCTGTAATTCCCAGGAGAAACTGCTACAGCGCCAATTAAAACAGCTCAGTAATCAAGGTATATATTTTGCTATGTCAGTTTTTGTCTAGAACTTCCATGTTGTCTACAGATAAATAAAAGGTGAAAAGAAAACCTTTATTTAATAAAAATAAATATAACAGTACACTCCTTTCCCCCAAGTACCTTTGATGAATCCTGGACACAGGCAGTGGGAAACTTCACATAAGAATAAATAAACCAGCCTTTCCAAGCCCAGGAGAGATTACAGGAGAGAAGATGGATGTGAAGTAACACAGTGCAAAAGTCTTTAAGATAGGTCATGGAGCTGACGTTAGAGAGCTGACTTTTGGAAGTGGAGTCTATGAAGGAGAAGAGATGAAACATTTTGAGAAAAGCAGAGAAGTGATTAAATTAGACAAGCCAGATGCTGGAGCTGGACAGGGAATTCTGACATGGGCATGAAGAGTGAAAAAACCACCTGAGAGAACTGAGGACTGGGAAGGGGGCATGTCAAGAACCATTTAAGGCAAGATGAGACCATTAAGTAGGACATAAGAGGAGTGAAAATATCGGCTGTCCCAGATTGTTTGGCCTGCAGTTGATGCCAATTCATTGAGCACAAGGAAAATATTTTCCTCTTGCCCCTTGAAAAGGAAGATGTACCTCTCAAGCCATCTGCTGACATGGTCCTTAAGGACTGCCTGTCTGGTTAAGGTTTTCCCTGTTGAGTCACATGGGTTTCTCTAACCTGTATCTTCCTTGATTGCTACAGGCCAGAAAGAATGGTTTGAAAATGCAGAATGATTATGGTTTGTTTTGCTCCACGTTGCTTTATGTGAGAGCAGATTTTCTGGAGCACATTCTCCAGAGTTTACAGCACCAGCACAAAATAGTCCTGCCCTGTGAAAATAAATCACGTTCCTGTCTATATATCCTTTACCAAGTGAAGACAGCATTTCTGTTGTAGTGTGTGTCTGTCACCCTTAACAATAAAAACAGAAGTAAATTAGAAAATAGTAACTTGAACAAAAAAAATCATCATACCAGCATGACCAAAATAACCCAGAAAGCCTGAAAACTTTTCTAAATTGACATGCAAATGATGGCAGTTCAATGTTGGCAGTGCAAACAGTGGTTGTGCTTATCCAGACAGAGGGCAACTTCTCTATAATGATGTGGGTTATTAAAATCTCTGGAGATAACATTATCAGGAGCAGCACACAATGCTACAGCACTTATCATTCACCTACTCTATTCTTGTCATTGCAGAGAACATAAACACATTGCTTTTTATGCAGGAAGTCAGATAGGCCAAAGCCTGAATTTGAGAGCTGAGTGCTATTAACCTTCAGCAAATGTGAAGATACCAGATATGCTTCAGCAACTGCATAAGGAAAACAAGTCTGTGCAACCACGTTGTTTTGCACTTAGTAGCAGTAAATGTAGGTACTGAGCTCAGCACTGCAGACACCTGCCATCCCAGACAGCAAGCGACGGTTGGCAGAGACTGATGCATTATTATTCCTGTTGGGAAATCCAAGAGATAAAGGATTATAGTCAGTAAAGCATTCTGACATCACCATGATACCCAGAGTGCTCTGTGAGAATCCAGGCTCCCTGTAGAATCCATTGGTGACCTGGGCAGCTCTGTCTGGGATACACGTGAGTTTGCATGCTGAGCAGGGAGTCACCCACAGACAGGATAAAGGAGGGGCTGCAGGGAAGGAAAAGCCTGAAGCCCTAAACCCAGAAAGATGAAATGACCTTTGCTGCATCCGTAAAATACACAGCACAAGAGGCTCTTCATGGGGTGTTAGACAAAGAGAAACATTGCTTTTGGATCTGCTTTGGATTGAGCTGGGAAAGTGCAGAGTGTGGGCAAGAGCTGCTTTTCCAGTGCCTTTAAAGACTGAAAGAGATGAGGAGTGCTTTGTAAACCACCCATATAAGAGTTATTAGAGAGTAGAGCTGCAAACAGAGCCTTGATTCATTCTGAATCGATGTCTGAGATGTCCCTTTTTCCATCCTTTCCAATGTGTTTATGGGTAGGGTTACGTGTAAGGCAATGATGGTGTATCCTGTAATGTCCAGGTGTGTCCCAGGATGGCAGCATGCAGGTTCCTGTGAAGTGTTTTCTGTTCCAGACAAAGGGAAGTCTAATAAAGTTAAACATGTTGATCAGGGAGCTTACAATTTGCCTTTAGTTCTGCTTAGCCCATATTGCAATCTATTATTGACAAATGCTCTTTATCTCTGTATATACTGAGACAAGATCAAAACATGTTTCAGACAAGTCAATGTTCATTTCCTTGCTGATTTGATAGTCTGAGACTACCTGTTAGATTATAGAAAAATTTATGGAAGCAGAATGATTTACAGCTCCTTTCAGTTTAATGTCTCCTCAAAACCTGATTAATGCTGTCACTGCCCTGTAACAATGAAAATAATTATTTTATAAAGCCCAAGATGACCTTCTGATGTCTGTCCAGTTTGAGAGTGAAAAACTGGTATTATGGCAGCTTTGTGGTGACTGAAAAAGAGTAAAGCTTGTCTATCAATGTTGTACAGATTTCTGAAAGGTCCGATAGATCTAAAAACCGTTGGATTAGCAGAGAGTTGTGGTTTAACCCCAGCCAGCAATCAAGCCCCATGCAGCCGCTCACTCGCTCACTCACTCACTCCCCCACCAGCAAGATCAGGAAGAGGATCAGAAGGGTAAATCTAGAGAACTCATGAGTTGAGACAAAGGCAGTTTAATAGGGAAAAACAAAGCAAAACAAGGGATGAATTCACTGCTTCCCATGGGCAGGCAGGTGTTCCGCCACCTCCAGGAGAGCAGGGCACCATCACACCTAACGGTGTAGGAAATATACCAGTTTAAAAAATTTTGTATAACTTTGGTCAGAGGTTTTGTTTGTCCTTGCCCCAGGGAGGGGGAATTTTTAGTTCCTTTTCCAGGACATTGTTCTACCAGGTGGAGTCTGATGAACTCAACATACCAACAGATTGGGAGTAACCCAAAGATAAGGGGCCATCAACAAAACATCGGTGGCCATCAACAGAACATCAGCTCAGAACCTCACCCTTGGTTGGTCAGAGAAACCTGGTCCGGGAAAAGAAAGATAAGAAAGAAAAGCTAATTAATATTGGAGATGAAGAAATTCGGATCGAATGAGGAATTGAATACTGAGAGGTTGCACAACTTTAGACCAATGAACTTTGAGGCAGTACATCCCTATGGGTTTTGATTGTATAAAGTTTGGGAAAAATCTTGTAAAATTAATGTTTTTGGAACACCTTCCTTGGCACATCCTGGCCAGAAAATACAATAATGTCTGATTCTCTATCACTTCAAATATAGTGCTAGAGGGTTTTCATTTTCTTCCCAATTTTTGGTGACAACGGTGACTTGGGAATAAAAACAACCATCTCTCCAAATGTCCCCCTTTCCTCCTTCTTCCCCCCACTTTATATACCGAGCATGATGCCATATGATATAGGATATCCCTTTGGTCAGTTGAGGTCACCTGTCCTGGCTGTGTCCCCTCCCAAATTGCCCAAGCACCCCCAACCTCCCTGCCAGTGTGGTAGGACGAAAAGCAGAAAATGCCTTGGCTCTGTACAAGCCCTGCTCAGCAACAACAAAACTCATTTCTACATTATCAGCCCTTTGCTCAGCACAAATCCAAACCACAGCCCCATACCAGCCACTGGGAAGAAAATTTACTCTACTCCAGGTGAAACCAGCCGACTACATAAAGGAGATTTCTTACTGTGGAGCTGGTAATTCTGTTCAAAACCAAAGCAAAAAAAAACTTGACAAAAATGCTCTATCCCTTGCATCATTGACTGTTTGGAGTTCACACTGGTCTGTGCTCAGAACACAGCCAACGTTTTTTGTGTTTTTAACGCTTATCTCCTCCCAGACATTCTTTAGTACAATTCTCCAAGCAGCCACACCGGCAGTGCTGAGAGAGGTGTGAACAGCAGCAGCAGGAGAGGGGCAAGCTGCTGACAGAGAAAGTGAGACCATCCAGCCTGCTTTGCTTTTGGATACTTTTCATTTTTTCCTCCTTAATTGGAGGCATTTGTTTACTTGCAAGAAAAAGGGAATGTGGGTGTAAAAGCTCAGCATCCTCACAGTTTTTCAGTCTGCTACTGATAAAGAGAAAAAGATTTCTCAGGGATAAGTAGAAACATTTAAATTCCAATATGGCTATTATTATTTTAACTTCTTATTTTTTTTATCTAAACAGGGGAACCTTGCTCTTCTTTTTACAGAGGTCTACAGACATGCAGAGAAATTAATAGCTGTTTTGTGTAATAGAAATGCAGCAAAGTGCTCCAAAGAGCAAATGTACTTTGTTTGGACTTTTGCTTATAAGAATTGTAAAAGACAATCTTTTTATAACACAGTGAAACCTTTTGCTTTACTTCTCTGACTTTGATGCTAGATTGGAGCCTGCACTGCCTTTTTGAAGAAGCTTATAATGGAAATGGTGAAACATCCTTAACTGCAGCAGATCAAGTGATTTCCCTCACAATGCAGCCCAGTGTGGGAAAGTAACAGCAGTTAAGGAGACTAAAGGAAATCGTGAACTGTCCCCAGAAACCATTACATTAGTGAAGTTTATCTCAGCCAGGTAATTCACCTCAGTCAGGAGTGGAATTAAATTTACTGTTGAAGCAGCAGCGGTTTAGCAGTGCTATTTGTGTGCTCTTTATCCGAGGTGCTATGTATTATGCTCAGGCATAAAAAATCATCTTTTTTTTTTCCTGTAAAAGACAAATCAGATATTAGCAATCATAAGTAATTGTTTGTCAGCACGCAGATAACTTCTTGTATGCATCTTTACATTTATTTTCATGACCCTCAGCCTCACAGCTCCTTGGAAAGGCTGCAAGTAGAGGTCCCTTTCTCCAGCTTGGTAGGGCAGAAAAGAGTGGGCCATAGTCATGAGGACAGTCCCTCAAAAGACATCGTGGTCACCTCACTAGAAAGGAAAGTGTTGTTTGCAGAAGTGCAAGGGGAGAATATTCTAGGCAGACGGGCTTTCAAAAAATCTGTCCCTTTTGGGAAGACTCTACTTTCTAATTTCTGGAAGAACAAAGTATTTCTCCGCTCTCAACATCAATGGCCCGGCTTTGTAACACTCCAGGAACTGCAAGCATTCCTGTAAGAGAAGCTAAATGACAAGACTTGCAGAGCAGAATTTCTTAAACCCCTCTGTTTAACCACAGCAAATTGACAACAACTTTCATGTCAACTCATGAGGGTTTCAGCCCTCAAGCCAGAGCATGTATTATCAGGTCCTGGACACTAGAGATTTTGGAGTTAACCCAACTGTACTGTAGGAACAACAATCCATTTTCATCACTGTTGAGAAGCAAACCCACTCCCTGAGGTGGCTGGAGCCTGTTTGTTCCTAGTTTGTGGCTGCTCTAAGGGCACAGGGTGTTTGAGATTACTGGTCCAAAGGCCCATCAGGTTAATGAAACATTTCCTGCTGCCGTGGAAGTACTCACGTCTTTTTCTCTGAGGGCTTTCAGATGTACACAGAGCTATCAAAATACTCTGACACTTTCAGGAGGTAAGAAAGGGCACAGGCTTTTACTCCAGATACTCACCTGAATTCTGCGAACCAACACTCCCTCATGTGTCCTCCAAAAAATGAAAGGAACGAAAGGTGCACTGATAAACTTCCGTTAAAGTGAAAACAGTGCCAGGGGAGCTCATCAACGGAATAATTCAGAGCAGTGCTGCAGGAAGGCAGTGGATCTTACCTTAGCAATGTGACTGATCTGGGTTAGACTCACTTCTGTTGTCCACCACAAACTGATACAATCATGACGAATCTCTTTAAAGCACTTTCCATTTATTTCCTGTTTCAAAATGAGACCTTGAAGACATGCTTCTCCTTCTAGCCTATGTAAGATATATATTTCATCTCCTGCAATTAATACACTTTCTAGAGATTCCCATTTTGTCATGGTCATTTTAAATGTCATCATTTTATTAAAGGTTTCAGCCATTTCAGGTGATGAAAAGATGTTCACATGCTCTTTAAACGTTGCAAGCAGTTCTCCCCTTTTCTCGGAGGAGTTTAGCTGTTTGTGCATGTGTCCATGCAATTGTCATTCACCTAAATGAAGGAGGAGAGTATGGGAGGAAGGATTTGCATGATTGATGGGAAGAATAAATTTCTTCTAGCCACCCAACAGTAGAGTAATTGATGTCTGGGAGGCAAGTGCCACAGAATAGCTGTCAGTGTCGTGTGTACACAGATGGTCTGAGTGCTTTGGTGTGGAGATAACACCGTGACAAAGGGCTTGCCATGGTGTGAACAACACCACCATTCTTGGCTGGCAACCTCCGGCAGCGCTGGCAGCTCTGTTGTGCTGTCCCACACAGCAGATATCTCTGATTGTTTCCTGCATCTGGAAAGAGGGTGATGTCTCTAGAAAAGAAAACTGAGAGATGAAAGCAGAAGCAGAAATCTATGAAACATGTGTGCCTTTCTCCCATAGACTTTCAGATGCTTAGAGGGTAAGGGGTTTTGGTTTTTTTTTAATTTTTTGATGCTGCAGAGCCAGTTTGGAGAGAACAATTTCTTTCCAAAGACTGGAGGAACTTTCTAAGGTTCTCACAAGGTATTGAAATGTCAAAATATGTCTTGAGTCTATTAATTCGCTCCCATGTCACCCTCAGAAAGCACTTTCAGCTAGGAAAAAAGCTTAGCCAGCAGTGTGGCTGGGATTACTGCATCATATACTTTAGTTTCTGCACTCTCCTGCTCTCCTGTCATCCTGCCTCCTGAACAATCCACGTGATGGAAAATATAGATTTCCCCTGTTCCTTATCTGTGTTACAAAGGAAATGTTGGCACTAATGTGGTACTGGGCATGTTACTATAAACCTGCAAAAGACCTTGGGCTTGCTCTGGGATGGGGCAACCCCGGGTATGTGTACAGACAAGAAAGAGAGTGGATGGAGAGCTGAGGCGTCCTGGTTGATGGCAAGTTGAACCTGAGCCAGCAGTGGCCTGGCAGCCAGGAGGGACATCCCTGTCCTGGGGGGCATCAGGCACAGCATCGCCAGCCAGGAAAGGGAGGGGATTGTCCTGCTCTGCTCTGCTCTGGGGCAGCCTCACCTCGAGTGCTGGGGACAGCTCTGGGTGTCACAATGTAAGAAAGATATAAAGCTGTTGGAGGGTGTCCGTAGGAGGGCTGTAAAGATGGTGAAGGGTCTGGAGGGAAAGCCATATGAGGAGAAGCTGAGGTCACTTGGTCTGTTCAGTCTGGAGGAAACTGAGAAGAGACCAGTCTGTGGTTTCCTCATGAGGGGAGGAGGAGGGGCAGACACTGATCTCTTCCCTGTGGTGACCAGTGACAGGACTGAGGGAATGGCCTGAAGCTGTGTCAGGGAGGTTTAGGTTGGATATTAAAAGAAGATCCTTCAGCCAGTGGCTGTTTGGGCACTGAACAGGCCCCCCAGGGGACTTGTCACAACACCAGCCTGACAGAGTTCAAGAAGTATTTGGACAATGCTCTCAGGCACATGGTGAGATTTTTTTATGTCCTCCATTGCTGGGAGTTGGATCCAGTTATCCTTGTGGGTCCCTTTCAGCTCTGGATGGTTCTATGATTCTATGGTTCCATGATTCTGTGATGATCGACTCTTTGATTCCAGAGATCAAAGTTTTAACTATGTCCTCAAATGATTGACTCAGGAAAGGAATCCGATTCAGAGTACTAGGAATTCAGCTATTTGTTGAGATGTGGCTCTCAATCACAAATGACTACTCCTTATGCCCCTCCTGCATGATTGTTTGTTTATTTGCTATTTGTCTTGTCTTGACTCTGAATTGTGGGCTCACCATGTGGAAGAGTCCATCCTTTTTTATCTCACACCTATGGATGTAGATCTTAAACGTTTAGATCCTGGCTTTCCCTTGAAACCTGACTTGCATTCCTACATATTTTAGCGATGTATTTTTTTGTCATTTTTTGACTGCATATCAAACAAATTAGTAATTCTTCATTAGCGATGACACTACTTGAGGCGCAGTTTGGATTAAAACAGAATTTTATGTTAATTCTGCCTTAATTCTTTCCTTATCTCTGGTTTAGACTTTGAGGGGTCACCCTAGTTTGATAAAATCTGGGAAAATATCATTTACTAAACAAAGCAGCATATCTAGATGCTTTTACCCTGAGATAAAATTAGTTTACTCATAAGACCAAATATTTATTCAATGCTTATTTAAGGTTAATGGAATATTATTTTTAGGGAAAATAATTTATGGCTTAAACCAAATACAAGTAAAGAGTTCTTAAACGGTTAAATAGAGGCATGAAACCGATCTGATAACATTTCTTTAACACGAATAAACAAAACGGGTATTAATAATTTGCAGTCAAAGTGGGTCTGCACTTGTAGAATCCTAATTATGAGCTGAACAACAAGATAAATATTGCCTCCCTCTTTTTATGTATCTAGCTCTTTTAGGAAACACATCACTAAAGGTGCTTACATGCGTTAATTACCAAAACCATTTTGACAAACAGCACTGAATACTGACTCCACTCAGTGGGAATTGCTAGGTCCTGCCTTTACAGAACACAGTGCTCCACCCCAAGTGACAGAGCTGCCCTAGTACAGAAAAGTTATCTTGGGCTGGGGAAGCAGATCCAGTTCAGCCAATAGAGATAATTTCTCACCTAGCAGCACCTCCCTGCATGATGTTGAAATTCACAGGATTAGGAGGTTTTGCTCAAACTGAAAGCTTGGCCCTAAGGCTTGTTCTTTCTGAAAAGAAAGGGAAGAGTGGTCTAGAGCTGAACATTACCCGAATAAGCAGAAAATTTCTCTCCTTCAGGAAGCAGGGAAGCCAACTTGTGTTACCACCACACAAAAGCAGAATGTGACTAATTATTCCAAATGGCATTTCAAAGGATGCTTGGCTTTGAAGGCTCCCACACAAGAAAAGTCTTCATTCCAAAGTCTTGCTCAGCTGACCTTAATGTGAAGCAAATTTTCTTGAGAGACAAAAGCTGTGCAAAGTATATTTTAGTAGATAATCTACTGTCTCATTCACACATTTTCATATCTCACATATTAAAGCGGTAGAGTCTTGGCACATCTATTATTTTAAAACAGAAAAAATCAGTGTTTTGATTAGTAGGTGATATTAGAGGAATGTTGTAAAACACATCAATTAAACCAAATTACATTTTACAAAATCTGTTTCAGTACCTCCACTTTGAGTCTAAGCTGAAAAAAGAGCTATTCATCCATTAGAAAGAGATGAAAAAAATGGCACTTAGATTATTCACAAGGTACATTTTGAGGAAAATTTAATTAAAGATGACAACAACCAAATAATAATTGCTCATGATTCAGCACATTGATGAACAAGATGAAGCAATTTGTGCTTTGCTTTTCATTATGTTTATCTTCCAGTCAAAGCTGCTCTTCTTTTTCAAGCAAGAATGCTGTGGCTGTGAGCTGCTAAACCATGATCTCCCACCTTCTTTGGAAAAAAAAACCAGAAGGAGGTCACAGCAGGGTGAGTGAGACAAATGGTTCTGAAACTTACTGCACCACAGAGTAGTAGTAGGCACTACCAGCAATTTGTTGTCTCTGTACTAGAGCAGCCAAGAGAGTAGCACGAAAAGCATAACAAGGCATTACACAGCTATGGATTTCAGTTTCCAGCTGGAGAATAAAATAATTACTTATGTGTCCCTCGAGGCAGAGGACGGGGAGGTTAGAGAAAAAGTTCCTTTGTAGATAATTTGGGGGAGCTCATTGCTACGTAGTGGCTGATTAGCTTTGCTCACATGGTTACCAGAAGGGCATTTAGGCACTGAAAGAATGCTTCAGGACAAGTGTGACTGGTTCCATGGATTTTAATGGCTCCACTGGGATAAGGTATTGATTATTGTGGTGGTGGATCTGCTCTGCCATGTTTACTTTTGCTTTTTGATTTTTTTTTTCACTTTTAGGCATTCTTGCTCTGTGAGAATATATCCTCTGGTGAGGAATTTGCTGAGTTTAGGGATATTTGCAAGTCAGCAGGATGAGTTCTGAAGACATTTCATTCAAGCCATGATCTTCTTTAAACACATGAAGTGATTTTTAATTACTTCAAATATTTAAATATGGGCAAGTTAAGGCCTGTGCAATACTAACAGATTTCTTTTTGTCTTTTAATGCCTAGTATTCGTGGTAATCCTTCAAAAATTCAGTCTGTTTCTCAGAAGCAGCATTTTTTACAGGACTGTGGTCAACTTTACGTTAGGGAGATGAACGTCAAGAGAGATTTCCATGGAGAAGTTACAACAATATTGAGGGGGATTGCTCTACAAAACAGCTTTCTGAAAGGTGATTAAAGAACATAATTTTGGAATTCCACTTAAAACCTCTCAAATGTCAGCATGTGAAGGCAGACACCACCTTTGTATAAGTGAGGATATTGCCAGAGCTCTAGAGCATAGTAGGGATGAGGCTTCGTGCACTGGTACAGCAGTGTTACCCTCTGCCCCTTACCCAAGAGAAGGCGATCACACTTACCCCCTTTTTGCCAAAAAATCCTCCAAAATCAGACAGATATCTCTGTGTCTCCTTCTCTCACTCTTCCTAGTACCCAGGCCAGTTCTCCTTGAGACCTTGAGTTCGATATGCCCTAACTTTTCATGGCTCTAACTTTTCTATGTCACATAACTGATGGCCAAATATTGCTTACCAGCACTACTAAACTGTTCAAGAAGGATACAGCATGCTGGCATGATCCATCATCCAGAGGTTAAGCAGGACTAGCCTTTTGATTCCTACCTTTCTGGTTTCATGCTGGCTACTGACACTCAGTGAGCAGGATCTTAAAAGGTATTTTTCTGAGAAAATCAACATCAGTGAAAGTCTACTTGGTACAAAAGGGAAATATTATTTTTGTTCTTTATTCCTCTGAGCTGCAAAGTTAAATAGAAAAAGACTGTCTAAAACCAGAAGTCTATTTCAAATCTACAATGAATACAACCTGTCCTCCAGGTTTGTTTATTTGAGTCATCATGAGCAATAACCCTCTCTTGCTGTGGATTAGGAAAGCATCTCACAGTTATTAATTTCACCTCAGAGATCTAACCCTGTGGTTTGTCTAAATGGGACAGATGGAGGTTGTCCAGGCTGTGTTTCGTCAGCCCTGTCATTAGCAGGCCTCCCTGAGACATCACAAGAGGCAGTTTCATGCTCTCTGGTTTTGTAAAAAAAAGAAGGAATATTGAATTTCTTGAAACTGGTATTGATATATTTGCACATAGAAATTATACTGTCAGATTTAGTAATGAGGAGGTTGCTTTGAAGTCATAAAGCTTTTTGCCTGCCGGGCTGTGAGAGATACCAGCGGCTTACATGCTGGAAATACAACTTAAAGCGACACAGAAAGAAGGGAAAATGTAAAATAACCTCTAGCACTGACTGAGTCATTTACTTATCTCCATTTTTAGGCTGCTTACCCATGTGATGCAAAGTGGAAATCTCAACACAGGTATTAGGATGAAGGTCTGGAACTCCATAATAGCTGCTCTTTCTGATTGATGTCTGCCTTCCAGGGCAAGCAGTTCCCAGAGATGTAAACCTGCTTGAAAAAAACACAGTAGGATGCAACAATGCAAGAAAATTGTAAAGGCACAAACAGCAGCAAGAAGAACTTGCTTAACCACTTTAATGTGGGCAATATCTTTCTGCTGTACCTATATTGTCAGGGTTTTTTCCTCAATCCAAAGCCCACTGAGGCGGATGGAAAACTTCCCACAGGTTTCAGAGCTTTAGACATTGCAGAGGCAATGTCTCCAAGCAAGGAGCCACCTTGGCCTCCTTTCTGCTGTCATATTTTTATGTTCAGAGAGTAAGAAGTGTCCTGGTGTCTTATCTGACACATATATAAACTTTACAAGTTTAGCACCCAACCTTCAGTACTTTTGATTCTGATTATGTCCTTTATTGCACAAAATTATGGGAAATGTAAATGCTGTATCTTTACAGCAATTTTTTAAAATCAGACTTGATTTTAAATGTGTAAGCTCTCATATCACACTAGATACTCACAGATCCATGTTTCTAAAACTTTGGAGAATTCCTGTCACGTCTTATTCACCTTTTATCAAGGTGCACATCTTGAGTCTGATTTTTATTTATAACAAAGTTTCTACTCTGGTGGCTAACTGCAGACTGCACTTAGAAAAGGGCTTTAATTTTTTGCCAAAATTGTCCTAAAAGACTTAAGCAAAACCAAGAATATGCTATTTCCAGTTCACCTTTGAGCAAATTGTTATAGACTTGTGGAAGATATGGCCTTCATCAAAAGTGATGGAAAAGAATGATGCACATTTACAAAATCATATGCCTGCTTTCTGCTATCTTTACTCTGCAACTCGTCTTACTGATTTTAGATTAGACATGAATGAATGAAATCCTTCCTCTGAAAGCAAAAATGGCAATTGTCACCTTGACTGAGTTAGCAATTCTGTTAAGGATAATTAAAGAGAAAGAAGGACTTTGTTAGAAAAAGCACCTTCCAGTGAGTCTTCCGTGTGCTTTATATGCAGTACAATACAAAAGGAAAGTATGGTGAAAGTAAAGATCATGACATTTCAAAGCAAATTTTAGCCAACCACTGATTTTTGTGTTACATGGACGCATGATGGAGTGCACATAAATATGGTCCAGAAGCAAAGACCTCCTGATAAATGGCTGCACTATAAACTTGCACAGCTATTACAAGACTTCACCATTTAGATAGTAAAAGCCTCAGTTCTTGAACCTTTTGCCTTTAACTTCAGGAAGTCATAACCAGACCCAAAAAATAGTCAGGAAGTTTTATAGTTTATGTCTGTGGCTTAAAAAGTTTTGTCTTTCACCTTGGCTCCTTCCACAGCAATCTGACTGGCTACATCTCCCTGTGCCTCATGAATGTCAAAAAGCAAAATTCCAAGGACTCTGGTTTCTCAGACTCCTTTTTTTAATTTTTTTTCCTTTTCCTTTCTACAAACATTCTTGGCAGTCTGATCTGCCAGGCTTTTATTCATCCTTTAATTTTTCCAGGTTTTTTTTTTTTTACTTATTTAAGATTCTCTTTTTTTTCCTATGTTTTTTCCCCTCAGATCCTATTTTATGCTGCCTACCCAACTCAGAACAACTCATGCTGTCATCTTCCCTTCTTTTCAGATCCCTATAAATAGCTGCCTTTTTTTTTTTTTTTTTTTTTNTAAAAAACCTTCTTTTTTTTTTTTTTTTTTTTTTAAATAAACCAACATCTGAATGGCAATGTCACTTTTGGCAATGTTTTGGCTAATTTTCCTGAATAAAAGTGAGCAAACCTATTTTACTGCTAAAAATACTCAGCTGCTCACTGGTTTGGCATCTTGGTGTTGAGGTGACAGACTGAAATACTTCGTTTCAAAAGGGAGATACAGTTAAGCAAGAATTAAATAAAAAGCACTTGGGGGAGCATCTTCTCCATAAAATTGATACACTTCTTTCACCTTCAGGAAACAAAAACAACTGATGAAGGCTGCATTTCATGCAAGATGTACAATGCAATTTCCATGCTTGTCCACTTTCAATAAGAAACATGAATGTCCACTTCCTAGGGGACAAACTCTAAATGTGTCACCTGAGGCCTTGAGAACATCAGTGAATTATAGTGGTATTAAATACCTGCTCTAAAATATTTCTTTATATTCATCCATCCCCCATCCTTTCTTGGGTTTTTAGGTGCGTGACTATAAATTGTCTGTCCTGCATATGAAGTACAGAATTCTGGAAGTGAGACCTCTCCCTCAAGTAACTACAGAGAGGAACACAAGCACAAAATGCAGACCTGATGTAGAAGAATACAGTTATAATTTCTTGAAAGACAAAAACGGGCCTTATTTTGTTTTTCTATGTATTCTGGTCTGGTCTCCAAAAGCAGATTTGTTTCTAAGTAAAGGTATAAGTAGAAGATTCACTTATTGACACTGAACATCACACAGGGACAATCATTTTACTTGGAGGTTACCCAATGTGTATTCCTTTCTATCTCTAGTGTCTGTCATTTTTTGCAAGCCTTCTGTTGACTGATAATTTGTGAACTATTCTGCTTGGAATTCAAAAACACATTTTGAGTCAGGAGAAGAAATGTTGTTGTGGACCATTTAGGGTCAGACTCAGATGACAGACATTAATTATTTCACCCAAGATTTTGGAAGTGCTGTACAGATTACTGGCTACGTTCTCCCAGCATGAAGAGCTCCATTGTACATCAGTCTTAGTAAGAAACTGGGAACCATAAGAATCCCATTAAATACCTAAATACCTCTAAAAACCTGTCCCTGTTGTTCCTTTCACACCTTTATTCTGAGTTCCTGCAGCACATATGCCATGCGACGGTAGCTAGAATGATGTTACTGATAAAACCCAAGTGTCTTTAATTCTGAATATCTCTGTCAGTGGGTTTTTTTGTTGTGTGCTCCCTAAATTTTAAGCTTTGCTTCTAAACAAAACATGATAATAATTCCACATGCCCCCTGAAAGTGTTAGAAAATACCCTTTCCTACCTATCCCTCCTAGGTCCTCAGATATATATTGCCTGGCTTCTAAACAGCCCTAGCCTAGTTTATGAAGACAATCTGACTGTTTCTTCTACTGTTCCCCATTTTTTTCTTTTTCTTTTTTCTACCTCCAAAATTGTCAATAAAATTTCTTTATGCGCCTGAAGAAACTGTTAGAGATTTGTTCATATTTTCTTTTTGTATAAGGAAGCGAAAAGTATGTACTTCCTTGAACAAAACAGTAAAGAGCACACTCCTTGTTTGCAAGAGAAGTTTAAAGAACCTGCACTTAGAAAACTTCCGTAAAATTTGAAATCACACAAACAGAGCATGAGCCTCAAGGCCGCAGTGATGTTATTACCATACAAAAGAAAATCGAAATAAAGAGGCAAAGCTGCCACTCTGTTTTCAAAAATAAAATAAAATTGCACACAAGTTTTCCAACAATACATCACTGTCTTGAAAACACAAAGTCTTCTGTAGCTTTATGACAAAATCTTCTAGTAATAAAAACAAAGACTGGGAAGGATTGCCCGGAAATTCTGTGGCTGCCCCATCTCTGGAAGTGTCCAGAGCCAGGTTGGATGGGGCTCTGAGCGTCCTGGTCTTGTGGAAGGTGTCCCTGTCCACAGCAATGGGTTGGAATGAGATGGTCTTTAATGTCCCTTCCATCCAAGACCATTCTATGATTCCATGACTTTGTCATGAGTAACATCAATATGGAAGAACAAGTAGAAGGCGGGAAAAGAATCACTGATGTTTTTGTCTACTTTTACGTCTGTCAAAAGTTACTGCAGTCCTCACTCTGGCTGCTCAGGGTCACATAAGTCTGAAATCATTCACTGGCATAATTGCTGTCACACAAAACACACAAAGTTCATGTTAACCCCAGCTTTGAACATGATAGTGAAGACCCCTACACAGACCTTTCCAGCACTCTTTATGCTGACATTAAATTTCCTATACATAGTTCTGTTGTAAAAAGCACCACATTTTTTTTATTGTTTTCTTTCCCATATTGTTAATAAATTTAATGCTTGTCAGAGAGGTGTGTGACAGCCAAGAGAAAAGAGCAAGAAGCTAGAAAAGTTACAAATGTGTCAAAATTGCTTCTTTATGTAACATCAATGCTACTGCTGTCATGCTTTTAGAGGCCACCTTTAAATGTCACACTGAGAGGTGAGGAATATGATGGAAGGGGCAGTGAAAATTGCTGCCAATAAAATGCACGTTTCCTGAGGGACAACAGCAGGGCTCAAAAGGCGACATACCCAAAGTCACTATTTCTATTTCTTTTTTATTAAAATCTTTCACACTCTCAAAACCTCCAGTCCAGCATGCGTGGATAAAATAAGTAATTATTGCAAAGGAATGTGATTAGCCCTTCAGGCAGAAACTATGATGTTTAAATACGTTGTGTTTAGAAAACTAAGTCCAGAGGTCGAAGAGTGTGTGTGTTCATGTGTCTGTAACATGGAGCAGAGCAGGTTATGATGGCCAGGCAAGAGTCTTGGCACAACGCTGAGATACAGAGGTGCTGAGTCTAGTAAACTACAGGTAATGGTTTCTTTCTGAGAGAGAATTAACCTTGGAATACTTGATTTTTTGCATTGTATCTGGGTAAGACACTGATGAGCCTCAGCAGCACACTGAAGGAAGGCCTTTCAGGTTCCAGCTGTAGACTCTGGTTTAGACCTTCTGCCAGGAATTATTTCTCCTGTCACAGCATAGCCTGCCCTGGTTTCTCCATGAATTTTCATTTAAAATCTATGTAATAATTTGTCTCCTCCTGCATAGACACATATCATATCTTAATGAAAAATAACTGCTTATCCTGGCCTGTACTTTAGATTCTAGTTTTGGATATTAGTTTCAAGACTGATTGTGTTGTTTTAATTTTAAAAATTATCAATATTTTCAGAAGTTCATCATTTCATATGGTGGTGTTGATTTGAAAAAAAGCTCTGCAGTGAAAACATAGGTTCTCTAATGAAAAAAATAGTCCCATCAGCAGACTAGAAAATATGGCATTTTCGTGTGGCTTTCAAACATGCAAAGTGATAGAGACCACATTTTTTCCATAGAATGGTTCTGTTTTACCCAGTGTGTACGGCTTACGTAGAGAATGAGAGTTTTGTTCCTGGTTGTGTTAAAACTGGGCTTTTTGATCCAGTTAGGTTTGATATAAGAACTCTCTGAGAAGCAGTAAGAAATATATTTTTGTTTTCCAGGTGTTAAAAACACAGTCACAGTGAGGAAGAGAGATGAAAGGAATTTGAAGGCATTTTTGTCCCCTGAGAATTGAAATATCTGATCTAAATCTTTTTTTTATTCTGAATATATTAGATTATCTTGTCTCCTCTGGAAAACGAAGGCTCTGTTACATGTCCTTGCTATATTGTCTAAGTAAACAAGCTCTCTAAATCATCCAGGAAAATCCACTTCATGCTGTGTTGACATGAGTTAAACTGAGATATTAGGTCTGTACTGCCCTGACTTTCATATCTGTAGAGAGGATTGATGTAAAGGGGAGCTTCAGAGAAGTTGCAGGTCTCTCGGCACAAGATCCCAAATATCCCTTAGGATCTGGACCAAATACCATTCCAGCACAAAGTCCACACTGACACGCAGGAAAACACAGCATCCTGGGTAGCTGAATTCTCTGGCTGAAGTCCACAGATCTAAAAGTGAGAAAATCAGACTAAGCCTTTTTTTGTTTCTGGATTGAACTGTAGAAGTCAAGCAGACTGATTTTCAATTTAGAAAAAAAACAAATTCACATTTATTTCACAAAAGATTCCAGTTTTCTGTGGAAAATGCAGAGAATTCTGTTTCTGATCAAGAAATCAAATGGCCATAAATATTACCTGCATTTTTATAGTAGAGTGACAGAAAAAATAATTGAAGCGGCACTGGGAGTTACTATGGATATATACATACATGCACAGTTGCCTTTATAAACCAGAAGTACTTCATCATAAGATACAGAGTTGATGGGAAAAGAAAGACTAGAGTATGAGATATCATGAGAATCAAAACCTAACCTTTGGGACAAAAACTCCTGGGAAGATCCTTACACTACTTCAGAAAAGATCTATATAGAAATTAGATGAAACTATTAATGTTTTCTCTTCTCAGCCTTATGATTGTTAGGGGGTGTTTAGCAATGAGCAGGGATGGGAACAAGATCTGGTGTGTGTTTCAACCCTCCTGCTATCACAGAGAGGACCTCTGAAATATCCAAGTCATGGATGACAGCCAGGAATGATTTACCTGTGAAGGGATCACATCACTCGATAAAAATCAAAGCCTTCTGTCACTGTCATACTTGTCATTGAAATTGGCATGGCAGTATTTAATCCTTATGGGTTTCCCCACTCCTCAATTCTAAATTGCCATTTTTGCCTTTCCCACTGAAGCTGAAGGCACTCTGAACCTTGTGCTTTGTGCAGCGAGTTATGAGACATTTTAAATTATGGTGTATTGAGGAATAGTTTACCTCTGGCTCTCATAGATTTGATCTGAGATTTGTTCCATAAGCTGCAGTAGAGTGGGAAATTTTCAGCTTAAAAGGATTTAGTTATATTTATGTTCTGACTTATCCTCAACTGTAATAGACTGAGAAATGTTTTATCTCTAACACTTGCACTTTGCTCTGAGATTTGCACCTTTTAAAGGGGACTGAAATTACATGTGTAGCTTCTCTCTCTCTGATAAATGGCTCGAGTTTCTGAGATCTTAAATGAGTGCCACAGTGAAGAAATGTTAAAAATTAATAGCATGTAATTCTCTGAATCACAAATAAGATGCTGACCTCTTTTCATTCAGTATGCATTGATAGAAGGAGTAATTTGGAAAGGGAAATGCAGAGCGACCTTAATTTGAGGGATTGTGTGCTAGCGAGGTCCCTCTGTCTGCCCTCTCAGTGGAGGTAGGGGATGGAAATAGATGCTGCAGCAAAGATCTGAGAGTAATTGATGTGTTCGAAACCACAGAAGCACCTGAGAGCAGCCACACAGGAATTCAGCCTTCTCCTCCTGAAGGCTGGCAGAACCTGAAGCGCCTCCACACCAATGCATGCAGCGTGAGCCATGAACAGGGAGAGCCCAAAGCCGTTGTAGAGTGGGAAAACTTGGATGTATGTGCAATCCCAGAACATGGTGGGGTGTCTCTCACAGCTGGAGTGCTCAGTGGATGGCTCTAAACTCATGAGGAGGGATGTGCAGGGAAGGAGAGGAGGTGGGGAGACCCTGTGGGTTAGGGCGTGTTTTGAGTGTCCAGGGCTTGATGATGGTGCTGGAAGGGTTGAGTGTTTGTGGATAGGGATCAGGAGGAAGGCCAACAGGGCAGCGTGGTGGGAGTCTGCTACAGACCACCGAGCCAGGACAGAGAGGCAGGCAAAACATTCAACCACAGAAGGTGATAAATGACCCTCGGAAATGTTAATGTCATTTTGCCACAATGAGAAAGGCTAGAAAATTGTGAGAATCTTCTTCTTGCTGGGACTGCACATAGTAATTAATGTGACTTTTTTTTTTTTTTTTTGCACATGCAACATTTAGAGAGATCAAGGTAATGCTTAGTGGAGGATGTAACGGAAGATAAATCAAGAAATTCAGCAATGTGAGCTGCTTGTGTGCACCTTGAAGCTCTGACGAAATTGCACAGGCAAGTTCCTTGCTTTTCCCTGTGCTTTCAGAAGCTTAAAATAGCTCTGACTCCCATTTTAGGGGTGGAAGGATGATGCAGGGATACACATAATTGTCTTACAATCCACACTTTTGATGAACAGTTTTGATCAACCTACAATTACATCAGCAAAAAGATTTTACCTGTTAACAGCAAACAGTGGACTTTTTGTCTAGATTAAAGCTGTTGCAAAATAATACAGAGCCCCTGCTTTGGCAAGTGTGTGTGGGAATGATTCTAAATTCCACTTCAGATTTGGGCATTTGCCCTGATTCACTTTCTTTGTTTAAATAAATATGAAAAGCTGTGATAATTAGGTAGCTTATCTCTACTATTGCTACAAGTCTGGGTTAGCTGGGTCTGTGGGGTAACAGACCACAGGACCAGAAATGGTGACAAGGTCTTCGTTGTCACTTTGCTAATGAGTGCCAAAATTGTCTCCAGAAAATAAGAAGCTTCACGAAAGAGGAGGCCAAAACAGCAGTCCCATGAGAACCTCAATTAAATCTTGGCTGTGTTAAACATTTACATAGCTACAATACTGCAAAGGTAAGGTGTGAAAATTAAGGGATTTGCTTGTTATTTGTAGACTTTTTAGGGAACTTGTGCTGAAGACTCTGTGAGTCCTTGGAGAGTGTGGTTTTGGAAGGTAGAAATTTCCAAGTGAAATGGCTGCTTTAGATTTTGATACAAATTTACAGGGAGGAATTTACTGTGAATCTAAAAAGAACAGGTAGGCGGGATGAAAGCAAGCTTTGGGATTTATTTTATTTAATTAAAGAGAAGAAAATGCAAGATAATTCATGTAAAGGTTAAGGAATAGGTAAGGAGTTAAGAAAAGCTATTTGAGTAGAAGGGATCACAGCAGAAAAGCGTAGCACAGAACAAAGTTTCTCTTAGCAAGGGACACTTCAGGAAAGGAGAAAGTTTTTACAGACATACTGGGAATGAGGTAAATGCAAGCTCAAATATGGGGCAGGAAGATTTCTAAGGTTTCCAGGATCTGTATTTTATCAGCAGGAATGGAATGAGTCCTCTGCCTTGCCTCAAAAGATGATTGGATTTGGAAGGTCCTCACAACTTCCTTTACAGTTTGCCTTTCTCTAATCTAGGTAACAAATCAGGATTTTTGCCATTAAATTATAAAGCAACAAATAATCATTGTCTTTTTAACAAATGAAGTATTTAATGATTCTAAAAAATATCTATTTGAGTCTGAAGATAGCACTCCTTGAGTGAAGAGAGAATTTCTGAGGGTATAAATCAGTATGCTTGGTAAAACCCACGTATTTTTGAGAGGGACAGGTCTCACAATTTTGAACAGAAAATACTGATCAAGTCAGATGCAAGTGAAAATTGATGCCTGTTGCTCCTAATCAGCAGTTGTGTGGCAACCAGCTGCAATTCACCCATTTCCAAACGGAAATACTTTTCCAAGTGGGAATGCAAAGTGCTGATGGTGCCCAGCTTGAATTCACAGTAAGAGAAATTGTGTGCTCCAAACCTTGAGCTCTTCCTTCTGGGATCACTGAGCTATTTAATTATGCTGCTGCACACATTGCTTCTGCATTTGATCTTTTCCATGACATCCTTTAACAAATAACTTTTCTCAGTCAATGAGGAAAGCAAATAGACACTGCCTTGCCTTTCATGTGTTTTGCCAGTTTCAGTCATCTGTATCATACTCAATTATGTCTCTATTAGCCTTCCTCTCTGTGCTTTTTTCCTGCTTTGAAGAAGCATCTTTCCTGTCTTCTTGGATGCCTTTGGGTCTAAATGTCTAAATATGTTTAATCTCATCATCAAATGAACAGGATTTTAATTCATAACTTGTCATAACATTAGAGTTTCTTAACAAAATGTGAGCTTGATTTTGGATCTTTCTCCCCATGTAAATGCCAGCTTAGGATTTCATTTCTCAAACTCGTGTTTAAACAATCCCTCTTTAGTGCAAATTCTGGTCTACAGAATATCCCTTTTACAAACACAAGACAGTCAGTAACATTTCACAAATAGTGCCTCTGTAAGGAGGTTTCAATTCTGCTGCAATTCCCTCTTGTAGACCTCTTGTTTGATGCTCACCTTTCCTTAATATTTCATGAGAAAAACATCATTTAAATATTTTTTCCCTGAAATCTCCAAGCCCAAAAAGCTTAAATAATTGAACCTGTAACACAAACAACAAGATCAAACGAAATTATTTTTGGGAGGATGGGCTAATGGAATATGGAATTTGGAATTTGGTCTGTCAGTGCAGAACTTTCTAAGTATTTCTGTTCCAGGATTGAAGTACAGCCTAGAATATCTGCAATTGCCACATCAGCTTAATTATCTGAGATTTGTAGTTATTTCAATGCTCCTGTACATGTTCAGACATTCAGACATATGCACACACACTAAGATTTTACTCAAATATTTAGAAGATAAATACTGATACCAAAGTGGGACATTATAAGGACAGACTTAGATCTTGAGCCAGCTCTTCCCTTCATTGCATGAAAACTGTTATTTTCACTTCGCTACAACCTGTTTCTTCCTCAAGGGTAGTCTATGTAGTTTGTTCCATTGTGGGTTTAAGTGCGAGAAGATTGAAGTGTTTTATACGGTTAAGATAATTTGAATCAAAGGAAAGGTAAAGAACAGCTTAAAAGATGTTTCATGTGTTTTAATTTAGAGTCTAACTAGCACACTGATTTGGAAATTCTTCCTAGTGAAATTCCCATGGGAGTAGGCTTTTCTGAGCTCTCAACAGAGTTTTTCATTACTAGATACAGTTAATTTCTATCCTCACAATCAATACTGGGGTGGTTCGTGCTTTGAACCACATGAGTTTACAATCTCTTCTCTTGCATCCCATTACTTCAGATTCTTTGGACATTCTTAGTCCTGTGGAATTTACTTTAGAAATTAAATTCTAGCTACAGATTCTGAAAAGCCTGCACAAGCATTATAAGTTTCTGATGGTAGCTCTTATTCTACAGCTAGCCAGATTCTTCTCACACCAGTATCTCCTGCTCAGAACCCCATGATCACTTAATTAATTTCCTACATTTTAATAACCACTTCCAAATGTCTTTAACTCCAAATGTTATTTGATCTAGAATTGTCGCTCATTTAACTACACTAACATAGTGTCCTTTAGCTCAAAATAATACCCTGGAGCTCCCAGGCTAAGATCTGTCAAAAACCGGCATTGAACACCACCACCGTTATTGCCACCAAGAGCTGTCCCACAAAAGACACAATTCAATCTGCATTTATTTTTGAAGTGAACTGTGCATCAGATTTACTGAACCCATTCTACTTTTCTCTACCAAAGCTATGTGAATAGACATAACCAACAAATACTTTTGGTCAGACAGCTTTAAGAGACAAGGCTTTTTCCATGCTGGTTTTTCAGATGCTCGCTGCTGGGAGATGCAGCTGAAATCTCTGTTCAGAAGTTCAGCAATTATCCATCACGTTCTTCACTCTGAATTGAAGCTGGAGGCTTCATTTTACTTGTAGCAGCACAACTGTGATATCTGGGCCTCTGCTGAGCTTTTTAAACTGTGTTTGTAAGCTTCTGGTGGGCTAAGGGTATCTCTATTTGCGCTTTGAAAAACAGCATTCGCTCCAAATAGGCTTGTCCAAAGGAACATGGCGTTGGTTCTTTATTGTTAATTGGACAGAGTTCATGTTGCTGTAATTGGGGTTTCTCTCAAAGGCTGCTGATGATAAAAGGGACTATTGATTTTAAATTTCAGAAAGGTTTTGATCAGGTGTTCTATCATTTTCTCAAAGATTTACAACCTGTATTATTACCAAACCCTTAAATTAGAACAAGATCTTCTCAACAGCTTCTAAAATTGCAAATATAGTAAAAGGGGGTCAAAGGAAACAAGGCAAAAAAGAGCTGGCAGTGCCCTGGAAAGTCAGGTATTTTCTGAAAAAGGACAGTATTACACATCCTTTCCTGCCCTCTCTCTAATAATAGCCATTGGCATTGGCAAAAATAGCCTTTTCCCATTCTCTAGAAGTTCATTTAAATGAACAAACCTCAAAACTGTGAAAAATCCAGAAAATCTGCTGTTACCTTTGACAGTTTGCCAAGGCCTGCTGTCTTAACCCTGAAGGTTCCAAAAGGAAGTAAGTTTTAAGACATTGAAGCAGGATCAGACTGCAATTTTTCCTTGGATTACTGCAGGATTTCCAACTGCTGCTTCACAACTGCTAGCAGATTCCTACTAAGGTCAGTAGGCCTTGTGCAGCTAGTTCAGGAATTCAGCTGCAGGTACACTAGAGTACCACAGCAAACAATCAGCAATCAAACAATCATTGTATTTAAATTTCCACTGAAAATCAGTTTCTTCCCCTTCATGTGCTTCCTCCTGCCCTGGGAAGATTTAGCATTCTTTGAGAGAGAGAGAGGGGGAAATTAAATAACTTCAAGAAACAAGACTGATGGGCCTAAGGTGGAAAAAAAGAAGAAAAAAAAAAAAAAAAAAGAAAAAGAAAAAAATTGAAATTCTCAGCTGTTTTCTAAGGCAATTAAATTCTAATTGGAAGAAGTGCCTTACACTGAACCTGCAAGCTGCACTGGGATGGGACTCTAAGCTCAAAAAGGACACGTACAGCAGTATCACATCCATTTCTTGCTTTAGACAGCCCTGTATCCAGTGGGCACAATTGGATAATGGGAAGGGCTGACATTGTAATGATTCCTTCTCTGTTACTACTCCTAAACAATAGGAGATACCCCTGAGGTGTGACTAACACTCCTGAGGTGTCTCCTGACTTATCGATTCAATACAGCTCTGGGCAGGCAGTCGGCTGCTTTTCATCCAACTCTACTCCCTTTAGTCACAGAAATTGCATCCTTAGTTATCCCCTTTTCTATCCCCTTTTCCTAGAATATCTGCCTGCAGAGGGGTTTTGGGGGTCTCTTCTCTCAGGGCTACAACTTCATGGAACCAGACACCAGTATGAGCTAACCTGGAATTAAACCTGCACTGCCTAATCCAGACCCTAATTTTAGGAGGGGTACAGGAGCAGGGATGGATTTAGCATGTCAACCAAGCAATTTGTTAACTGAACTAGAAATATTGCAGATGTCACTTGCCAGGTCAGTTCCTTCCCATCTCTGCCAGTCCCCTCACTGGGCCACCACGTTAGGAGAAAGCAAAGACATAAAATTTGTGAACGTTTCCCTTTCTTAACAGTGTAGTCACTTGAGGATAACTGCACTGAAAATGTCCACCATGCAAAAATGCTTCCTACAAAACCTTCCACGACAAGCACTGCAGAGGAGAAGATGGTTAGGATGGGGAACGATGTCAGCTTCCCGTGATAGCTGCGACTACAACAGGCCAGTCATGTAGAATCAAATCATCAGATCCTCTTGCAGTCTCTGTTAAATAAGAGCACTTGAATATTGACACATGTGATTACTGAAGCTCCTAATCACTGAAGCTGCTAATGTTTTTAAAGGCCAAAGACTGCTGCTCCCCTTCTCCTGTGAGAAAATGGTCATATATAGATAATGGCTCACTTTGCAAGATGTTCCAGTAAACAAACTTGATGGATTGAGGTGGCGCAATTTAATGTAAGGGCAGACATAGAAAGGTGTGCAATTATTAGTCAATTACTCATCCATTAATAGGCTACTACACTGAACTATTAATCATGCTTGAACTCAATTCTTTCCCCTCTTGTTCTTTTAAAGGGCAGCTAACCCTTTTGAAGAGGGAGAAATGCAGTACTTCAGGGCAGGGGCAGTCCTGTCAGTGGGGATACATTTTGGACTCCCACGTACAGAGGCATTTATGGATTACTGTTTCTCAAGGGAGTACTGTAGTGCACTGCATTATTATTTATCATGTTCATGCCCTCAGCTTTTAGGAACTGTGGAGTGGCTGTCTGCAGTACTGGTTTTTGTTATGATTTTATATATTTTCTATAATTACAGTCAGATGGCTCACAGACTGCTCAAGATTGCCTGTTCTTTGGGATAGCTCCATGTCCTGGAAGAAAGAGCCATCAAGTTCCTGGTAGATGTATTTCCATACTTTAGCCCTTTGACATATGTTTCTATTCAAGGATCTTTGCGTTTCAACTTTTAAGAAATCATATTTCCTTTATTCTAAGCCTGAATGAATTAGTTCAGGAGAGAAACGACAGAAGGAAATGTTTATTCTGTCTCTAGCTGCTCTGGAGAAGCCAAATTATTTTGAAGTCTGCAAAAGGATTATCCTTATACCTAAATGAAAAGATTTTTCTATTCATCCTCATATTGTGAGATCAAGGGGTACAAGAGTTCCAGAACGTGTTTTAAGATTTGGTAGCTTTTGCAATTTGAACAGCTGCACTATGTGAGTGTATCCAGGGTTAAAACCAGCTGAGGACTTTTAGGTTTGCAGAATTTAATTCCTGCTTCTTTGTTTCCCTGTCACCATAATTTTGGAATTTCCTGGACTGTCACCTGCAGCCTGCTTCAGCTCACCCACAGAAGGAAACAGCACTCACTCCAAAAAGGCAACTTTAGACCTTTGTGGGAGCCGCCTGTAAACAGAAGCACAAGTTAGGGCTGCACATGTGAACCTTTTCACTTTGGAATAAGGTTATTATCTTTCTCTTCATCCCTTGCTTTGTAGCAGTATTACTGTCTTGCTCTCATTCTTGTATTTCATGTTGTAGCTTCCTCTTTCTATCCCCTTCCTCCCAATTACTAAAACAATTCAGAAGAAAAAAGAGACTACAAGAAGCAAAGTACAAATGAGAATGCTGTTTTCTGTAGGCAGAAAACATTTGTATGCAGATGTGGAAACAGGTGTTTTCCTTGGGAATGAGTGGGCCCTTGCTACTCTACCCACAGACAGTGAAACATGGAATAACATGTCCTATCTGATCTAATGGGTAGGGAAGACGCAATAAATGGGTCAGGTTCATTTGATCTGACTTCAGGCATAGGAAGGATAGATACTTATTGCAAACCCCAGGGGTCCAAACTAAAAAGGCAGTCTCTGGGCTACCTCTAAAATGAGACACTTGAACACCTTTGGGGAAACTCATCCTGTCATGAGACTGAGATCTAGGTGAGATGGCTTTAATCCAAATTTTAGGAAAACAAACTGTCAGCTGTTCAAGAAGTTAGTCAGTAAGATCCTCTGGGTAACTACCCTTCAGGACAAGGAAGCAGGACAGATCTGGAAGACTTTTAAAGACATATATATATATGCTTTTCTATACGGCACAAGAGCTGTCTATCCCCAGGTGTAAGAAATCAGCAAAGAAAGGGAAGAGACTGGCATGGATGAGTCAAGAGCTGCCTGTAAGATTAAAGGGCAGGAGGGAAATGCACAGGCAGTGGAAACAAGGACAGGTAACCTGGGCAGGGTGGAAAGATGAAGTTCGGTTGTGTGTGGATAAGGTTAGGAAGGCAAAGGTGAAGTGGGAGCTGAATTTGCCAAGGGACACAAAGAATAATAAGATGGGTTTCCACAGTTATGTTAGCCAGAAAAGGAAGGTCAGAGAAGGCATGTTTCTCCTCATGAACATGACTGGCAAACTGGTAACCACAGACAAGGAGTCTGAGGTGCTCAATAACATCTTTGCCTCAGTCTTCACTGACAATCTCTCTCCGCACAACTCCAGAGTGGATGGATCACAAGACGGGGACGGGGGGAGCAAAATCCCTCTTGCTGTACGAGCAGATCGGGCTCATGACCACCTTAGGAACTGGATCACACTTACTCTGTGGGAGCTGACAAGTTGCATCCCAGAGTCCTGAGGGAAGTGGACTAGATGACCCTTAAAGGTCCCCTCCAACAAAAACTATTCTATGATTCTGTAAGCAATGGGTTGGATACAGAACCAAAGGAAAAATAAGGTGAAAAAATACTGCCTATGTGATGTTGTGAATGAAGAAAAAAATTAATTGCTAAGTAATTTTATTCAAAATGTAACTGTCACGTTAGAGAAGTTTGCAACTACATTAGAGAAATTTTTGTCATAAAATGCAATGAGACCTTAGTACAAATCTGGTATAATTGACTGATGAACACCTTTTTGTAAAAATTAGCGTACTGAACTCCCTTTTAACAGCAAAGAAACACAGAAGCAAACGTTACATAGTAAAATAGTCTTCTAAAAGTTCAGATATGGTGGTAAAGGGACTTATTCCTCAGTGGTATAGAATGAGTTCAGATTGTACAACAAGCCAGTTGTGCAAAAAGATTATTGTAAAGAATCCAAATGACTGTTACTGAGTGTGCTTAATGAGTACTTCTCTTAATCTGCATATCAAGATGCGTACATATCCCAGTAGAAAAGTTATATCAACTCTTTATGGAAGGTCTGCCTTGCTTCAAAATTCTTCTGTCATGGCTTTAAAATATCTGATTAGTCTGACCTGTTCCTTGGGAAGTAAGTTTTATAAACATCATTGAGGTGAAAATTATTTTTAAAAAATTAGTATTCTTTTCCTCTTCATTTTATTTCCCTGAAAAATGACAACAAAAATATTTAAAGCAAAAGAAAAATAAAGCTAAATTTAGAGAAAATATAGTATTTTCTCAAGTCATGGGAAACATTTGTTAAAGATAATTCAGAGGCTACCAAATTTTGTTGCAAAAGCTTTTCAGGACAAATATGTCATCTTGATCTATCAAAGGACATCAGTTTTGTCCTGTTCAATACATCTTTCAGTGTCATGGAGAGCTGTCGAGCTGTCCTTTGTCTGATTTGAGAAAGTACAGAGCACATCACTCTGTTCTTGTGAGATTTCAGAGGAATCTTGTTTGAAGAAGACATTTGTCAGCAACATATAATAATGGTTCAATTCCTTGTCCTACCTTCCTACCACCAATAACTCCTAACAGGGAAAAAATTATAGGCTGCTTTTCTCAATGCTGAGAAGAAGAAGGGTGACATACAGACAAGGATCAGCAACTCATCGAGTTCTTGTTACAGAGAAAACTTTTTTCAAGAGGCCATCAGGCTTTCCCTGCACCTTTATTTGTCATGGACTGTATCTGGTCTCAGCAGGGAGTGTAATTATTAACTGTGTCAAGAAACAGAGACTCTGTAGCCTGAATTCCAAGATGCTTTCTGAATTGCAAGCAGATTTTCTGTGGCCTAAATTACAAGATTCTTTGGTTTGATGTCTGAAAGTTTTCCCCAATTACTCAATATGAAATCCACTCAGCACCCAAACAAAGAGAAATGAACATAGCAAAATGGTATAAATTGTATTGGCAACTTACATTGAAAGAAGCAGAGGGTATTTTTTAGCTGTGCTCATCATGGCACTCTGAATCTTCACAGGAACACAGGTCTAGAAGTGTCCCCTGCTTTCTGAATCCAGTCACCCGCTCATTTTTTCCAGGAAGGATTTCAGATTTGAATTTTCATCCCTGTAATAACTCACACTAACATTGTATTCCCTGCATTGCAAACAGTCACTTAACCAACTCTTAGTGATCAATATATAGATCTCAATAGTTCAAAAACACAATGCAAATATTGCTGGAAATTGTGTATTGGTAGCAATTTTTAAAACACAGATTGAAGTAGTGGCTTACAGAAAAATGTAAAGGCACATCCTCTTAAATGAGAAATGATCTGAAGTCCTCAAAAGGCCAAGGCTTTTGTTTTAACCAACATTTTGCAAGTCTACACTGAGGAGCTAGATACAGCTGCCACTCAGGCATATGCAAATGATTGATGCTGGCAATTGCTAGCAGGAATTAGAGTCAAAGATTTGAAACACATTAATGGAAAATCAGTGACCCTAATCCACATTGAGTGTGGATTATCTAAACCAGTGCCAATTAAAGAGTTTAAAATGTCACAGACCTCCCAGGCTGGACATTAAAAATCCCTTTATTAACATTTGAAGTCTATAGCTTACTACTGTTCTTTAAGAAAACTTCCTTTCTGGCCTCTACTCTTCCCTCACTGCATCTTTCCAGGATTTGCTCTGCACCTATAAGAAATGGATTACAATAATTAACACCTAAGTGTGGGAAGGTGAGTGGGCATGAGATACAATTAATTAGGATGTATTCAGAACTTGAAGAGTCTTTGATGAGTGCAATATTTAAAGAAGGACACAACATTTTTATTAATTATAATTGCTACACCCCTTATCTCACTGACTAATTACCTCCAAAACTTCCTATTCTTGTCAAATTGTCAGCTGGGGCATCCAGAAATGCCATTTTTAGAGTCATAAATCACAGGAAATCTGACAGTCTATACACATGGCCTTCCAAAAGATCAAGCCAGAGGACATAACACAGAGATAGTACCAGCACTTTCTTCCATGGACCAAATTACTGTTGTCAGTAGCCTGTTGGAAGAAGGGAGATAAGTTGGATTGGGTGACCAACACAACAGTCTTCCTTCCTTCCTTTCCTTCCTTCCTTCCTTCCTTCCTTCCTTCCTTCCTCCTCAGTTCACCCTAACTTTGAATCCATGAGTTTTGCCTCTCATTTCCTCACATCTTGTTTTTCTGCTATGACATACTGGACTGAGTGATGCACACCACACAGCCCAACTACACGCTGCATGGCTCAGCATCCCTGCAAAGACCTGGAACTGCATTCCCTGAGACTGGTAATGTCTGCTCTTTTGGAAAGCAAGACTTCAGAAATTTCCCAGGCTCGTCTGGAGAGGTGACTGGGAGGAAAGCGAAGAGATGAGGTCCTGCCTTGATTTGAGCAACAGACCTAAGCCCTTGAACAAGGCACCACTGATCTGCAGCTGTTACAAGGGTGATGTTGCCAGAGAGCAGGGAGGAATCATTTTGCTACAGTGAGAAATGCTCATCACTCGCTGTCTCAAGAAAATGCTGGAAGATTTTGACACAACTACCTTGCCATTTGCATAAGCAGTTCAAGCAGGTGTTGACAGGGTTGAAGGCATGAGCAGGATCATTTAGTCCCTTTGCCCAATTCTGCATCTTGTTGGAGGACTTTACTGTTCAAATTTTATTACAGGAAGGATGTCCAACAACCTGTTTCTTGTTTGTACTGAGACTTCCCTATGCATCTTAATCAGGTAAACATCTGTTTCCACAGCCTGTCCTTTCATGTCTGGAAAAAAGCAGCTGTTGAGTTTAAATCAACCTCACACTGTGTCAGAACAGAGATGGCCTCTGCTCTAGCCTATGAGATACACTGATGGGCAATAATTTTCCAGGTTTGAATATTGGAAACATTCAAAGATCTGAAATTGAATTTCTTACCAAAAGAGATGGAAAGTAAAGGGGGAGAGAAAGCCCCAGCAAGCTCATTTCCTTTCACAGGTACAGTGCTAGTTTAAATTGTCATTTCACATTAACTGCATAACTACACACACCTAGAATGGAAACAGTCACAGAACCACAGCATCACAGCATCACAAAATCACAGAATCATAGCATCACAGAGTCACAGAATCACAGAATCAATCACAGAATCACAGAATCACAGAATCACAGAATCACAGAATCACAGAATCAACCACAGCATCACAGAATCAAAGAATCACAGAATCACAGAATCAATTAGGTTGGAAAAGAACTTTGAGATCATTGAATCTATCCTATGGTCTAACACCACCTTGTCAACTGGACGATGACACTAAGTGCCACATCCAGTCTTTTCTTAAACACTTCTGGGGATGGGGAGGCCACCTCCTCCCTGGGCAGACCATTCCAATCCCCAATCACCCTTTGTGTGAGGAATTTCTTCCTAATGACAAACCTAAATATCTTTTGATTTCAAGTTTATTCCAACAAGAAATCTCTTGACCCACAGGGAGTTGAAATAATTCTTTGCCACCTAAGCTGCCTTACTTTAAATTGGAGAGAGATTGGTCTTATACTGAGTAAAATCTCCTCTCCCTACCCTGCTCTGCCCCTACTTTATTTTTTCCTGCTGTTCCTTTCTCTAAGGAATTTCATGGTTTACTGGGGAAAGAAAACCGGAGAATGAACATATTTGTGCTTTGACAAGGGAGAGGATACTTTAAAATATGTCAGCTTGCTGTGCAACTAAACACGTAATCTTCTACTTCAACATCACAGCAATATTCTTGACAAAACAAGACAAGAACCTTGGACTTCAGAAAGTACCTTCTTTTGTAAAACAAAGGCAAAACACCTTCCTAAGCTTCTGATGTTTTCAGGCTGACTGTCTTTGTCTTCCTGCAGAGGTGTACAGCTGACATTGCTGTCTCTTTCCACTCCCTGTGCAGAAAACTCCTCTGCAGTCTCAAGGCTGTTTCACAAAGCGCACAGAGGATTTCAGAGTGCAAAGCCCAGTGAAAGCCGGGGGTGCTCATTGCTTCCCCAGACGTAGTCATGCTTCTCTGCTGACATCTTGCTTCTGTACTCTGTAAGCCACCTCCTGAGGGGGCACCAGGCCAAGAGATTTATTACAGGAGCTGCAAGCAGTCTGAAAAGTGTGGAGATGCTCTTGGTCATAAACAGCAGTGTTTTACAGGGCATGATAGAAAATAGAAAGACAGACACAACAGACAGTAATCGAGCATGTTGCCCTCTTTGAAGCTACTTTTCTTTTGATAAAGAAATGCAACATGGCTTGATGTTAATTCTGATGTAGGACTCAATTTATACTCTCATCTCTGCAGATTTTTGCTTCATTCCTCAGGTTCAGGACCAAGATTTTTGGCTGTTTCTGTGGTTTTTGGTTAACATTTCTTACAGGAAGAGTGAGCTTCTCCCCAGAGATGAGGCAGCACATGGCCATGATAGCTGTGGCACCAGTGGAACATTAGTGATACAACTGTGCAAAACCACTGACTTTAGTTTAAAACACACTGGGCTGGGCAAGCCTTCAACTGCCTTTAGCTTGACCATGGTCAGATAAAGAAACTCAAAAGCCTTCTTGAGAATTAACATAACCTCAATTTCCCACAGGCTTAGTTCTGAATCATCCAGGTAATTAAGAATGTGTTTTGCTCACTGTTTCTTAGTACCTAAAAAACAAAAAACCGTATAGTTTCTTCTCACCCTTCTCTGGGTTCCCTGGATACAAACTATCTTTACCCAGGGATGATTAAGTATTTACATGAAATACAGGGCAATTGCAGTCCACATGACTTCCACTTGGAAATCTGCTGCTTCTCTGGGAATATATCAAAAGCCCATGTATGTCTGCTTTATTTCCATGTCTCAGGCGATTGAATAATAGATAATACCTCTCCCTATAAAGCTTGCCTCATAAAATTTGATTATCTTATGTTTTCTCCCATCACTTCTGGGTTTTTGGGGGTTGGATCAGTGAAGGCCAAGTGCCACAGAATAAACCACTATTTCTGCTCCTGCGACTCTTACTTACATTTTTGTACTCCATAATCAACCTCAATTCTGTCTTTGTTTTCCTGTAGCTATAGCACATCTGGTGCATCTACAGCACTCCATATGATTTGCTTTAAGTGAACAAGATCAGTCAAAAGTTTTAAAATTAAAATATTATTTATTGACATACCAACAATGTTCACAGAAAGTGTTTGCTTGGCTTGAAGTTTATTTTTTTAATCAGACAAACAAAAAAAAGCACCCACCTCCCAAAAAAACCCCAACCAAACAAAAAACCCCAACACCTGATAAGAAATCCAAAGCATTTAATTAGTGAACTAGCATTATTTCAAATGCAACTCAAGAGACAGCAAGAGATACTAATGTTTTCTACAGTGCAAGGCTTTCTGGCATGGTCTTTCTTCAGACAGAAACCACCTACAAAGATAAGTATTTTGTTTCATTTTGTCACAGGATTCAATCAATGCTGCTACAAAGCAGATCAGTATGATCATATTGAGATGGCATTTGAGGCTTTTATGTTCCATCAGTTCTCGGTTTCCTTTTATTATGACCTGTCAATTTTCTTCAAGTGATTAAATTACCAGCTCTTATATTTACAGATTTTCTTAAACTTCTGAAATTAAAAGAGTTATATAAGGAGTAAAACAAATATCTTTCCTGTGTTCACAGGGTAGGAGGTAAGCAGTTTGTTTTAAAAAAAAAAAATGCTAAAAGATTATTTTCTGCAGCCACAGAGAAATTTTTCCATCTCTTCCAGCAGAAGGCCCTCCCTGGGAATTGAAAAATGGTGTGCCTGCTTCATGTGACAGCAGCAGCTCAGTGTTTGGCAGCAAAAAGAGAAGCATATGGCAGGAGAAGTGAAGGTGTACCTGCGTGCACCGTTCTCCAACCACTACTCCCAGGCATTTTGAGAAAAACAGTGCTTAGAGGAGGAATTCAACAATGGATACCTACTCAGTTGTGCTTTTAAAAGTTTGTGGAAATACCCATTTTTCATAGTAGAGAAAAGAGCCAGAGCTGCTCTGCAATTCAGCCAGAAGCCAGGAGCTCATGTTAATAGAGAAAGCTGGAAAGAAAGAGGAAGTGAGGGAGGGAAGGGAATTACATGAAAGAAAGAGAAAGAAGATGCTTTTCATGTTTCTAACTCAGAGAACAAAGAACTTGCTAGGGGAGCAGTCCAGATGCTGAGCAGGGAATTAGAAGCTTTCCCACTCCCTTTCCAGTGCAGATGCACTGTCAGTGTATACTTCAAACTCAGCATCCAACCAGATCCTTGCACTGGAGATTTTTATCTGGGGGAGGGTTCATTTTCTTTTTAGCAGCTGGTACAGGGCTCTATTTTGGCTTCAGTATGAGAATATTATTGAGAACACCCTGACTTTTGGTTGTTCTTAAGTAATGCTTACTCTAAATCAAGGCCTTTTCATTTTCCCACACACTCCCAGTGAGGAGGTGCACAAGAAATGGGATGGATACAGGTCAGGCAAGCAGTAAAGTTATGTCCCTGAACTTTAGGAAAGCAAAGATTTCCAGCTTTTCAGGGAGATAATCATGGGATCCCCAGAGAGGCTGCCCTCGGGGACAAGGCAGTGGAACAGAGCTGGCAGATCTTTAAGGAAGTCTTCCACAAAATGCAAGAGTTGGCAATCACCAGGAGCAAGAAGTCAGGCAAGGAGGGCAGGAGACTGGCATGACAGAGTAGGGAAATGCGGGCCAAACTAAAGGGCAAGAAGCAAATGCACAGGCAGTGAAAGCAAGGAGAGGTAGCCTGGGAAAAGCAGAGATGGAGTCCAGCTGTGTAGGGATGGGAGGAGTAAGGTCAAGGCGAAGCTGGAAGTGAACTTGGAAAGGGACACAAAGAATAACAGGAAAGGCTTCTATAGGTATGTTATCCAGAAAAAGAAGGCCAAGGAATGTCAGCTCTAGGGAAAGTTGTCCCTGACCATGGCAGAGGGGCTGGAACTGGGTAATCTTTAAGGTCCCTCCCAAAAATCTGCTTTTCCTGGACAGGCTTCCAAGTGATAGGTTTGTCTCATGACCAAAGCTGAAAAAGTAATTCTGAACTGAAAATGACATTGTTTTTCTAGATAATCTGCAACAAACAGGAAACAGGGAGCCCCCAAGTATAATTTCATAAATGCATACAGGCAGTAAGTGAATTTAGCTGTGCTGAATTCTTTTAGGCAGCCCCAGTTAAATTTCTTCTCTCTTGGTGTCTGAACCATTCGAAATGCCTTTGTCTCCCCCAGGAGTCTCCACTTACCCCAGCCACCATCCCAATGCCTGTGAGGCTGTGGCAACTTCAGGTTCCGGAGGACACCTCGAGTGAAGCACATGAAGCAGCTGATTTGAGTCCTCTGGGTCCTTTACTGTAAATGTGACACCTTGAAACAGAAAGAGAAACTGCTGCCAGCTGACCTCTTCACAGGCTTTACATTTACAGACAGCTGGTGCCTCTTATTAAGATTTTTCATCTGCAAGCCAGCTGAACTGAGATCTGACTGTAAAGCCACTGCTGAGGCTGGAAAGATTTGATTTTAATCAAGTCAAAGGAGTTTTTCCTATTTTTTTTCTTCTGGTGAAGTTGTAATACTTTGGCATTCATTTGCTCACCATGAATCGTGGCCAGTACTGCAGGTAATATCATGTAGATGAGAGACTTACCTGAATTTTCTCTATCAAAACATTTCACCTCAGTTCAGTTCCACACCAAGTCTTTTCTTCTCAGTTGCTGCCATGACATCTGTGATTTGTGGCTTCTTTGCTTTATGCCCCAATTCTTCCCGTCTTCCCACTGTGACACTGCAGGTCCCATATGGATGCCACATGGTCACAAAACTCCACAGCAAACTTGGTGAGCCAGCTAAGGGGTGGCAGTGGGACATCACAGGATCTATTTTTTAGCACGGGAGTCCTTCCAAAAGGAAATGTAGGATACTACACTATCACACAAATGAAACTAAAACTCATCAGGGTTGCAAGTTTACAGAAATCAAGATTTAACATTCTCACTTGCTAAAATCCAAGCATTTCACCCTCTTTCTCTTCATGCAGCCTGACAGAATCAAGAAACTTCCCTGTAAAAATATTACTTTTATTTTATCTTCTAATTATTAATATATTTTTGTTTTAGTTTATCAACATATTAAAGGGCAACTCTTAATCGAGCTCAATGAGTCTGTGTCAATGTTAGTTAGCATCTTTCATTACTGTGATAGCTTACTCCTCCACTCACTGTCAGCACCCCAAAGCAGAAAACAACTGCATCAGCATTTTAATAAAGCAAAATATAAGTATCTTTATTTCCTTTCATTAATTGTTAAGAAGAACACTAGAATTTGAGAGCTTTTCCTGATGAAGTATCTTCTGTATCTGCTGTGGAGTTGTAGGTGATGTATTTGTCTCTAGCAAGTCTCTCAGGCCTTTATTGTAATTCTGCAATGCTAAAATATTTCCATAGGGTCAGCATATGGTAAGAAATGTAAATGCTAGCAGGGAGCCTGAGAAGAACTCACATTCACACACATCATCTTAAAACGAAATACATTTTGTAATAAAACTTGTGAAGGCAGATCTCATAGTTACAGAAGATAGATCTCAAAAGTAAAACAGATAGTTTGGGTTGGCTTAAGGAATCTGTGCAGCACTCTCTCTGTGTAAAATTACTACTCAACAGAAAAAAAGGTACACCTAGAAAAATGTTATTTTGCTACCAGTGATGTGAGAGCATATTTTTGCAGTGTGGGGTTTTTTAAAAAAATTAATAATTTGGGGCCTATCTAGCCGCTTCAAGCTCAGAGCAAATCCTTCATTTTGGAACACTCTCAGCATAGAGCAGACTCTTGTCAGTTCTGCAAACATGTAATTGCTTTCAGCTGCCGGAGACAAAAAATAATTCAAGAAAAAATGCCAAAGGTCTCAGCCAGGTGGTGGGATCATTTGAAAAGCCTAGGAGTGCTGTCCTCAGAGCATTGGAAGGTAGTTTTACAACCTGCTCCTGGAGAAGAGGACAGGTAGAATACATAATGCCATCCACCCCTTGGCTATGTCTTGCCTGTGTTCCCCATATGAAATCCGACAGTAAGGAAAGGGAACTAAAATCAGTAATCCCTCAGGCTGGCATCCTCTTTCAGGGAATAAGCAGCCATGTCTGTCCCAAAGACACAAAGCCTTTCTTCGGTGTATAGGAAGAAAGAACAAAACCTTGAAAAAAAAATGGGGCTCAGCCATCAGATTAGGGACTGGAAGGGTTTTCTAACGCATCTTCCCCAAAGTGCTCCCAGGTGTTACTCTGATGGTGCAGGTACCTCAGAGCTGGAGTTATCTGCTGTAACACTGATCATTTGGGAAAGTTTCTTGGAGCACTTGGCAAACACTTCTGTATTTACTCACTTAGTACCTCCGCATGAGGCATGTGCATTTTATTACCTTGGAGGCTGATCCTAAGCACATCCATGCACTCATTCTCTTCACCAAAATCCTGTGCATGAGCAAACACATTTCGAGCTAGAAATCTTGTACAATTAGCACACGGACTTTGCTTCCAACAGTTTCAAAACCAGTATAAAAGGAGATTTGACTGATCTGCCTTGTGTCTGCTTGGGCATAGTAACTTACAGTTTAGGACCTGGTCCAACATGCAGGTTCTGAATGAGATTTCTTTGAAGAATTTCTTTCAAGCCTTGGGGTTGACATCTAGTTAGAAGATCTATTCGGAGGAAAAACTCCTGTAGAAAAGTAAGGTGTCCTTTCACCAAAAAAAAAAAAAAGGTAGAAAACCTACACTAGTGACCAAATTCATCATTTACATGGGCCATTAACACTGTTTTGGGTTTTTCTGCTTCCTCCTAACCTTCTCTGTTTTGATACATTCTCATCTATTTTTCTCAGGGAATGTTATTTTATTTTTGTTTTTACTTAGCTGATAATAAATCTGATGGATTATTATTCATGTAGTATTTATTTAGATTACATTGTGAGTTATTTTTTTCTTTTCCTCTTCCAAACACTAAGAGGAAAAAAAATCTGTTGACATTTTAATCTAGCATAAATGTTCCCTACTCTCTTGCTTGCTGAGACTTAAAGCTTGGCATCTATCATGTAAATGAAACTACTTCCTATGGCTTGCTCACACAGGAACATTCGAGTGTTTTTCTTTCTTGTGCTATTTTTAACCATGTTTCAAGGATCCATGTCTGTGTAACTGAAACTTTTTCTTTTCTTCAAGCAGTCAAGTGGAGAAGCCCAATCAAAGGCGATTAAAAATGATTCTTTAACCACTGCTTTTTCTGCGTTTTTGTGAGAGAAGTTTATGTTATCAGCAGCAAAAAAGCAAACGCAGGATGTATGAACATCATGGAAAATCTACCAAGCGTTTCCAGAAAATCTTCAGATCCATCCAAGTAGCTCAATAATCGTGCACTTTTTAACAGAAGGTTTGATTTGCAAGAATCTCAAAGGCTTCATCTCACTGGACTTTGTCTCTATGTCCAGAGAGTACCTAAGCTGCTTTTCTGAACTTATTCTATAGAAAAGTAGATATTGTCTCCCTCTGTAAATGTTAGGTGGCACACATGGTTTCTTATCTCAGACCCAAGGAAACAGGTATCAGCCTTTTACATAAATATTCCTTTACCTACTTGTAGAGCTTTTCCATCCAGACATGCCTCTCTGGACAGGACACTTCTACATGACCAGATTTTACCTCTTACACATGCTAAAGTTGCAAGGCTTCCTTTCTTTAATGAATTGTATCAAGTAGTGTTAGAAGATCATGGTAGTGAACTAATTCCAACCACATTGTTTATTTCAGGAATGGCAAAAGGACCAGTCTAACACTGCCAGTTCTTCGCCTTAAGCAAATGTACCTAAGTACCTTGCTGAGTTGCAATTAATTCAATATTAATATTGAAATGACAGGGCCTAATGTTAACTTTTTTTGATGTGCATAATTAATATTCTCATCAAAATACAAGCTTGGATATGCATTTAAAATGCAGACAGAATGCTGTGACTTTAGCTCAAGTTAGGAAACTTTTCCTATACAGAAGGCACCTATGAAAGATTTAATCTTCAGTATTCAAGATTCTGTATCTCATGCAAAAGCCACTTTCACCACCAGCACAGCAGCATATTGCATAAAAGAAGCCCCAACAAAAATAATAAAGGTACGAAAAGTCCAATCAGGTTAACTTTTCAATGAAGCAAGGGAAATTATTCTGATAGATTGCAATTTAAATGAAAGCTTAAAGAAATCAAAACTCTCTTATCTTGGCTATCTGCATAACAGCACCTGAACTTCAGCAAGAAGAGAGAAAAAAAATAGCTCTAGGTGTGAAAAACTATTAAATTAAAGCTGATCAGGAACAAATTTGAAATGTGATCCAGTCCATCCTTCTGGAAACTGGAGGGTGCCATATTTCAGCAAATGCTTTTTAGTGAATACGAACTTCAAAGAAGACCATTATATATGGGAATTCTGCACATGGTAAAGGCAGCGTGAATCACACCAGTGTTGGGTTTAGGGGAGAGATGCCTTCTCATCAGGTGATTTATTTTTCTATTGGATCTATTAAGATACAACTAGATTTATTGGCATTTCCCTGGAGGTTATGTATTTGGTTCTCAGTGTCAATAATGCAAACAGCAGAAGACAAATTATTTTTAGCTCTTGTTGATTCATCTGCATCTTAAGCTTAATTTCTCGACTCCACCAATTACATTTGCTTTTGTCAGGGACAAAAACAAGTAGAACCTATTCCCATTTCTATGCATTTCAAGATTCTCTGCTTATCTTTTTCTGTTCTGGAAGGTCAATAAATGACCCAAAAAACTAAGCTGTTGATAAATTCAGTGAGGGAGAAGGGAAAGAAAAGCAAATCTCACAGATAATAAAGGCATCATAGAATAAATAAATATGCTGGGGAGATGATAATTTTGTGTACCTGTTCACTGCTCAGTTACTGTTGTCATCTACTACATTTGTTCTGTCACAGCAACCACACCTGGGACAATATTTCACCAGAAACAGTGAAAACACAGACTAAAAGGCAGTTTCTACCCAGAGATTTGCCTGGCTGCAAAGCTGACATGATCTTTTCCCCCAACGAGCTCTATTTCCAACGCACAACTTGCAGAACTAAACCCTCTTGCACAGAGACCTCGGAACTGGCTGTGAGCATGGGTTTTTTGCCAGAGATGCTTGTGTAGCTGTCACTGGAGGTGTCAGAAGGGAAGAAATGCTTTCCATAAGAGGATATGACCACAGCATCTGGAAGTGTCATATGTTTTTTTCTGCCTGGGAATTCTCCAGTCCCACCAGAGGAAGGATGGCTGGATGGATTCTGTGGCAATGAAGCAGCATCTTTCCAGTCAACATTATGGGATTGTTATAAGGTCACTACCTCTGGTAGGCTCCAGGACTCCGGGATTTGTCTTGCCCAGCTGCTGGAGGCCAGCCCAGTGCGGCTGGAGACTCAGTGCTCCTTCTTTCCCAGGCTGCTGGATATGGCTGTTGTTTTCCTGTTTGCAAGTTCCACAAATAGTAAGGCTGGGCACGTATTCCAGAGGTGCACACAGAGTCAGAGATGGAGAGAACACTTATGTGACTTCCCTAAAATATAAAAAAATCCTCAAGCTCATCCCATTATTCCCTTCTTATCAATTGCCAAGTGATCAATTTATGATCTGAGAGTTTGGGTCTTTGCCACTGTCTCTGTTATAACTTACCCAACATGTGTGTGCCTCTGGGTGGTTTTTTGTCACTTTCCTGTTACTCATTGCACCCTTTGAACAAAAAAGCTTTTTCAAGTGATAACTTCAGTGAATTGGAAGCTCTTACATTTTACTCACCCTTACACACATGGTGTAAGATTGTAGTCTGAATACAGTGGGAAGAGCTGAGAGAGGAAAGGCAATGCCTGCTTGCATCCAGGCACAGGCTGGCGTTTGTCACTGCAAGGTCTGCTGTCCTACCAAGTCTCATCACTGACACATGCACTCCAGCAGAATGCTGAAATGCCTCTCTCAGGCATCTTGCAGAATCTCTAATGTTTGGTTGTCAGAACTTTCCAGTGACTTAAGGACAGATGCACCAAGGCAACGTTCAGATTGTCATGTGTGACAGAGAAAAGATCTTTCTCCGTACATTTACAGGTATTTGAGGTTTGCAGTGGAATGCCAATGCCTGCACTGACAGGATGTGGGGGCCACATCCTCATCAATCCTACTAGGCAAGATCCAAGAGTCCCTTTGGCTCTAGGGTGTCTGGATGTACACTAGCGTAGCAAAGTGGGGAGTAGGGAGGTTGAGATGACCCAACAAGTTTTTTCAGTAGTTCTGCTTATAAATAATCATTCCATGCTCAAGTTCATCCTCATTCCCTGTCCTCAAGGGAAGAATCATTGTTTCTTAAAGGCTCATCTGCTTTTGCTGCTTATTTCTCTATGTCAAATTGATTTGCAGAATTGCAGCTTATTGTAGTAAAAACCGCAGAACCACAAAAAGGGTCGGGTTGGAGAGCACCACAGTGGGATATCTGCTCCAAGCTCCCTGCTCAAGCAGGATCATCCCAGGGCACATGGCACAGGGCTGCATCCAGACAATTCTTGAACACCTCCAGCTGATAACTCATAAAAACGAAATCTATGAGAATTTTACAGGACCTGTACAGGCGAGTAGCCCTTTCATGTTATTAAGCCAAACTCTGATTGTCTAATAAGCATTATTAGTGCCATATTTTAGCAATTAACTATGTCATTATTTATATAAGAATATACTGATTCAGTGTACAGCATGGTAATGACAGTGAAATGTACATTTGTATGTGGTACTGACTATTCACATTTTATATGTGGTCTAAAAGATACATTTCAGTTTCAGATTCTTCTAGGGTGCCTGTAATGACTTCATAGCACTGTCTTTTACTTACAACTGACTCTAACTAAACATTAAAGCAAAAATCAAAATTTCAGCTCCTAACTACTGAATCGGAAATGTTGGAAGGGACCACTGGAGGTCCCAGTCCAGCCTTCCTCTTCAGGCAGGGTCCCCTGGAACACCTTACTCAGGATTGTGTTCAGGCAGCTTCTGAATATTTCCAGTGAGGGAAACTCCACAACCTGTCTGGGAAATCTGTTCCAGTGCTCAGTCACTTGCATGTTAAAGATGTTCTTTCTCATGCTCAGGTGGAACCCCCTGTGCTCCATTTTCTGCCCATTGCTTCTCATCCTATTGCCTGACACCATTGAGCCTGGCTCCATCATCATGACACCTCCCTTCAGACATTTATAGATATTGATAAGGTCCCCTCTCAGCTGCCTCTTCTCGAGGCTGAACAGGCTCATTTCCTCAGTTGTTCCTCATGCAAGAGATTCTCCAGGCCCTTCATCATTTTGTTGCCCTCTGCTGGACCCACAGCAGGAGCTCTGAGGAAGAAGAGCAAAAAAACCTGAGGCTTCTCTTGTGTTCAGCTGTTGCATCACCCAGTGGAATTCACAAACAGCAGGTTTCAAGGAGAAGCCTTAATGCTGCTGTCCAAGGGAAAGATCCTGGTGACAGCAATAACTGATAACTGAAACTGATAAAACAAGGGACGCAGAAAAAAACTAAGTAATTAAATTAATAAAGGAGATACGATCTTTGATTTTTTGAATGGCCTTCAATGAGTGATATAGAATTTCCAGGTGAAACCTTGGTTCTTTTGAGTTAATATCTTTGGCACCTTGAATAGCTCTCTCTCCTCTGTAATATTGGGAATGATAACACTTCTTTGCCTGAGTTATCTGTTTAGTTTGCAGGGCTTTTCAGAAAGGAATTATCAACCAAAGTAATTCAACACAGCACTTGCCTGGGGCCATCAATGCTTTTGCAGTACATTTAACAGTAATAGATGCAATAAATAATGAGATCCTAGAGGAAAATGATAGTCCAGCTAAACATCCTTAGTACTCAAGGCATCTCCAAGGGTTTCTTGAGGCCATTTGACTGCAGATGCAGGATTGGTTTCTAATCACAGTGGTTTTCCATATGCTGCAGAAGGCTACTAGGTGAACTTAGTGTAACCCTAGCAACACATTCCCTTGTTTTTCCAAAACCTCACTTTTTCAACACTTAGCTTTAACCTCCTTTTGTCATCTGCTGTGCTGTCTCTTGCCAATGTCATCCAAAAATATTTTCAACACCTCCTGTTGCTCTCCTGACTGATCTACAGGGTTTGCCCACTCTAAAGGTAAGTGTAGATTAAAGGAACAGCTGGAAATCAATCTTTCACTTCTTTAATATTTCAGGTAGATTCATTATCTTCCAACCTAGTAATTTGTCACTTTAATAGGTACCTGAAAAGTTAATTCATTTAATAGGAGCAACTTCTTCATTTATTAGCCAAGCAGCAATTGCAATTCAGGTAGCAATAAGAGATTGATGAAGAATGAGTAATGCATGAATGGTACAGTAAATGTTATTGAACTCATTTCATCTATTAGTTTGAAGATAATTAATCTGACATTGTCAGTACCTGGAGATGGACTGATCAACCTTTGAGCTCTTTGGCCATTTCAGCCTGAGGCTGCCAATATTTTGTCAATGTGGAAGGGCAATGCAAAGTTAGAATAAGAAAAGTTTGTGCAATAATTAAAATTTCAGCTTCCTCACCCACAAAATACGCAAGAGCAGTTAAACTTCAGCTTGACCAACATGATGACATTCCTCACCTTTCAGACTGCAGCCTGCATACTTGTAAGACAAATATTGCAGTTGTTCAAGCACCTGAACACATTTTCTCATGAAAATTTGTGTGCCTCTGTGCACATGCAAATTCACAAACACAGTGTTTTAAAGTCAAGGGAGTTGTATTTTCCTTGTAGTGTTCTCAAGCTTTACATGGTACTGTCAGCTCTCACTGTCTTTTTCAGCAGGTTGTGTTTGCTTGTTTGTTTGTTTGCTTGTTTCTGCTGAGATCAGATGCTTACATGATAATCTCAGGTCTGATTAAAAGAAAAAAGAAAAAAAATTATGTAGTGTTTCTTTGCAGATGTATAAAAATGCTGAAATTGTGTCTTAACAAAGAGATGCCCATCAAAAGAGCTCATATTTAGTTGTGTGTTTTTTTCAGCTTGCATTTGCAGTGTGTTATGTTTGGGAAAACAAAGGTGATAAATGCTAATGTACTTCATACCGGTGTCTCTCCAGCCTGTCTTGTCGTGCTAACATCAGTACAGAAAACTTGTCCTACAGAACACACTCAGTGCAGGACAAGACAGGTTACCTAATTGTAAGAAATAATTGCAGAAATCATTTTTTTAATAACTTTTTCAGCAGAGAAACATGGAAACCTCCCTGTGGATATAAGTGACTCTTCAACTAATCCTCTCATATACAAGAAAAGGCTCTCTCTTGCCATGCCACATAGAGGAGGCACAGTGCTTTTCATGTCACTAAGAAAACCGTCTTGCCCACACAGTTTCATCACAATTCTTATCATGCACAAACCTGGGGCTCTCCAGTTGTTCTTGAAGTTGTCAGTTCTCCAGATGATTTTGAATTTGTCAGCATATTCAGGGAGAAATCATAAAAGAAGTACCTTTGGAGAGCTGCTGAATTTATGTCAGACTAAAAGAGAAAGGAAATTATTAATAGTTAGCTCATTAAACAGAGGGACATGAAGGGGTTAAAACGTGGTCTGTCAGCTTTCTCACACATCCCATAACAAAAATTCCTGAAAATGAAAGAGACAAAACATATCTGGAAATGGGAGTTGATTTAAAAATCATCTTTTAGAAGAAAAAAATTTGTTCTTGGTGGAAATAGTCTAAAAAGAGAAAGGACAGAAAGTACATTATCAGCCATTCTGTCCCTGATCATTAGCTATAATTACTTGCAAAGGAGGGAGATACACTTGTAATGAATTACTTTGTGGTAAGTAGAATTTTAATAATTACTTCCTTAAATTGAGTTTTTATAATTGATTTCTCCTATAAGATCAGATATTGTAAGACCTTTAAAACTGCAAGATTTTAAACAATGTCTATTACATTTTTTACTGAGCAAAAGCTGATGCATGGAAAATTAAGTTGTTTTCTCCTCCAGGGTCCTTGGCTTTCTCCTGTTTGTGTGTTAATGCCTTGGACAGTTGGATCCAGTTGTGCTATATTCTGAAAGAACATTTCTGCATAGATCAATCAAATTGACAACAACAATAACTCATTCCCAAAGGTTATAGGTTTAACAGATTATTCCTCTTGTCTGGAAAGGAAGATGTAAGAAAAATTTCCCTAACATTTGGCCCTGGATTTTAGGAACTAGATGCCTGTGTTAGTTACCTTATCTGTAGAAAAAGACATTAAAGACAAATCTGTTTTTCCAATTTTTAAATGTCTCTACTTGGACCTCTAGGCTTTCTGCTGTCTTCAAGAGTCTGTTTTTTTTCCATGCAAGAGGATATACACTTTTGGTAAATTGCTGACTTTCTGCTTGTGGCTTTTGCTAAATTAATGACTCCTTTCAAGAAATAGCAACAAAAGCATCAATGCACAGGCGCTTACAATCATTTCAATTTCTTGCTTCAGATGTGTAACAGGGTGAGCAGGTGGTACTTGTTACGTGTGTAGACTTTATTCACATGTGCTGGGGAATGCTAGGATTTCTGTTGTGATAACAAACGTTCATGGAGGGATACAGAAGATTTGATCTGTCCACATTTAGAGTAGAAAACACCTTGTTCCTTTTGTCTGGTGTAGGTTCGTACAGAAAAACGCTTGGTCTTGTTTATGTGCATTAATTTGGGCTAGTAACATAATCAGACAAAATGTAATCAAGGCTCCTTAAAAATAGGAACTGTGACACATCTTCCTCACTGTTAAATTCCCCATACAACTTTTGCTGGGGTCCTCTTTCCTCCATTGATCAGGAATCTCCTCACACTTGTTTGTCCATTCCTTCCTACAGGCTTATCTGCATGCAGTAATAACTTCAAACCACAAAAGGAAAAGGCTTTTTGCAACCAGTTTTAATGGCCTAGTATGGGAAAAGATGTGGCAGTGATTTTCTTCTGGCTACTGACTGTGAATTCTGCTCTTGCCTCTTGGAGTGCAAGCATCTGGTAGAGTCAACCTGTCACAGCATCCCTCAAAAGAAATAAGAGAGAGTTTTGAATTTACAAACTTGAGGCAGTCCACGACTTCATGCTGTCTAGGGCCTGAACTCGTCTGAGCTTTTCTGTTCTCTCTGAAGATGGATGAATTTAATCAGCAGACAGTGATCGTAGTGCAAAATCAATCCTTCTGGACCAAGCAGTGAGATTTTGAGAGCAGCATTTGGCACAGACACAGTGGGGAAAAAATACTGAAATACAGAACTGAATACCAAAATGCCCAGCCAAAAAATTAGACCTTCTTAAGCCCTCCACAGACCCACTGCAAGGCAGAGTTTAACTAAATGCCACAGGACACCCATGTACATGACAAAAAATATCCTTGTATTACATTATAAAACAGGCCCCTTAGGTCTAAGCAGTTATTTATGGTTTGTCAATGGTAAGCAAGTGAAAAATATTATCCTGTGTTTGACAGGAGGAAATTTGGCTTAACACAGAGTGAAGGAGGAGGTCACTGCAACCCTTCAGGTGTGTATTTTGGTATACATTGCCTACTGGCTATGCAATCACAGTTGGGCCTTTGTACCTCTTGAAATTGTATTCTTCACATCCACAGCAAAACCTCTGGGAAAAACTGTAATAACCCCACCTTGCTCTGTCTGTGTGGGAAATCCCATGTATTTAATGGTCAAAATCTGGTAATCTTACACAGTGTATATTACCTTATGTCATATGCTGCTGTAAAACGAGCTGCAGGTTACAATGCAAAATAAGGTTTCTCCTCTTTTCCATGTGAAGGAACTTTCAGTACATTAAGTACATTTAATACTATCAAAACCTCTTAATGCTAACAAGCTTTTAATACAGAAAAATTAATGCTAACAAGCTCCCCAAGGTGAAATGTATCATATCTTATCTTCAACTGAAGAGAATTCTTAAATTTCCTCACACTCCTAGAGAGCTTTAACTCCCTATTGATTTCACCTTCAGTTCTGCAAGGCAGTGATCAAAGCTGGGTAGTTTATTTTACTGAATCTATCTGAGCATTGAAATTAATTCATGACAGTTTTCACAAATTTGTAGAAATCAGGGATGGAAAAGGTCAAAAGATATAATCCAGACAGCATGAAATCAGCACGCATAACAAGTGTTTGAAAAACAGGGATGTGTTTTCTTTTCATCCTCTGAATTTCCATTGTCAGACTTCTGTCCCTGGATGGTGAGGCCAGCAATCATTTAATCTTGTAAAACATTGCGCAATATATCTCAAGATAGGCAGTTTTATGAATGAATGGATACTATAAAAAATAACAATGGATTTACCCAAAAATCTAATATATTTTGTACCTTCTGCCCTACTTTCCTGCAGGGATATATCTTCAGTATCACAGAGACAATACACAGTTAAAGTTATATGCACTTTGTCCCCTTTTCTCCCTCAGAAAAAAAAACCTTCATCTGCAAAATCTTGTACTGTAATCCATAAAAGATGTCAGTTGTCTACAGGCAGAATTCCTGTATAATTTCCATGCTACCTTTGTACATCAGCAGAGGGGTTTTAATATCACTGAATTTGGTAGTGGATAACAAATGCCTGCTTTTGATTTAGGGGCACTCTTAAACCCCCTCCCTGCTACATCCTGCTTGTTATTTTTCTGTAATTATAAACACAGATTATAAGTAACATCTGGTCTTCAGCACTCCATTAAGAAAATCCTGCTCTCAATGATGCTGAGTGGGTTGAAATTTTCTCTGGAATTCATGTGCATCACAATGAATTTCTTCTTTAAACCTCAGCCTCAGAGGGATGGAATTCAGATTGTGTTTTCACCTTTTCTTGGAGGAGTTGAATGATCCGTGTGCTTTCAAGTAGGTGCCTGTAATTAGGCAGGGGTGGAGGGGGAGGCTGTGGGGGACAAAGCACCTCTTTCCCCACCAGCCTGGAAATCTACCTGGATTATCCATTTCTTAATTTAGAAATTAGAATGTTATTCCATTCCACAGAAGCCTACTGGGTACTAAACATGCTGTTTAGTCCAGCCTATTGTCCTGCAATGTGCCTGTGTCCTCCATGCGCACATCTTTAACAAAAAATTTCTTCACCTTGGAGCCCAGAATTTACAATCATTTTTCTCATTTCCAAGACAAGCACATGGCAGCTGATGTTTTGTTTCTGATGGAAGTGCCATACCATCTTCCATACTTTTTTCATAGGTATTCAAACTCCAGACTTCCTACCTTCACTGAATTTGTGTTTTGCCTATCTTTGGCAAACCTCATCCACTTGTTCTTCCTGTCGGGTGGCTTACAGGGATCACGCAGTGTAACGTCACATTTACACATCTTCTCTTTAATCCTATCCCATCAGCTCTCAGCTGGCTCCTCACCCATGTCCAGACAGAGCTCCCAGCTGATTCCTCACCTCTCACACCCATCTCACATGACACATCCCACATCTCACACCGTCTCACATATCACAACTCACACCCAGCTCTTCTTTCACTCTCTGTGTCCCCCATCAAGCTCCCACCCTGTGGGACAGAGGGTGGCCGGGTTCTTCCACATGACAGCATGGTCCCCAGCATACCTGCTGTGCTGAGCAGCTTTAAAGCAAGTGATGGCATGGCGCCACTCACAATCAGGATAAGTTCAACACTGCCTGAAGCAAGATTATTTCATTGACTCTCACATGACCAAAGCTTGGAGCAACTTCACATTACACCATCAAGAATATCATCTTCCATGTTGATTGTTTAAAAAATGACTGTAAGCAGAAGCAGGGAGATAAGATTCATAATGTAAAAAGTAGTCAAAACTATTTTGACCTTTCCTCATTTTCTTTTTCCTTTTTCTTTAGGTGTAGAGAGATTTTATATGATTCACCCCTATGTCACTCTGATTGATTCTCTTCAGTGGCATCCTCTAAGGCAGTATCAGAGATCACTCCAGTTCTGTTTTAAAGAGGAAAGCAAACAAGAGATGATCTGGAACACCCCAAAAGTGGCAGTTGTCTACAGCTAGCGGCACCACAAATTTTCATAGAATCACAAAATATTCTGAACTGGAAGGGACCTGCAAGGATCGTCAAGTCCATCTCCTGGCTCTGCCCATGGCAACTCCAAAAGTCACACCGTATGTCTAAGAGTGTTTGGAATTTTGGAAATATTGGAACCTTTCTGGTAGTTGGATGATAATATATAGTTAAAAGGGGAAGAATCTATTATTTCCTTCATTATTTTCAAGATGTAATGAAAATGTTTGGGAAGCATTCGCATAATTGAAACGTATGCAGCAATCTAAATTATTTGGCCTCTGATAGCATGTAATTTTCACCGGAAATTGTAACATCACTGCTTGGTAGCAGTCTTCAAATTGATAGAAAACAAGCAAGAGTATTTGTTTCTACTTGCTATGTTTTTCATTCTGCAGTTTTTTTGATCAATTGCTAGAGAGAAAACAACAATTAACCTTGAAGATTATGTATATGTATAAAACAAAGTTTAAAAGACTTGTATCCACTCTCAAAAGCAGTTCAGAATTAAAGGAGGCATTTTATTTTGTCATTCTTGCATACTCACAAATTCTTAGCTCCTTTACCACATGATTATGTCTTAAAATATCTTCCAGATGCTAGATAGTATTTTGCAACCTTAGCAAAATACCCACTTTCAACTTTAAATTTAATTAGACATGAGCTCCAGATATTTAGTCAGGCTTTGGACTCAAAACTCCTGTTGCCCATCCTCAAGTTCTGTTCAGAAGCTCTCACAGCTCCAGTTCTTCCTGATACGTACAAACTATGCACAAACTGTGCAAACTTGCTGAATTCTTGGCTTTTGTTTCCACCACAGACACTGTTCACTGCTTCAGTTCCACACAGATATTTGACTACCTCAACTGACTCCCTACAGGCACAGCTCATGAAAGAAGGCTAAACATAAGCACCCTGCAGAAGTTGAAGATAACTGGTATTCAGGAAAGGAATTTGGGATCACATAACAAAATATATCACGGTCCAAACAGTTTTCTGGAATTGTGTTAGGGAATAAAAGGCACATTTGTATAAAAAAAACCAAAAAACTGTAGAGCAAAGCCAACATTCAGAGAAAATAGCCACAGTTCTTTGCCTCTGGTGCTCCTCATCCATTTAATGTGTCCAACTGATGTTTATGACTTTGGACTAAAGAGCAGTTAAAAGCAATTTATTTGTTGCTCCAAGGACATTTAGAGCATGATGAGGCTCAATTTGTCTGGTCTCTGGCTAAAATTCTTCACTCACACTGACATCATTAGCTTATTATGGCCTAGGAAGATATTTACTGCTTGCTCCATATTTCCAGTTTAAATGCATTTATGACCATTGTATTACACTTTTGTGGGACTGATATTCATAACTCAGATAATTTCCAGAATATGCTCTAAACACATTAAAACATTGACATGAAGAGCTTGCATGGTGCATATTTTTTTCCTGTCACATGTAAAAATAACTGCTACAGTCCTGAAATCAATTTGAATCCAAACATGCACAGTGCCTCTTATATTCTGTCCAATTTCACACTCACCTTTATCCTCCATCATAGACCCGTTGGGGGAAAATAAGAATAACACCTTTGTTTATTGGCTGATACAGAATGGAGGCATATTTCCCTGCAGAAGATTTATGATCCATGAGCCCATTACATTTGGATTGCAGCTAGCAGATTAGTTGGAGATTTGTCTCACTCAGAAAGCATTGACAATGGTGATTCATCACAATAATTTCACTAAAGGATCTTAGCAATGTTTCGAGCCACAAGCAGGTGCTCAATTGCCATTCATTAAGGAAGTCATATGAATGGAGACATTGCAATAAAAATGTAAGCATTCTTATTTATTTTGGATGAGAGAAAAATGTACATGTGAGACACGTTTCTTTGTTTACTTGTGGAGTTAGAACTTTGCTGGGAAAAAGCCTTTAAAGCTGTTAAAATCAGTGACTTTGACAGATATCAGACCTTCAAGTTTCTGTGTTGTTCCTTATAATGAAAAATTAATTAATCTTCCACTTTCTGATTCATTATAAACCCTAAGAGGACTTGAATAATACGTTTCATATAAAGCAATGTCTAAATTCAGTAGACTTTGTCTCAAACTGTCAAAAGGGGAGCCTACACTTGAGTTAATAACTATATTTAATCTCCTCAATAGGTCACCTGAGACACAGAACTTGTAGAATTCCAGCACAAAATTATGGAGCTCTTTCTTCTTCCCCCAGCTTTATATGGAATATGTAGGTATGGAACGTCCCTGTGGTCAACTGAAGTCAGGTGTCCTGGCTGTGTCCCCTCCCAAATTCTCATCCACCTAAGACTACTCTCTGGTGGGGTGGTGTGAGAGGCTGAAACGATCCTGACACTGTGCAAACATTGGCCAGAAATAATGAAAACATCACTGTGCCATCGGCACTGTTTCCAGCATAAATCCAAAATAGCCCCATAGTAGCTACTGCAAAAAAAACAACTTCACCCCAGCCAAAACCAGCACAACCAGCACAGAGAGGGGTGAAGATGTTGGATCTGCTCTTACGTTTGTGCATAGAGTTGGGTATCGTGGTGAATCAGGGCCATCACATATTCATGGAATTCTCTGGAATGTGCCTTCTGAGAGAGGGATTATTCAACCAATTTAGTTCTATGTATCTCCATTCCTTTAAATTTCTTATGTATTTTCTTCATCAGAGAGCTTTAGTGAGCGTAGGTATTCCCTGTTAAGGTGTAGCAGTGGGTACTTCACAGAAGGCTTCTTCCCTGGAAATTTAGGTAACTTTCCCTAGAAATTAAGTGCCTGACAAATGCATCACTCATTTATCAGCATGGTGTTTGCTTTAAAAACAACTTTTTGTAGTTTCCTCCCAAAGTCTGCTCTGCAGATTTGCTTCCTCACTGTTGTTTGACATTGTTTACCTTTGCAGTTAATGGCCCTCTCCTGAGAATAGACCTTGCATTGTTTTTAATGTCTAGCATCTTATTTTTGATCCTCTGAGCAGCTCGGTACTGTTTCTAGATGCAGCTCTCCTGAACATCCTCAGGACTCAGGATTGTAATCCTGCTCCTTGTGACCAAAGCGATCCTCCACAGACCCTTCCACAGTTCCCAGCTCCGCAGAGGTGTGAACATGCACGCTCTGCTGCTTTAGGTTCCTGCCACAGATGTATTTGGATGTAGGATGCTTTTGTAGCTGAGTTTTAAGGGGTTTGCACAACAAAAGACAATATATGCCTTCATTTAAGTGAATCATCTTAAATTACTTTTTGCTCACCACAGTTGAGCTCAGTGTCAAACTCAGCAGAGTTCTAAAGCCAGAATAAGCCAGGAGGGAAGAGAAAACATGCAGTCGTGTATTTGTTCTGCATACTACTTCATTCCTTACAGCTTGGCCCAGCAGACAGAGCTATAAATATTTATGGACTTTGGGCTAACAAGATGTCTGCTAAACATTGCAAGTCATACGATGAGCAGAACCACGCGAGGAAGCAACAGCATGACCACTCAGATACAAAATGTAAATGAAATTATTAAAGGGACCTAAGAGAAATCCCAGAGCTATCACATATGTTGTAAGGCTTCAAATATAATGAACCATTCCTCGTCTGGCTTAAATGGTGGAACAGATGGCTTGTTGGCAGCCTAATGACAACCCTCCACAATTCCAGCAGCTCTGCCCAGAAAAAGCTGAATAATACTCACTCTGACTCTGAAGAGAGTATTTAAAAGTGTGTGCATGTGTGTAAGTGTGACTTGTATTCCTGTGGTTGTTGGTTGCCCTGCTTGTTTGCCATGTATTTTGTTGCAATTAGTAGCACTGGAGAATGCAGCTCTAAAGAGTTTTTAAATCTTGCTGAAGTAAATAATTTTCCTTGTGTAAATGTCACCTTTTGGAAAGAAAACTGCAACTTTTTCTGGCAGTACATCTTTACAGTATTAAGACAATACATTATTTGTCATAAAACAAGCACTCTTCCATGTAATGAAAGTCAATAATGATTTTCTTGACCATAGGGAATAACAAAGTCAACAGGAACAGAGAACCTTGCAAATGTCATGGTTGGTTTTTTATCTTCAGGCAGAAGATTATGTCAACCTTCATGAGAACTAATGGGAGCATACATAACTTCATAGTAGCAGCAGAGCACACAGAGATTTCACCATACTCTCAACTTGCTGCTTTGAAAACAACACGCCAGATATGACGAGTGGGTATCCAAGGGCTGAGAGCTCAAGCTGGTTTCCAAAAACAGCTCAAATGCTATGATATTTTACATGAAAAAGGCATTTTGCCATTCATGTGTCTTGTGCATACTTAACAGCACAGTGTTGGGTGCAGAGACCAAGGATAGTGACTTCAGCTATTAATAATACCTGTGACTGGGTAGGAAAATCTGTGTGGCCACAGAAGGAAGGTTTACCTGCACAACCATTCCTTATAGTACCAAGTTCCATGGGCACATACCACTCTGGGCAGGAAAAGATGCATTTCACAAATGTGCAGCTACCAATCCAAATTTTTCTCAAAGGTCTGTTCTCTTCCACAAACTCCTGTATCCACTGGAATGAAGCCAGAAATCCTGCAACAAAGCTCTGCCCTGACTTTGGGAGCACAAACAGTTTTGATGAACCACTTGTAAGAGTACATGGAGGCCACTGACCCTCTAGAAGCCCCTGTCTTCAGCTGGGTTAGGGATGCTTAACTGCTGGCAGGGCAGGTCCCTTGCCATTAGACTGTCGTGCTCACTATTGCCAAGGCCAGCAGAAATAACAGCTCCTAGTCACTACCCAGGGCAATTTACAGGACCTCGCACTTCATGGCCAATACAGCTTTCAGCTTTTTTGCAGAGACCTTTCCTTGTTCAGAGCCCAAAATGTGTCTAAATGGAAGTCAGAAATATGACAGAGCAAAACTCAGATTTATCTCAAGCAAGGGGGAAATTTAGATAAACAAATTGTGAGGGATAGTTTGTCTTGGTCAGCTCAGTCCCTCAGAGGGATCAGCACAGCAGTTAAATAGGGACGCAAGGGGGGAAATGTGTGACAGTGCACAGGGTAAGCTCGGCAGCAGGAGACAATGGGCAAGACAAGGAATTGGATCAGGATTCTGCAAGAGTAGGGAGAAACAATGGAAATAGAAAATTACTATTTTATACCTATGTAAATGTGTAAATTAGGATGAAAACTAGAGTTCTTAACTTTTTTTCAATTCTTTATTCTACACATGTACTTCCTAAATTAGCACCTCCCTGGGCCACATCCCACAGCCGTGCCACTCTCTTGCAGAAGAGTGATTCCTTCCTGGCCCATCAGAGTTTCCCATGTTGCAGAGATACCTGTTGGCTTCCCCGTGAGGGTTTTGTCGTGTCCTTTTTGAAGTTGCAGATGCAGTTAGCGCTCCATCGACATTCTCTTTGCCAGATTGAATAAAGTCTATTCCCACACAGTTTCCCTTTCCAAGATATGACCCAGTTCCGAGGATACAGTTGGCTTTTACCAATGTGAGTGTGCACTGCTGGCTCATGTTCCACTTGATTTTCACTGGAACCCCCAGTCTCTGCAGAACTGCTTCCCAGCTAGTTCCCAGCCTGTCCTGGTTCTGTTCCAGGAGAAGAATCCACATTTTTCTCTGCTGACTTCACAAAGTTCATGCTGCCAGCTCACATGCCCAGAATCTAGAGAACTGGGAAGTGAGGGTGTGCAGCCTTGACAGCACCACTCTGTGGTCTAAATTTCTGATCACATTTGCACTGTCTCCTGTCAAAACTCCTACCAAGCTGAACCCTATCCACCAGAAAAGGAGGTTTCAGCTGTTCATATTCTCCTGATATATAATTTTGCACATTTTTGCCACTGTGTTTTCAAAAGGCTTCAGGAAAACAGGCTGGAGCCAGAAAATTGGTGATATAGGTATAAGCCAGAAAAGCTAACAGTGTAATATGGAGAAAAGAGGTAAAGCAGCAGCTCTGAACAGTCTTTAGGAATAGGAATGTGCAAAAGCATCACAGAGTAGTTTGAGCAGGACAAAGAGCTGAGAATTGTGGATTCCATGACGTGTGCATTCCAGAAACTTGTGTTGGCCAGGGAATAATTCTCTCAGATGCAGCAAGAGAGCAGAAAACCCACTTCAGTGCCGAGGGTGATTGCACATATGCCCCATTCAGCCCTTTGTCCATGCACCCTTTTCTGGGTATGTCCTTTCCCACTCCATTGCTCTCAACCTGGTTTGTACATCAGATGTCCTTGTCTGGATAAATCCATAAGCCTCTCCTTTGAATGCTGTAATCGAGACTCTAAAATATATTCCTCCAAACACTTGGCATTTGAATTTTTTTGGAAGTTTTTAGAGCTAGGAAAAATGTGCACTTTTAAATAGGCCATTGAATTTCTTTAGAACCCAACTCCTTTGACAGAGTTATAACTTTTCTGTGTGCATTTCAATGGGACAAGACATGATTTCAGAATCAGCTGGTATATTTTCTTTTCAAATATGAAAATGTGTCTTGTGGAGTTGAATATTATTATAAATTGAGCTCCTAAATATTTTGCTGTGGTGACACCTCTCCCTCGATCTCCCCTTCTGCGCCTTCCATATCACTCCGTTTTTCTCCTGTTCCAATTTATTAAGATTCATTTTTAAGTTGGGAATTCAAGTATTTCACAACAAGACTCATTATCTTTCTCTTTATTGTCATTTCCTTTGAAACCTCCTCCTCCTGTTATTTTACCAGTCTCCTGCTCAGGCACCTTCTCTCTGCTTTTGTCAGATTTCCCTGTTTTTGTTCACATTCAAATGTTCACAATTTCTGATTGCCTTAATTAAACACCCTTCCTGATCAGGGTATTTAAGCAGAGTCCAGATGCTTCTTGCTTTTTAAAGAAAATGTGCAACAGAGCTGGTGGAACCTGTTTACAAATTAACTCCTATTCTTGCTTTTACAAGAATTATGTCTTGTTTACTTGCTTTAAAACATCCGTATTGCACTGTGCTGAAAAGAAAAATATGATCAAATGAGAACAGCTTGAGTTTACAGACTCTTTTCCTGCACAATATTATGCCATGAGCTGTCAGATAGCAGAAAATCAAGGAAGTGTTTCAAGAAGTCAAATTTTGAAACTTTTTGTTGCATTCCTCACATAAATCTAGACAGTCCATTTCTCTGATGGTTTATTGCTGAAGGACATACATTATTTCAATCAGTTCCTGGCTTTAAACAAAGATGTCCAAGAATTCAGTAGACCTAGTGCTTTTGTCTCTATCTGTTGATCAATCTGCCCTCTGCTCATTGAAAATAAAGCAAGAAATCTTGTGGCAAGGCAGGAAAACTTGTGCTAAAAAAAAAAAAAAAGGTCTTTTTGTTTTCCCTTTGAAAGGTTTCATTTAGAAATTTGTCTGAACTGGTATTTATTTTTAAAGGATTAATAGGCACTTAGAAGCAGATTTTTGATCAAATATACCATTCTGCATCAACATGTATATTAATTATCCAATTGAATCCAATTATCCAATTATCCAATTGAAAAGAAATGTGAGTGTTTCTAAGGAAATACCTGACTTTTCAATGTGATTACTGAACTTACTGTTTTCACTGCTCTGCAAAATGGTGAACACTTATGATATTTGCTATTTTTCAGCAGGAAGGGAAGACTGTGTCAGTATTATCTGAAACGGTTGTCTTGAGCTCACATTTTGTAAAGTTATGAGAATTTTCACATCGAATTGTCTCCTTTTAAAAATCACATGTATATATCTTTGTATCTGTTTCAGCTCATTTAACTGTGATCAGCGTTCTCATATAAGATAACAAATTCATGCCAGGAAAGCCAATGATTCAACCTGCCACCAACACCCATAGACTTTTGGTCATAGATCCCTTTGCTGAGAGAGAGTTAAACCCATCCATGGCTATATAGAAAGAAATAAGAGAGTGTGTGAAAGAGCTCAGATTGTTATATTCTAGCATTCATTTAAAGCTTTATTAAAATCGGTTCCCAATGCTATACACACTTCTTAGCCCCAAACTAGCAATATTCAAATTTTGGTATTTTAAATAATGAATTTATATTTACTTACCAGAAAGTACAATAGTTTTCCTATAAACTTTCAAATAAATCAATATTTTAAGCTTCATCTGAAAGTGTTCTTGAAAATTCTTTAATTGCAGCCACTTTCTTGACTTGCGACAATTCCCCAAGACCCCAAATTTGAATGTTCACATTATCTATGAATTTTGCTTAAAAATTCCCCCTTGATTTGGTGCTTTGGTCTCATATTAGGCAGCTCAGATGGAGAACATCGTCATTGCTATAGACAATGGGCTCAGACTTGACAGACAGTGCCTCCTTTATACCTCATAAAAGGACTTTACACCTTTGAATGTTGGATACTGTCAAAAGCTGGATGATGCATGACATAGCTAGCTCTTCCAGTGGCTGGAGATCAGCTTACAATGGACTTCTGAGGGACTTGTGGCATTGGTCTGATGTATCTGAAAAAAAAGGACAAAGCAAACCAGAAGGTAGAAAGTACTGCTGAAAAAGGGTGCCCTGTGCAGCTACATGTCCCTTCACATGATTCTCTGCCCCCCAAATGCAGAACCAGTAAAAACCAACAAGATAATTCATAAATAAAATTATTTCAAGTGCCCAGGCATGGACCTGAGTGATTCTAGTCATGCATACCTTTTTTACTGATGGGTGTAAAATTCTCTCACTTGCCTCTCAGAGATACAGTCAATAAAACAGAGATCACAAGCCCAGTGAGAAGTGTCTCATTCTAACAGAAGTTAGAACGTGACAATAATTTCAGCCTCAAGATTTTTTCCAGTTTTCTCTAATTTTAGCCCCAGGATTTTTCTGGCACATCCTTTCCCTCAGGCACATCCCGAGCCCCACTCAGCTTGGTGCCACTGGCAAACATGTTGCTGGTGTGCTCAGTCCCACTCTGTAATCCATGAAGATATCGAACAGTACAGGTTCCAGCGCAGAGCCCTGAGGGACGCAGCTCATTACTGATCTCCATACAGCCTCTGACTGTGTCTTTTTGGATGTTACCATCCAGCCAATTCCTTATCCATTGACTCTTCCATCCATCAAGTCTATAAATCTCAAAATTAGCAAGAAGATTATTATGTGGGACCATGTCAGAAGCCTTACAGAATGATATGATACCAATCAACTGCACATGAAGCATAACTCACCTTACAAGACACTACTTCCATGCTCTTTGAAACACTATTTTTAACAGCTAAAACATCAGGCTGGTGGGCAGATCACAAAACATTGTGGTCACTAGGGAAAATGAATTTTCAGAAAAATGCTGATGGATTATCTATTGGTAAGTCATCTCCTTTTTTTTTCCCCCCCCAAGCATTTCAGTTTTGCAAATGTTACAGTTCCTGAACTGACTGGTGTACAATGGTTATAAACTTCACTTCGCGGGCCTTTCATTTTGTCTGATTAATGATTGATTTTATGACACATTTGCACTCCATGAACATTACAGTGTTCTCAAAGTTTACTGGTCTGCATTATTGGTGTGCCTGAAAGGGAGTTTTATTTGTCTTCACTGGGAATGGGGTGGAAGGTTTAAATTTGCTGCTTTGTTATGTCACATTTAATGATACCAATCAACTGTGAGCCATCTCTGTAATTCCTTTCTGACACCATGAGACTGCAGCATTTAAAATGTCAATAGATTTGTTATGATATAATCATAGTGATTTGGTAATTAACCAGCACTGGGTAGAGATTTGAGCTGGAGTATAAACCACAAAGTAACTTGAGGTGCCAAAAATATTTGGTAAGCGAACCTTGGTTGACAATCTTACCACGTTTAATATCTTGCTATGCATACTCAGGAAATAATGCAAACAAGAACTGCAAGGGGATTTTTTCAAGAATATTTATTCATGCTATTGCCAGTCATTATGCTTAGGATTTTTAAAGATTAAATATAAATTATGATTTGCATGAACATTTATTAAAAATAAATAAAGAAAAAAGAAGGCCAACTAAAAATCTGAGAGAGTGAGATGGCTGACAGGTTTGACAGGTAGTAGAGCTTGTCTGATCCCTGCACATCATGTTCAGTTGTAAGGGAGACATTGAGCAAATCCCTTCATTTTTTGCTATGCCTCTATTCCCTGCCTGAGAAGCAGAGGTGATTCCTCATCATATCAGAAGGTGTCCAACACTCAACAGTACCTTTTTTTAGAAAGTGCTCAGAAGTCTCTGGCAAGTCTGAAAGCAGAGAGGTTCAATTTTATAAGTCCTGTACACAGAAAAATTATAACATAATCCCTCTGATAAACATAAATCTTTACCCCAGAACAAATTAAACTCTGGTAGTCCAGGACATCTCCTGCCCCTCCATGCCTGACTAAACTGTGTTAGGCATTTGCAGCAGTCATTTGTAGATGGAAATATTACAGGAGCAAGGAAGGATAGGAAGTGTCCTTCTATCCTTTTCCCTTGAATTGTTTCATAAAAGACCTGTTTGTATATACATTTGAATAGGCTGCTTGCTTTTCAGAGGTTGAAAGCATTCTCTAATCAGGCAGAAATCTGACTGAGATTAAATGCTTGCCTGACTCTGTAGGCCTAGGAGAGCTTGTCAAACAGTTAAAGGAAACATTTCAGAGATAAAATCATGACCTCTGTGTGCACTGAAAATCAGAGATGTTGGCTTAATTGAAAGACATTTCAATCCTCTTGCATTTAAGAGGCTTTAAATATTTAAAATATCTTCCAATTACTTCATCTTCTTTGTCTACGTTATGAATTCTCAGCTGCTGGGCTCCACATGGGGCCCTTTATCTCAAATTGAGAGTCACAGCTTCTGATTTTGGCTTTGATAAGTATCTGTCACTACAGCTTATGCTGTACATAAAGCAAGTCTGCCTGTGGCCTATTTGATAGAGAAAACAAGAGGCAAGCCTGCTCTGGACACCAGCAAACATGACTACTAAATTCCCTGTATGCCCTGTGCTGAAACTGAGGGTTGAGTTGAACCCATGAAAAGAAGTGGAAGATCCCATTTCTCTCACCAAGCCAGTCTCTTGATATTATTTTGTGATTGGCTTCTGTGTCTGCATGGCAATAGGAGCTCAGTATTCCTTCTCCCCAGGAATAACAATTTTTCTTGATTTGCACGTGGACATGTGCCCAGGGTAAATGGTAGAGCAGTGTGGGTGGAAGGGACTTAAAGAAGAAAACTGAATGCAGGGAAGAATAAAACTATATGGGGACATCCTGTGTCTCCTCTCTGCTTGACAAATCTGTTAGGCAGGCAATCTTTGAGGTGGTGGCATGATCCTAGATGCCCCCCAAGGATGCAAAATTTGTCTGTCAGGATGCAGACCAGGAGCTTATTTACCTTTGAAGAAGATTAGGAAGAAATACCCCCACTGGGAGCTTACCTGATCACTGCAGGATTTCTTGGGTTTTCTTCAGAAGCAGCTAGTTCAGGTCTCCAGAAGAGCCATACCAAGATCCTGGGCCAGAGTTGTGCTCTCAGTTCCTGCCAGGACATCTTTACACAGAGAAGATGATCTTGCATAGTCTCCTGAAGCTGTGCCAAACACACATTCTTGGGATGGTCCAAACTTTACCAGCCCAGCCAAAGCTTTTGCCTGACCTTCCTTCCTTGGAGCAAACACGAGCAATGTGCAGCTTTCTTCAGGCTGGATGGAGGAGTGGGCTGATCTCGGTGCACTGCATACCTCAGGCTGACAAGAGAAAGAGGAAAGACCAGCATTTTCTCTCAGAAGAAGCCGGGGAGAATCACTTTGCTTGGCTTGGTTGCTCCTGCTGCTCTCAGTGTGCACTGTGAATACCACCACCTGCTACTCCCATGTATCCAACAGCTATAGCTACAAATGTTATTATTGGCCATAAAATTATCCAGCCCATTTTTCAATATGCCGGCAGTGTTTGACTCCCTGACCTGCTGTGGTAATGGATTCCATAGGCTGACTGCACGCCACATGAAGAAGTACATCCTGTAATTTTTTTGAAAATGCACTGGCCATTAGCTTCATCCAGTGACCCCTTTATTCTCTTATAATGTGAGAGAGCAGTTTTTGCTATGTCCTTCATAATTTAAATACATTAGTTAAATGTCCTCTATCTCTTGCTGTCACTACTAGATATTTGCTGTTTCAGTCAAAGAGTTTTCAAGAAAGGAAAATCGACAGAGACGGGAGCAGCTCTGCCTATTGTTACACAAAATACATACATAATGCTAGAAACCTTGGCTTTTCCCTGGGACTTTTGGACCACACAGTCAGAGGAGATGGGAAGCTAAAATTTAAGACAGATTTTGACTCTGCTGCATTTGACAGCACAGTTTCTGCTAGCCAAGAGAGGGCAGAAGCCCAGTTCTCTCACTCCCTCCTTGGCTCCTGGGCAGGAGCGTGATGTGACTCTGAGCATTGCAGGGAGCAATGATCCTGGTGAATAAGTATGTCACACTTTCCAAAGTAGGATGGGAAACCCACCAACTCTGAATGTTGTTACAGTGACACCTGTCAACATCAACTCCTCCTGGTGAATTCCGCAGCAAAACCATCTGGATGGAAGGCCACCAGCCAGGGCTGGTAGTCATGGGATTGCTTGGACTGACACCTGAAGTAATTCTGCTCTGTTAATTGTGATTTTAAAACACATCTATAAGCCTGACAGTTGGTATCTGTCTCCAGTGGTCCCCAATCAAGTTAGGTCAGCGCAAACTCAAAGGAGATCCCATGTTTGAGGAGCCCAAGGATGGCAGAAGTTGGGCCCCACTGAGGAACAAGGCAGGTTTTATCTGAGATGTCAGGGCTGGCAGCTGGCACTGTGCGTTAGCAGAAGCTGCTGTTGGCTCGTCTGCCTAGACACAGCTTGCTGATATGATATGGTGCTGGGGCTTGGGACCCTGTAAATTGACTTTGACAAGCCACAGAGGTGACAAGGGGCAGCCAAAAAAGACAGGTTTTTACTTCCTTCCCACTAGTCCAAGCAATCCTGGGCTGGATGTGTTACGGTTTCTAGAGTAGCATCATTATCCTGTCTTCATAGCTCACTGCCTCCACTGTGCTCAGCCTGCTGTGTTTGGCCTGTTTCAGAGGTCCCGTGCTGAATAAAAAGGGGTTTATATGGATGGAGCTTGGTGGAAAAGCAGAGCCCATCTCCAACTTCCTGACAAAGCGATCTGCCCCCACCACCTACAAAGAAAGAGTTTATACGTGTTCTCCTTGCCCCCTTCCCTCTCTCCCTAACCTACTGGTTGCACCTTCTAAGACTTGACAGATGTTTGGCCCCTTTTTATCTGACCCAGCTGTGTCTTATCAGAGGTAATTGGCATGAGAGAAGACATCACCCCACCTCTGCAGGATCTGCTTATCAGCTTTTTCCCACATATATGGTCAGAAAACCTCTTGTTTAAGACATCAGTCACAGGTTATCAGGGACTCAATCAGTCACAAGGCTCAACTGGTTCATCCAAGCAAGGATCAGTTGTCATGGTCATCCTCTGCTGGTGGGTGTGCACACCCTGTCTTAACCAGAGCAGAGGCTTTGACACCACACACTAAAAACTCTCCCCCTTCTCTTCGTTTGGGGGGCACAAACCTGGCCTCAGCAAAGAACCAACTGTTTTTGCAAATGGGCAATTGTTTGGGTCATTAACCATTAACTTTTCAGTCTCTTCCACCATACATAAACCTTTGTTTTCTCAGCCAGGATCTCCCTTTCTCCCATTCTTTCCCTTTCCTTCAAGGCTGGATCACTTCCACATAGGTTCTAAATATTGCCTGTTCTGCCTGCTGTCTGTTCACCCGTCTGCTCCGCTCTTCCATCGCGACAAGGTCTTGATAGGAAGGCAATCGAGAAAAGGCTCCTGTGCCGTTGCACCTGTGACCAGGGAGCCTACAAGAACACCTCGCCTTCCTTTGGGCTATTCCCATCAGATTGGAGCCATAACTTCTAACTGTTCTCCTTTCTCCAAAGGTAGAGATTTCTGTCCCCTCTGGGAGGACAATGTGTCACACAGATGTATCACAAACAGTGCGCAGCATCTCCCACAGCACGTCTCTCACTTCACCCTGGATGTGATGCTTCTTCACATGGTTTTTGTGTCATTTCCCAGGAGCGTGTCAAAACCACGAGGATGACCTCCATGTGGAGGGTTTGGGATTATCTGACTTTTCCTTGTACTCCAGTCCAATGTGCAGTCTCATACATCAATATGTCATTGTCAGCACTTTAATAAAGTCCTTCCCAAGGTCGCAGAGAGCCCAGAGGAGAAGAAAGAGAGGGATTTTTCTGTCTCTTGAGGCTGTCACTGCACTTAATAGTACAGATAAAAATTTTGTGCAAACAGTTCATCTCAGTGGTCTGAGACCCTCAGACAACAGGATAAATTCCCCCCAAATACATCTTGACTTCAAGATTGTAAGATTAGAAATGCAACTGTGGCAATTGGCAAGACTGTCGGCCTCAGAATTGCTCTCTTTTAACTTACTCATTTTCCAAAGTAAAATTTACTGGATTAAATGTCTTTATTATTGATTCATAAGAGGATTTTGTGTTTTGTTTGTTTTTCATAAAAGGGTATCTCCAAGATTTTGGACAAGGAGTTGCGGCTGTTAAATAATCTTTCTATTTTTCTTACGAAAAGATGCTTTTAGCTTTCCTAAGGTGCAATTCTATAAAACAGTATTTTCCTTTATAATTTGATTTGTGAGGACAGTCTCAATAAAGTCTCATTACTTGTAGGCCTCAGAGTTTTCAGGATTGGGCCATTAAAGTTGTGTGTTGCTAATTAGTACTAGCATCCAATAATGGCTTTTTACTTTAATCTAAAGCTTTGTTAGGACCTACAACAAAATGAAACTTCAATTATATGAAAGCCATGCATAACTAATGAAGAGGACGTTTTTCTTTCTTATGTAAATATCACTCAGTCTGGAGGGACTGCTTGCAATATTGTCTGTTGATTAATTCATCAGGATTAAATCTGAGAAGGGACTTTTGGATTTATGCTCCTCTCACACACCCAGGCACACTTCAGAGGAGCAAGTCACGCATGTAATGGCTACTCAATTAATTAGTACGTTTTGAAAGCAAAAAATTCCCCTTGCATCCACCAGTGACAAGATGTACTGCGTGTGATCAGCAGCCATCAACTCCTGCAAAAATTAAGCCTCAGGTTTTTATTTAGTTACACTCCAGGTATTTTCCAGAAAAACAGCTGCAGTGCATTTATTCTCTTCACATGTGGTATCACTGCACCCGTGTGCTGGCACTGCACCCTTTGTTGAGATTTTTAGAGACAAATAATATAATGAAGTGAAATTTATTTTTTTAAATAAATTAAAACCCCACCAACTATAGATTTAGGATGTCAAATGGATTCATCAACTACACAACTGATTTTAGAGTTCTGAAAGTCTTAGAGGGGTAACCCAAAACGAAGCAGTGACAGCCCCTGACAAAGAAGTCATAGGCTTGTGGAAAGATAGGAATGCTGAGGGGTGCCAAGGCCACCTGTGACAGATGCCATCCCATCCCTACAGGCTGCCTCTGATTGGCAGAGGGGTCAGAAGAGCAGCCCCATGCTGAACTGTGCCCTCCTGATGACCAAAGCCATGGTAGTCTGTGTCACTTTTCCTGAAGAAGGCTGCAGAATCATGGATGCTGTGAATGGGTTAAACACAGAAAACATCCAAAAATCTGAGCCAGAGTGCCAAAAGGTTTCACAAGGAGAACGAGTTGAGGAAATAAACAAAAAGCAATTAAGAAAAGCAAATTGACATATTTGGGTTAGATTCACGGAAGAGCAGGGAGGGATATAACTTTGTGTTTGGAGACTTTGTGCAACAGCTTGTCGGTTCCCCATTTGTTTAAAAGCAGAACAGCAGAGGTGTCATCTGTTGGTCAATATTCAGGGAAAAGAGCTACAGGGAAAAGTCTTAAGCACTGAGGGTTGTCTCTGTAAACACAATGTTTATTTTGCATTTATGCTATGCTTCAGGGCTCCTGCTTATTTCTGCACAGTCCAGCAAGGATTTGCTGTGTGCATCTGGCTTTCTCCTTTCCTCTGTGCATAACTTGGTCTCCATTTTCCCTCTTCCCTAAGACAACTGGGAATTAGACAGAGTGAGCTAGGGTAAGATGCAAATCACTGTACTGATACTACTCAGAGATAAATTCTTCACTGTCCCATCAGCTGGTCTTGCTCAGGGTTAAGCCATCTGAATTATTTGGGGACCAGAAAGGACTTCTCCCCAAGACTGGATTGTATTCCCTTACAGTTGTCGTTTCTTGAGCCCAGCCTTTTTTTTTTTTTCCACATGGAAATCCCACCACTTTGGGTTTCTTCTATTTCAAGCCAGTGCACACAAAAATGAAGGAATTGTCTCAGATTGTCGTCTGAGACTCACTAAGTCTTTATAGCTAAGTCAGGTGCAGCCTCACAGCTGAATCAAAAGATATAGTGGGGTGAGTAACCCAGCCTCAGCCTCTCTAGCACCGCTGCAGTCCTCTATCACCATCACTAGGACACACTGTCTTCACGGAGTGACTCCAAGTTGTTTGTAAAGGTCATTTCCTTCCTCACCTCCATATAGGAAAGATTATATTGAGATTAATGCAAAAGATACTGAACAGTCACTCCCCCAGCTCTCATCAAATTACTTAAATCTCATTAATTTACACTGCTATTCAGCAAGTTCAAAGAAAAGAAGATTCCAGGAAGTATCATATTATGTCATTAAAATATTTAAGTGATATTAGCTTCTCCACTGATAAAGTTGGGATTGAATTTCCATGCAAAGTAGAATTTTGTTCCCTGCCTCTATATACTATCTGCATTTTACTGAGCTAATCTCACCTTGGTCTTTTGTATTGTAGATGACAAAGGGCAGCTGAATCCCAAAGTGTTCCTTAACATCTTCTTTATAGAGAAGTGGCTAAGCTGGCTGGAAGATGCAGGCCACAGAAACTGAGAGTCTTCCTAGAAATTAATTATTATAGTGTACATAATATGAGGGGAGAAGTTGCATCTTTTTCTCGTGTTTCTCAAGATTTTCCCAAGAAAGTCTTAATGCTGAGAATTCTTTTTCTAAGATGCAAGCTTAAAATAAGGGTTCAGACTGGTTTATATTAAGCTATTTTATCAAGCTATTTTATCAAGCTTTATTAGTTCTGAAGAAAATATTGCTGGAGTGGGATCAAGAGCAACCAGTGTGTGAGGAGAGTTACATTTTGTCCAAACAGTGGTTTTGTTGAGTGGAGCAGCACACAGCACACAAGGACACAAAACTGCATGCATGGGACTTTCTAACCAGCACTTAATCCCATCTTTGCAACACTGTAGAGACTTACCTAAATAATGAGGGATGAGCAGTCTTGCTGAGCACCAGGAGATCAGACATATTGTGAATTTGAATGCTTGATTCCAGCATGACTCTTTAATGGTTATGTATATGATGCTGGGACAGATAGGGACACAAAATCTTGTTTTCATCCAGTTCAGCCAGTATCAGAAATTAGTTGCATCCTTCCTTGAGCAGGAAAACTTGTCATGCTTGCAGTGGTTTACAGCACATTAGCCACTCCTGAATGAAACAGCATTTCTCCAGGCAAATCCCTGTGATGCACTCTGTCCTCCAGCAGTTTGCATATTTTCATAATCCAAGAGGTTCTGAATGCCTTTGATATTCCCTTAATGGGATGACAGTTTGCCTCTGAATTCAGTTTTGGACTCTCACAGTATCTGATGAGATGAGCTATCATTACCCCAGTGAAAAATTAGTTTATATTCCAGCAGTCATAGGTTAAGAACATCCCAGCCTTCAGAGGAAGCTGAACTGGTTTCCTCATCAGAGGGCAGCAGGTGGGAGTGGGAGGAAGAAACAGAGAGCACAAAGGAAAGTGTAGGACATACCAGGGCATTATTCAAAGCACTTCCATAATATGCCCACCAGTGAACGTGAAAAAAAAAAAAAAAAGAGAAAGAGAAGAGAAGAGAAGAGAAGAGAAGGGAAGAGAAGAGAAGAGAAGAGAAGAGAAGAGAAGAGAAGAGAAGAGAAGAGAAGAGAAGAGAAGAGAAGAGAAGAGAAGAGAAGAGAAGAGAAAAAAGAACACAAACAAAAAAATACCAGATGTTGTCAGTCTCTAGAAAGAACCTGTCTTCCTGCAAATTGCAACAAAACAGATTTATAGATGAGCCATTGTACTGTCTATGAAATTATGACGAGACTTAGAAGAGGAGCAATCTGGAAAGATGAGAGTAGATGAGGAAAAAAATTGTGGGATATCACAGATAAGGGAGAAACCTGGGAAATTGAGGTGTTGGATGTGTCAGTGTTTGAGAAACACTGGAAAAACATTTTCCATGAATAGAAAAAGAGGCAGTGGAAAGGATTTGAGATTACAGGATATAGACAACAAAAGGTGTTACTTCATGTAGTCATTATTGAGTAAGCTTTGAGAAGGAGCAGCATCAAAGCAGAGAAGTTGCTGTTTGGCTTCGAGAGTTGAACACCTCCCTTCCCAAACAGGTCCTGCATTTCAGCAAAGCAGGAAAGTAAAATAAATCTGTTGGAACAATCTGCTTGAGAAAGTATTACTGCTCCATTCAGTCAGTTCCAAGGCAGATGAAGATGAAAAACAGAGAATAAAACCACTGTTTTCAGCAGAAAAGAGAAATCACTATCACCATATGTGACGGGAAGGATCCATTAACCAGCAAGCATATTGCAGGAAATGATGAAGAAGAAGCAGCAGACATCACAGGGCCCTGGTCAAGTCTTTCATATTGCTTTTCATTTAAATGAGCCTAAAGTTAATTCAATTATCTTGTTATTCTATTTTAATCAATTTGTGCTATAATTTCTTTCAGGGAAACATTATTTTACTAAGGGATTCTGAGCACAACTGCAGAACCACAGAATTGTTTCGGTTGGAAAAGACCTCTGAGATGGCCTTTGACTGATCCCCCCCTTGCCAACTAAACCACAGCACTGAGTGCCACATCCAGGCATTTCTCGAACACCTCCAGGGATGGTGACTCCACCACCTCCCTGGGCAGTCCATTCCAATGTCTAACGACTCCTTCCTTGAAGGAATTCTTCCTGATGCGCAGTCTGAACCTCCCCTGGACAGCTTGAGGCCATGTCCTCCCATCCTGTTGCTGGTTGTCTGGGAGAAGAGACCGACCCCCACCTCCTGCAACCTCGTTTCAGGGAGTTGTAGAGAGGGATAAGGTCTGCCCACATTATCAAGGTCCAGGTAGAGACATCCACAGCCTTTCCTGCGTCCACTAGATGGATCCTTTGGCCACAAAAGGTCAGGCTGGTGAGGCAGCCTTTCCTAAACCCCTGCTGGCTGGGCATGATCCCTGCTTGTCCTGTCTGTGCTGTGGGATCACACTCAAGATGATTGTTTCGATTACTTTAAATAAAGCAAAGAAACCAAACGAAGGCAGCTATATTGGAGCAGCCATGGAAAGGGAAAGAAACAGGTCTCACTGCGAGGGCTAGCTCCTTCCACTCACAGAAAACCCTGGGCCTTTTTTTTTTTCATCAGAATCCCCTGTAGAAGCTACAGCCGAGACCCAGCAGTGTCACAGTTGAAGTCAAAGTCTGCCTCAAGCCTGACTGAATCAAATTCCAAGTCTGTGGATGAGTCAGGGTCACTGGATAAGAAAGATATTAGAAAACCACAGGGGTTTTTTCGATAAAAAAGTTTTTGTGAATTTCTGATGAAATATAGGCCTGGCTGTATCCACCTATGGTTTTATTTTTTTTCCTTACAACAGGCTCCCAGGGCTTCTTTATTCAGCCTGAGAGGGTTAGTGAATACAGAATTTTATGATTCTGTGCATCCCAGCTCGTTTTCAATTCAAAGAAGCTAACCAAAACATTCCCACCGTTCTGAATGTTGCCCCACCCCAATTACCTTTCTCTTCTGCTAAAAGAAAAACATAAACAAGCAAACAAAAAAAATACATTTTGTTCTGAAAGGAAGCAAAGCTTGTCAGGATATCAGAATTTCTTGCACAAGAATAATTTTAACTTTCAGCCAATATTGCTCTTTCTGCTCTTTTCTCTCTTCCACCAGCCCTCTTTCAAGGCACCATGTTTAATGTTTTACCAAAGGGCTGGTCTGTCTCAGTCCTCATGTCATAAATAATAGTAACTTCATGAAAGAAAATTACCAGCTCAGTCTGAGCCATCTGCTCCACTATAAGCATGTTCTGATGCATCCTATCAGGTGAGACTTCCAGGTCTCTGGTCATATGCTCCTCCAAAAGCCTTAAATGCCACTATGGTCATACTTAGGTGTCTACAGCTCTCAAGGGTGTTCTGCTTCCTTCTTTCTAAAATTAAATACCTCTTCACTTATTCTCCAGGTCAAGTTGGGAAATTTGTTAAAGATTTTGCTTCTCAGTTGGCCATTTCATGAGACAGATGTTCAGGACTTGCAGTTTATCAGCTCACCCTTCACCTTCAGCTAGTACTCAACAAACTCCCAAAGCTGAACTCTCATCTCCAAGAGGGGCATTTCATTTCTGTCCATACATTGCCATATGAAATCCCTGCTTTAGTTCAATATCATCATAAAACACATGAGACAAAAACCAGGCCAACCTAAATTTACATAATATCTGTGTTCAACATCACTCCATTGTTCTTTTGTTTCAAAGGGACAAACCTTTGAGTACTGGCATCAATCTTTTATCAAAATCTAGCATATCTTGATTCTTGGCAATCTTTCTTTTACCCCTATACATCCTGATGTTTCAGCCATGTCCTTTTCATCAGTTTTCTTTCCCTCTTAGTCTCTGTTCTTATTCCTAATATGTCTCAAACTGTTGGTGACATGAATTCCTGCTCCCAAACTTTGATCTCCTTGGGCATATTCTTCCTTGTAAATTAAACCAGATTAGCCCATGATTTTATGTTTCAGGGTTATTTATTTTTTTGTGATCAATATCTATTTTCCTTTTTTTTTTTTTTAACATATTCACTCCTTCCACATACAGCAATGAAATGCCTCCATTTCTCATCCTTTCATTGTGGACTTGACAAAGGAATCGATGAGCTGTCACATCCAGGATTATTTGTGTCCTTCCACTGCTGGTAGCAGTTGTTCTCCAGACTATTGCAAATCACTTCAGATGATTTGTAGATATTATCCTGACTTTACACGCAGCCCTAATGGCACATCTGACTCGTGTTTTGCAGAACAGTCAGTCACAAAATCTTGTAAAACAGAGACAAATAATATATTTAAATGAGATTCAAAAAATCCCAGTTAAAACAGATAACCAGTTAAGTAAATTGAAGCTCTGCCAACATCCAACTCTATAATTCTAAAGGTAACAACACAGTACTTATTTACAGTCTCGTGGCATCTCTTGGTATGTAAAGCAAGAAGCAATTAAGCAATAAAAATGTATGAAAGGACACATCACTAATTTTCCACTCAATTCTATCCAAGTAATTAATGATTTTTCCCTACTATTCTCTTTCTCTTAACATCCAGTATGAAGTAATATTTGTCCTTTAATTTTTATATTCACTTAAATATGTATAGGAATTTCTTTTCAATTGAAAATTATTTTGGTTTCTGGATTTCCATTTAAATTAGAAACATTATAAGGGCACTTTTTCATGTTTTCTCTAAAAGGTCACACATATTAATTTAATAAATATTTTTATATGTTTTTACCTGCATAATAGTTACAATAAAGGCAAGTTGATTACTTCAAAATTCTAAGGAATTTTTTTTTTAATTCTGAATTTGATACACTGCTGTGAACAAAAGTTTTATTTATTTTCAGCAGAAGAACAATCTTCTTCAATTTCCCAGATAATATTATTGTACTCCCAGATCATATTATTGTTTGCCAGAATTTCCACAATAAAAAAACAGCTGGGAAAGAGAGACACTGCGGTGTTTCAACATGAGTATTCCTGTACCATCAGAAATAATCTCAGTGTATGTAGCAAATCATAATGACAGTGTGGCATCTTTGCACATCTTAGAATATGTGCTTCAGAGATGTTTTTTCTGGCAAAAGTAATTTGATGGTGGAACAGGAATTCAAGCCTGCTTTGCAGAGAACCACCTAAAGAAATACAGGGTCTCACTTCCCTCATAGTTCTGCTCCAGAGAGACGAATATTCCCTGGAGAGGGACTTCACACCCACATTGTCCATCTTGAGTTCATCACACCTGGGGTAGATTCATCTGCCTGAAAGGTTCTGTTAATTTTAGGGCAGTGTAAAATTTCTATTTTAAAAAGGAAGCTTTTTCTTAGCCTTTTTGTCTGGTTTTGCTCCAGAAACAAACAAACAAAAATAATAAAAATCTCCAACATTAAAACCATTAACATAATTAAATTACAGCTCTGTTATAGAATCATAGAATGTTAAAATTTAGAATGGACCTTCAAGATCGTCTCATTCCAACCCCTCTGCCACGGGCAGGGACCTCTTTTACTAGACCAGGTTGTTCAAAGCCCCATCCACCCTGGCCTTGAACACTTCCAGGGATGGGGCACCCACAGCCTCTTTGCGCAAAATGTTGCAACCTGTTCTAGTACCTCATCACCCTCACAGCAAAGAAAATAATTTCTTCCTGGTATCTAGATTTCCCCTCTGTTAGTTTATGTCCATTGCTCCTTGTTCTATCACTACAGTCCCTGATGAAGAATCTCTCCCTGGTTTCCCCGTAGCGCCCCAGCTGTTAAGAAGCTCAGCACATTTTCAATGCTATGTTAGCTGTATTAAAGTTGTCTTCATAATATTATTAATTTTTTCCAGCATAACCTTGCAAATATAACTGGAATTCTAATAGGGCCCCACTAATTTTGAAAGTTTTCCTTGCCACACAGTTTTAAAAAGCTGATATTGTCTGTTGTTATTACAAAAGTAAACACCAGATTCAATGTAAGAGAAGACTTAAACAACAGCCTCATTTTTGAATGGGGCTTCAGAAGGTAAAGAAACCCAACACATATTTTTCCAGAACATGGGTTTGCCCAGGAACAGCGTTGAGAAGCTGGACAAGCTTTTTAGCTTAGAATTACATGTGGATCCTGCATCATGCAAATCAGTGCCACATAATGTATTTCTCCACCAGGCATACATGGCCTGGCATTACAGCTTGGCAAAATACCTACACATTTCTGTTTAGACACAAGGACAAAGTCAAATATATTAGTTCTACCATATATTTCCACATAACAGCACAGCCATAGCCTCATATATGTCAAACACATCACAGCCTTGACAATAGAAACAGTGCATGGCTGCAGACTCAGACTCAGACTCTCACTAACTTCTAGTAAAAGCAATCAGCCTGATCCCAAGCCTGACCTTTTCACTTCCTTCTCACATTCCTTTGACCTAACAATTGAAGCTAGAGCAGAGGTTGGGTAGAAGAGAGTGCCCTTCTCATGGGAAATGTTGAGTGAAGGAAAACAGACTGACAGAACCAATAATAATTTTTTTAAATAGGAATTACCATAAAGGTGGATATATCAGAGGTTCATCACATCATAGAATCATATCCAGTGCCAATTCTCCCTAATCTGACTGCAGGTGGAGTCCGTTTTGGGTTTTCATCTTCGTAGAGCACCAAGTCCTAAGTCCTTCTGCCACTCTGTCCAAACTACCTTTGTGTTTGACTGTGCTTCAGCCTGACAAGAGGAAGGAGCTGCACTCAGAGAGACCAAGCAGGTCAGGAGGGCTTTGAAGACAGAAGGAAGTTCTTGGCATGCAGGTACCCAGATCTGAACCTCAGCTTCAGTGCTTCCCTGGTCAGCCAGGACAAAACGCCTTCAAAGCCTTACAGGTTCTGTAAAACACCCATGATGATACATGCCAAACCCCAAAAGGGGCTGGAGATATGGACTGCACATTCTGAGTTAAACATGTGGCCAAGGACACTGCAGGGAAGGAATGAGGAAGGTTAAGTACTTACTTCCATGGCATCTTAGGAAGATCTAAGCCCTTAGTAAAAGAGTTAAAGCTATTTAGTGGATGAAATTACCTCCTGGAATATTTGAAGTCTTGCTTAACAGACATTTTAGGGCGAACTTTTACGGTGCCCAAACTTTTTATGGTTTCCATGTGATGCAGAGAATCAAGCAACTCTCCTCTCTATTCCTCTTTTCTTTTTTTAAACACTTTCATTGATTTACAGTAGAAATGTGGAGGCCTAAAAATTAAAAAAAGCTAAAAGGAAAAATTTATGCTTGCTGCTGACAGAAATTTAAAAGTTAAAATGATACACACTTCCCCAGATAAACTGAAGCATCATAAAACATTTTTTCCTTGTTAAAACAGATTTCCAGAGTGTAAAAATATGATTTCTGGTTGGGTTTCAAGTTAATCCTATCTAGCTTCAGGGCTCAATGTATAGGCTATGACAGTTCTGCATGTTTAGGACAGCATAATTAAAAGTGTGATAAATCTAAAAGATAATATTATTTCAAGCCAGTTATGTTCTACAGAAATTCTGTAGTGATGTCAATTAATCAGTACTTTAACCCTACCTGAACTGTCTGCTCTGTTATCCATTGCTACCATTATTTTCTCTAACATGCCCTTGCTTCAGGGCAGAGCAATAACCCTCCTGAAGCTGCAGGGGTGGGGACGGGGCTATGGACCCCTCAGGGTTCTAGAGGCCCCTTTAGGAACAAGTCAAACCAGGAATGAAGGCGTCAGGGACAAAGCTCCAGCAGGATGCACAGAGGCGCCCAGTTGCCCCATGGGCTTCATGGGTTTTCTTGCTCACCACCACGGCTGACAGGAAGCCCTGGATGTGCATCTTCAAACACTAGCTCTAGCTCAAACTGTTAGAGGCACCATTTTGCAACACAGACGTGGGCAATAAGAGTTTTAAAAACATGACAAAATTTGGAGGTGTTCCTGAAATAGGGGGATGGGGCAAATAGCTCATGTCCCAAATGGCAATCATCTAGCCACAAGCAGCTGAAGATCCATGGCCTCTTGATTGTACTTTTAGTACATTATAATGTATCAAATTCTCTGATTCTAGTGTTGATGGAACTTTAATTGTTTTACCTGGCTTTACCAATCTATAAAATAAATATTTTTTTAATATATATTGCTTGTCTCAGTTTTAGAAACCTCGATGACATTGTGCAGGACCGCACATGTACATGGATCAGTCAGACAGTGCTTTTTTTGCTAGATTTTCCCACTTCTCTGTCTCTCTCATCCCCTTTTAAACGTAGTTTGAAGTATGTTTGAAGGAACTAATGGGCAATGTAACCAGAGCTCACCTGTCAGTGTGCAAAGAAATGACTGGAAAAATAAACCCTGTCTCCATGCTTTCAGACAATATAGTGTGGTATTAATTCTGTCATTTTACCATCTATTATTAAACTCTGTCCCCAGAAAGACCTAATAAAGTCTAGCTCTGCTACTGCTGCCTTTCATTTTGTTCAATGATAGAAATGTGGCTTCCCCTCAATTGGTTGTTAAATCTTACACAAATTTTGCTGGTCCCATTAACCCAGCACTAAACTGAATTCTCTCCCCTTCCTGTTGATCAGATGATTTCTGTTCAGTGTTCTGCAGTGATGAGAGAAGACAAATAGCTGCAGGATATCTGAGGCAGTGAGCTAATTCCCAGCTCGTTCAGGAAAGCCAAACAGATAAAGTTTGTACTGTCTTTGAAATACTGGTTCCAAATTTACCCTGTAAAATATTCAGATTGTCTGAACAAGGGTCGTTATAGGTAAGCCACTGAAATATTTTTTACTGTGTTGTAATGTCTTCAGTGTTATTAAGAGTCTACAAAAATATTCTAGTAAACATGCAGACTCAATAAAGTGATAATTACCTATTAAATTTTTAACACTGTTTAGTACCTCAAAAATATGATCTAGAAAATCAATTTGTCCAAGTAATATTAGAAGGATGGAATAAATGAGTTTAGACAGTGCACCGATTTCTGAACATGGATGCTTCAGATAGTGAGAAAATATCTGGTCTGGATAATTTTTAAAAATATATGTCTTCTATATTGCCCTAGTTCATAGTAGCTGCTGCTAACAGGAGAGCTGTCCCTGCCTTGTCCACAAAGAGAACAAACAAAAAAAAAATACTATCCAACAAATAATAAAAACTGGTCCATATGTGGTTGTCTGAAGCATCAAGCATCTGCTGTTCCACAGAGATTGCATTTTGTTCATTACCTGAATGAAGAAGCAGATGAGAATGATGGTTGGTAGGGATGCTGAACTCATTGGATATGTCTGCATATCTCCATGTGTTAAACACTCAATTCTATCTATCTATCTATCTATCTATCTATCTATCTATCTATCTATCTATCTATCTATCTCTCCTTGACGGATCCCTTACATTTGAGTATTTCTGTGAGGCTGCCTCTGGAAACCATGGACTTTGAGGCTTTGCTTTATATTTGATGAGTCATATTTCCACTTCACTTTTCCAGATGAGCTGGCCTTGTCTACAGAACACCACACCAAAAGAGCCCTGAGCTTCATTTTGCATGCCTTGATGGAACAGAAATCATCACAATAAATACCCACTTTGAACAGGACACATCCTGATAGATAATTTAGTCAGGTATTTGCAAAGTCTAATCCAGAGAGATGGAGTGGAACAGAACACCAATTTGAGCGCTTACTGCTGCTTTTATTTCATTTCAAGCACCTACTTAATAATGATACATAAATTGCAACTGGCCTTCAAAATGGAGAAATGTTGACTTAGCAACAGAAAAATTTCAGGGAATTAAATAGACAGTTCCAATGGAATTTGTGGTGTTGATCTGCCACTTTATGCTTGTAAAAAAATGCTAGCCAAGGGCAGCTTTTACCTTAGCAAAGTGCAGCTGTCTAGAGATTAAGCAGTTAATCTAAGTCTGGGCAACATCTTAAAGAAGCAGTTTACAATAACTTCCTCTCTCCAATGGTGCCAAAAGGCCCTGTGTATAGAATCTGCACATTTTCTGCAGTCCTCTCAAAGTGAGACCATTTTCCTCTCAATAAACCTCAGCATCTTGATAGAATCATAGAATATCTCAAGTTGGAAGGGACCCATAAGGATCATCAAGCCTGACTCCCTGCTCCTAGTAGGACTACCTCAAACTAAATCATGTGACTAAGAGCTTCATCCAAATGCTCCTTGAACTTTGACAGGCTTGGTATCACACCCACTTCCTGGGGCAGCCTGTTCCAGTGAGTGGCCACTCTCTCAGTGAAGACAATTTTATACATATAACCAGTATTACTCCATCCCATGTGGAGAGTCCAGAACTTGATCTTGTTAAATTTCGTACAGTGGTGATTGTCCAGCTATGTAGTCCATCTAGAGCTCTCTGCCCTCTAGGGAGTCCACAGCTCCTCCTAGTTGAGCATCAGCAGCAACCTTATTCAATGTGCATTCTATTCCTGCATCCAGATCATTTATAAAAACAGTATAAATTGTAAGAACATTATCCAATTTGCCAGTGACTGTTTTGGCACCAAGAAACAAAGCATTATATATCAGCAGCAAAAGCCAGCAATACATGTGCACTTTTTATGTGCATACAAACATAAGTTTACTAGAACTGCATATGAACTTTTTTTGCTTTAGAAAAACAGTTAAGGTCCTAAGTCTGCAAGAGCAGGCACGAGGAATTAGCTTTGGGTAATAAAGAGGTACCACCACAACTCCTGGTTTGCTGCTGAATTCTTTTTATAGCATTACTCCAAACTGTGTTACTTCAGTAGTCCATGAATTACAAATGTCACAATGCAAGTAGTCCAAAGACTGAGGAAGAACATCTGTTCTCCAGCATGCAACTACAGCTCCTGGAGCTGCAGTCTGGAAGAAACTCTAATATTGGATTGCAGAGGGCTTTCTTCCTCTGAACATTGCCCAACACGGAGCATTGAAGTATAAATTTGTGCTGACATTAGGGAACATTTGTGGAAACAAGCCTACATAAGGTCCTTGCATTCCTCTAGAGCTAGTGCCTCAAACACTTTGCAGTTAGATCGTATCCCAAGAGACTGCGTTACTGGAGCTAGGACTGCTTGGGAGAGGGAGGCAGATAGTGAAAGGACACAAATCATGGCATTTCAATTTCTTTTGCATGACTTGAGTGTCTCTCAAAAGAGAGTATTTTTTATGGGTTGGAAATTTCCTTTCTTCCCCAGCTCCACTATCACACAAACAATGTCAGAAAACACTAAAAACTTTGTCAAAAGATCTGATTTTTAAGTGCCTTCACACCATGATAATTTTTCTGTCACAGAATCAATCTGATATACATGTGCCCTCCTGGCTATTTTTGAGTTTACTCTATAAAGCAAACATACTGTCCTTTTCTATTAATTTTTCCATTCTTAATGTCTTTAAGCTAAAATATTTAGATTGGATATTAAGACAAAATTCTTTACTGTGAGGGTGGTGAGGCATTGGAACAGGCTGCACAGAGTTGTTGGCACCCTGTCCCTGGAAGGGTTCAAGGCTGGATTGGATGTGGCTCTGATCAATGTGGTCTAGTAGAAGTTGTCCCAGCCCATGGCAGGGGGATTGAAACTAGACCATCTTTAAGGTCTCTTCCAACCCAAATCATTCTATGATTCTCTGATTGAAAAGCAGTGAGATTTTGCAGAGCTAAATGCTGTTTTTTAGGTTTCCTCTAAAAGCTGTGTGTCCTACTCCAAAGGAATATGCTTTGTATACAGAAGAAGGAAAGTTGTGTTTTGGCACCTCAATTAATTTCTGACATTTTTATTTGATGGTTATTTTAAGAAAACTCCCAAACCAAGAGTTTCAGAATCCTATATAAAGATGTTTACAAGCCACCACACTCTGGGAGCAGTGCACTGATTTCCTGTCCTAAGGAGGTGCCAGCCAGAGTCAGGTGGAAGAGTTTTTGTGGGATTTAATTATTGTTTTTCAGAAGTTATGTGCTAGTGAACCTGTATCCTCCTGCAGATACAGGAACAACAATGGGAAGAAAATGATCTGCACAAAGGTGCCTATTTACTCCCAGCTTTTCACTTTGAACCAATGTACTACCTATGACAAGACATATCAAAGGAGTGTTTTAAGCACTGTAAGTTATTTAAATAAAAACTATTTTTAAAATGTGTGATCCACTCTTGTTTTTAGTATTTTCATCTATTATGGTTAAGAGTTGCAGTCTTCCATGTTTCCATAGAAAGACATATTGGCTAAATTTTCACTATGCCACTTCAAAAAAGCAAAATCTGTCTTGTGATTCCTAAGAAATATTTGCAATTTTGTTTCCTCCTCAAAAAAAAATTTTTTTTAAATTCTTTTTTTCAATTTAAATTGTTTCCACATCACTATTTTGGCTGCAGTTGCTCTGAATGATAAAAGGAATTTAAAAAAAAAATCCATGTATGCATTATATATTCATTTAGGGGAACGAGGGAACTGTTCTTTCATCATTTGAATGCTATACTGAATTATTCAATTAATTCAAACATTTATTGGAAATTCATTCCCCAGTCCCTCTTTTGTAATAGTAATAATGTCAAGAGTGAAACCATCAATTGGTTGGATGCTTCCTCTAGCATTTTAAAATAATGCATGTTTCCCACTGACTTACCCTCCTGTGTGCCTCGAGCTTGGTTTTCAAAGTTTCTCAAGTCTGAAGTTAGATCCAAAGGAGAACTTCTCATCTGAGCTTGAGACAGAAAAGTGAAGCATTGCTCTGCAACTCTCACCCACCAATGCCACCAATCTCCTGCATGTTGATGAACATCAGCTGCAAGTAACTACTACTTCCACTGTGCCCTCAAAAAGGCATGTGTCATAAAAATATCTTTCATTCCACATTGTTTACCAAAAGTAGATTTTAACAGACAGCATCAGTGTTCTGATCCTCAAATGCATTCGCTTCAATAAATGGACAACAAAAAAGCTCTTTTATTGGCTCTGGATCCATTAGAAATTAAATAATATTTCAAAATTCCCATAAATTCTTAGATTAGGTCTTTGTTTTCTGACATTGTGCTTGACTTCATATCCTGCTGTTGCATGCATAAAATTTTTAAATTAAACTCTCTCTGCAAGAATTTGTATGTAGATTCCAAAAGCTCTGACAGAAGACAGGGAGTGATTTTACTCTTTAATCAAACACCAATCAGCAATAAATAATCCAGAGATCAAAATGTGCTATGTTAAACAACACTCTCTGTAGTTAACTCATGGTACAAGATGACCAACCTCGAAAACATTCTCCAACATTTTATTTCTCTCCTACCACCTTGACAGAACAAAAAAATGAGCAGGAAAACAGCACTATATCAGATCCCAGTGCATAGCAAGTGCTGTCAAACTCTGTCTTGCCTAGTATACACTGCATTCCCATCTGCAACCAAAATCTAGAAATTCATGGCTTGGTTGTCTCTGGGAAAATAAAAGGGAGTTCAAATGCCTGATAGAGACAAGAAGCAAGGGTGCTGTAGTAGAAAAATATATCGTCTATAGATTCTCTTATACTTGCCAGAACATTCACACTGTAATTATATATTAGCTGCTAATCATTAACTTTCTTACTTAGAAAGGTTATTATCAAATCAAGCAGTCGATAAAACAAGTGATAGTGAGGAGATAAAACAAGTAAGTTAGGCAAACCACATTTTAGGGGTAACCAATAATCAAAGCAAGCAGTTCATGGACAACCAGCTCAGTTACAAAATGTGCCACAGCTTAAATTTTCTTAATGTCTGTGAGAGCAGCTACATTCATAGGCAAATGTGCACTGATATAAAGTCTCAAATAGCTGTTCAGCATCACCTGTTTGATCTCCTAGGTCAGACCAGTTCAAGAGCAGCTCACTGGAACATTTCCCCAGGGCCTCATCCAGGCAGTACAACAACCATGCAACACAGCATATGGACAGGGCTGGCTGCAGATCTGTGACTCCAGATGATGTCCCCTTGTCTTGGTTTGAAGACAGGTGTCTGCTAAGGAAGGTGGGAACCTCCTTTAGAACCCACAAATGTGAACGCCCTTCCCTCCGAACTATTATAACTTTGGAATCAAGGGCTTTCAGGCAAAGATACGGGGAAAAGGAATAATGGTTTTTTACTAGTATCTATGGCAAGGCAAACAATCAACAACAACAGTAGCAATAACAAACAAACAAACAAAAAACAGAAGATGCGGTGACAGAAGTCTCTGAGCTGCCAAGCGCTTTTCCCGTTGGGTGCAGTTCCGGTCCCAGCCGGCAGGGGCGCTGTCGGGCTCCCGGCCGGGCAGGGCGGGTGCGATGACTCCCGCGCAGCTGCAGGGGGCGCTGTGGCGCGGTCAGCTCTGTGTCACACGGCCAATGGCGGGGGATCGGGAGGCAGCGGGGCCGCAGCGGGACGGGCAGGGCAGGCGGGCGTGCAGTAGACGTGGTGCAGGAGCTCAGAGCACAGAGCAGGGGCAGCAGAGACGGGATCACCCAGGATCGCCAACAAAACGTGGCAGGGACTCCTCAATCCGCTCCAGCAGGGAAAAGCGCGGGGCAGCGGTAGCTGATCCCCTTCCGTAGAGGCTGCTGGCACAGCCGGGGAGATGTGCGCACCAGGAACGTGCCCTGTTCCCAAATGAAAGCTCACTCACCAATGAGAAGAAAACAGTGCAGATCCGGAAAAAAACCTTGCTGCAGCTGCAGCCAAGGCGCCCGCAGTTCCCCACTGCTGTCCTGTGCCCTTCCCGGTGGTCCAGAGAGCCTTATCAGGATCACCAAATCTCTCCTCCCCTCCCCACACCCAAGCCAGCTCTTTCTCTCTTACAAAAAAGGTTAATAGTCCTTAAGTGTCCAGCCATTAGTGACCTAGCAACAGGAATGGGGAAAAATTCCACACCCCTCAACCTCCAACACCCCTGCTAGACAGACAGGAAGTCAGCAAAGCCCCTAAAAGCACTGCATGAGAGCCCACATCCCCCCTAACTGGCATGCTGAGGTCCCTTAAAATCATACTGACCCAAATCCTTTGCAGTTTCCCACCTTTGCAGTTCCCTGTCTTGCCTTCCCTGTCTAAACTTCAGAGACTTATTCAGGACCCAACCAGCACAAAAGTATTGAACAGCTCTAGTCTCTCCTATGAGCCAAATTTCCCCTATATCTCCCCTATTTCCCTATCCCATTGTTTAGTTTTATCTTATTTATGTATTTATACATATATACATATATATATGTATATATGTACTTATGTACATGTATACCACATTATTCTTATTCCCTGGAGCCCACTAAGTAATTTGTAGTTCAAGTTTAGTCTCTTCCTTCAGATATGTGGAGAGAATATTTCCGTTCCCATAGCTGACATGTACATAATATATCTTTTATCTTTCTTCAAGAGGGGCAATCCATTCCAGTTCTTAGCACTTTTGGGTGCTCTCTGAACTGCAGGACATCTGTCTATATCCCTCAAGCACTTAGACATTCAAGAGTGGACACTGTAATCTTGCTGCATTAAATGGTAAATCATCACACCTACAGTTTAGACACCTGTAATTTACTGCAGTTAAACTTCTCATTTGTTAGGATTATAATCACTGGAACAGCCCATCAAGAAATTACTTGCTGCTACTGAGAGTCCCAGAACAATGCTAGTCAGGCAGTCCAGCAAACAAATATCTGGATTTTTGTCTGTCTATAATGCAAACAAAAAGCTTTGGCTACACAGCAGCTGTGGACAAAACTTTCTATATGCCTGCATGTGTAAGGAACAGAAATAAAAGGAGCACAGTGTGGATGCTGGTAAGAATGAAGACAGGAGTGTTTCCCTCTATCAGCTGCAGGTAGCAGTAATGGTGCAGTGAAGGACTGCAAAACTCAGGTGAGATTTGTTACATAAACCACAGGGGCCTAATTTTGCTCCGAGAGGGGGCTCAGTTTCAGGAATGGTAACACTCTCAAGACCCTGCGTGTCTCCTGCACACCCATATGGTGACTCCAAATCCCTCTGTTGTCTCCCTCCAGTCCCTTCAGACCCCTGACAGATCTATCACATAAACTTTTAGAGTAAGTGTATGGTGCTCTTGGATTAAGACCAGCACTCTGTGTATACATATGTAGAAAATTATAGTCCCTGACGCAGAAACTTTACGATTTGCTCAGATAAAACAAGACATAACTGATGGGCAAGAGACTGGTTATGTCAGGAATGATAGAGGCATGGCATAAATCACCTGGTAACAACCACCTCCTGTTCAGGAACTGCAGCCCACCCACCACTGCTCAGTGAAGTTTTTTGACTGCTTTTAAACCTGGTCCTTCCTCTATCAGAACTCTGTGATGTGAATTAGAGGGAATCTGGACAATCAAACCTGTCAGGAAACTCGCCTGTCAGTTTTTCAGCTGGCAAGTGAGTGGTTGATCAGCTCAAGGGAAAGCCCCATTCTTCAACAAATAAGTGAGATTTCTGTACATCCAGAGACAGCCTAGGCCTCTAGTTCCTCTCCTGTTTTCTCACTTCTCCCCTCCCTTGGGTTGCAGCTATCTGTACATCAGCTTTTATGTGTCTGGCTCTTTTATAAATATTTGCTTTTTTTTTTTTTTTACATAAACTTTCTTCAAAATATTTTCTTTCCTGCTTGCTTTTTTTCCATTCTGAAGTTTCTCATTCTGGCTTGATTTTCTGCTCTATCCCAACACCATCTTCTTTTGTTGGGAGACTTCAGCTTTTCTTCCACATCATGCAGCTAACCCTGAAAGGAAGGACAGAGTTCCACAACTTCAGGACTGAGAAAGGACTGAGGAATGTTCTTTTGGAGCACTTTCCATCAAGCAGGTGGGTGTACAGGGATTAGGTTTACTTGGTTGATATTATGCCTCCTCTGCCATGCTTGATCAATCTTCCTGAGAGGCCAAGGTAACTGATAATTGGAATTTGCCAACCCTTTTGCTATTACCTTGGAGATGCCATTCCTATGCAAGCACACATATACACATGTTTGAGACGGAAAACCAAAGCACTAAGATGATAAACAATTCATTTGTGGTCCTAGAAGCAGCCCAGGAGCTGAATGCAGGCTTGTGTGTTATAGTCCCTCTTTGCCCGAAGATGGATAAGGAACATGCTGGGTTTTACTGCCATCCTGTGGAGATTCACCTCATTTCTTTCGCAGCAGCTGAACTCCAGTTCAGCCAGGAGCATTTCAAGACAGGCAAGGGACACCTGTCCTGTCCTCGCTCCCTGACATTTCTTCTGCTATTAAAATAGATTGGTCTGAAGCTCAGACTACGTGCAGCCAGAAAGAAGGCTGGCTGAGGTACCCAAACCACTTCATCAGAGGGGGAGATTGTCCCTGCCCCCACCATTACAGAAATGGAATGGATTGGAGTGGATCATAGAATAGCATGGAATAAAATGGAATGGAATAAAATGGAATGGAATAAAATTGAATGGAATAAAATGGAAAGAATTGCAATGGAATGAAGTTTCATGGAATGGAATGGATTGGAACATCAGGGTGGCAAGGAATGGAATGGAATGGAATGGAATGGAATGGAATGGAATGGAATGGAATGGAATGGAATGGAATGGAACAAATGTTCATAGAATGGCATGGAATTGAATGGAATTGAATGGAATAAAATTTCATTAAACAGAGTGGAATGGAATTATATTAGATGGGATGGAATGGAATGGAGAGACATGGAAGGACAGGGAATGGCACGGCATGGAATGGAACAGATTTGAAAGGACATGGAATGGAATGGTGTACAATGGAATGTTAGGAAATTAAATGGAATGGAGTGAATGGATTTAAATGGAACATCTTAAAATGGCATGGCATGGAGTTTCATAGAATGGAGTGGCATTGAATGGAATGAAACATCATAGAATGGCAGAGAATGGAATGGAATGGAAAGGAATGGAATGGAATGGAATGGAATGGAATGGAATGGAATTAAATTATATTATATTAAATGGAATTGAATAGTATGAAATGGAATTGAGTGAAACTTCATAGAATGGAGGAAGGGAAGAATGCTGTGGAGTGGAATTAAAATTAAAAAAATGGAATAGAATGGAATGGAATGGAATAGAATAGAATAGAATAGAATAGAATAGAATAGAATAGAATAGAATAGAATAGAATAGAATAGAATGAAAATAAATCAAATGTATTTAAATGGAATGGAAAGAAATTGAAGGAATAGAATTTCATAGAATGAAATAAAATGGGATGGCATGGCATGACATGGATTGTAATGGAATTTAAAGGAGTTGAATGAAGTGGAGTGGAATGAGGTGTAGGGGGAAAATGAAATCAAATTAAATGAAAGGGCATGGAATTGAATAAATCCTTATAGAGCGACATGGCATGGCATGGCATGGCATGGCATGGCATGGCATGGCATGGAGTGGAATGGAATGGAATCCACAGAACAGAATACATTTTAGTCTCACTGCAAAATGATGGGGTTTGATCCCAGTCTTTTATACCGAGATATACAGCAGAAATTACGCCCACATTACTAAATTAAGAAAACCAAGTTGCTTAAATAGTGTCAGCAACATCATGAATTTGAAATGTAAGAGGAGTTCAAGGCCTACAGTTTCCACTTATTCATGTCTAACAGTGAGGGGAGAGTCCTGCAATCAAATCATCTCATTGCAGATGGTGGGGAAAGACTTTCTAGACACAGTTCTCCGACAGGCCTTTGCGAACCTCTCTACTCGTTTCAGAAGCTGAATTTTTTATGATGTTAATACAGAATTCCCCTGAGGAAAGATGTGCCTATAAAAAGGAAGACAATATTTAGAAATACCAAAGTTGTGTTTCTTTCAGGACTGTGATCTTTCAGACCCTGAAAACCCTTTGTCCAGGACTGATTCTGACAGAAGTTTTCCCAAAATGGAGATCAATGTGTCTCGTTGTTGGACAAATGTGTTAAAAAATTTGCAATTAAGTTATGCATGAGCAACCAATTTCTTCATGCATGAAAGCCCAATTACCTCACATTTCCCACCCTTTTTCCCTTACATTTCCCACCCTTTATGCCCTGATAAATAAAATAGAGAATAGAAATTTTCCGTTCCCCTGAAGCTGCTGAACAGAACTTAAAGACTAACTGGCAAAAAGAGATAAAAGGATGTAAAGGTATGTACACAGGATGATAAATGTAGCTGGAACCAGTGGCAATGCAGATAAAGAGGACTACAAGTGGGGTTTTTGGCAAGTTATGTAACAGAAGCAACAGTGCATGCTCAAAAAAAATAGTTCAAGGAGGTCCAGGTAATAGGCTGGCAAGGAGAGATAAAGGCCAGCAACACCTATTCACTTTTGGATATAAACTGCACCACCAACACTGACACTATCCTCTTTCCTTGCCAGGTATGTGTAGGATCATATTCTTTCACAGTGCCAGGATCCAAAACTGAACCCCTCCACAAACTGCTCCTGCTCTAAAGGTGCCAGGAGAAAAACAAAGCTGACGTTTTATCTTCTCACTACCCCTGTTCAACTCCACCAGATGACGCTGTGTACTTGTAAAAGAATTAAATGTGCCGTTTGCTCTCTAAACAATCCAAAGTGCAGATCCAAAGTTGAAAGCATCTAAACCTCACTGACAAACAAAATGGGCCAGGACAGAGAGTTTTGCTGACTTTAACCTTCTATTTATAACCCTTAATTTGCACCACACTCCTGTTCCTGGTGAGAAAGTTGTTGAAGACTCTCCCTTCAACTCACACCCCTTGAACTGCATCACAAAATGTGGTGCTATGCACTTTCCTGCTCACGTCTGTGTACTAGAATATATTTGTCTCTTGCAGACCCAAGCTCCAACACTGAATGCTCCACTAGAACCAAATTGGGATACCACCTGCAAAACTGAATATGTTGGAGCATTGCTTCCACACAAAATGTGCCAGGATAGAAAGCTGTTCCAGGCCTTTTCCTCCCCTGGGCACTCTATCATTTTCACCACCAAGAGTAGGGATGGGAGTTTGCCTTGCCCAAAAAAACAAGACTGCCATAATTTTCAGGACCCTACTTCCAAAATTCAGATAAATCAACTGTCTTGCTCTTTCATGAGACTGTTTTTGAGGTGGTATCCAAATTTTGGAGGTGGGATCCTGGCAGTGGTGACAGTACCTTTATTTGGGAAGGAAGGAATGCAGCCCCAGTGTGGGTGATGCAGATACGTGCTGCCCAGGGAGGTAACAGCCAGCACCAGCTTTCTTTCCTGTCACATTTAGTATAGGAGCAATCCCTAATGTATTCAGCTCTGGAGATCATATCCAAATTTGGGATTTGAGCTCCTGAAAGTAGGTGAGAGTGCCTTTCCTTGTGGCAAAAAGCATCTAACCCCAGTGCCAGTAGTGCAAATGATGTTCTGCCTGGGGGAGGCAAAGGCCAGCAAATGTCTGTCCTGGCATCTTTTTTATGGGAGAAAGCCCCAGCCATATTCAAATTTGGAGGTGGTATCCAAATTTCTGAAGCAGAGTCCTGAAAATTATGGCAGTACATTTATTACATTAAATAGTGACCGAGAGTGGGAATCCCTGATCCAATGGTTACATGTCACACGTGGCCACACTGGATGAGCTGACTTATATCAAGAAGGTATTGCCTGAGGATGGCTTTTATCAGTTTAATTACGTGAACAAGTAGTCATTGTCTCTCCAAAATATCTGCTTTGCATATTGGGGATAAGAAAACATTGTGGCACATGCTTTTCCTGTGGTTGGTTTGTTTAATAAATGCATCAGGAAGTTGTCCTTGATAAATTCCTGGATTGTTTACAGGCAGCTATGCAGAGATCCAGGTGATTCTGATCCCACATCAGGATGAGAGCCTGCAAGCACAATGTTCCCTGTAGGTGAAGAAAGATCTCTGTAGAAAGGTGACTGGGGGTAAATTCACTTTAATTATGATGAAACCTTTGTTTTCTTTAAACCTTCTGGAAACAGACATGGGATGGAGTTGAGCTTTCCTATAATCACCAAAGAGAAATGGTTTTATTTCAGAATTTTTGGATATATTATTAGATAAAATCTTCCTTTTGCTTGCTTCTCTCAGTGGACTTAGTAGTTAACACCAAGTCTAACATATCCTGGGCTATGTGATGGTCTGGTATCACGTTTGGGTGAAAAATGAAATTTTTTTTGAGAGAGAATTTTCTTAAAATACTAGTTACTCTGCTGAAAGATGGCTTAAATGTTTTGATGAGAGGCACTAATTTGCATACTGTAAAGAGGTGAAAGTGCAGATATACTTGCATTTTGCTCTAAATGGGCTAAGCCTGTAAGTATTCAGCTCTTAGCTGCAGGCTTTTAGTACATTTTACATGAAAAATGTTGTCTGACACTTAAGCTGCATTTGCTTCTGTGTGGTTGCTCTAATGTTTCCAATTACAGGCAGCTTCCTGGATGCACTCTGGAGTAAAAAGCATTTTATCAGAGATACAAGTGGTTGATGCCTGATGGTTTTTATTTAGGCTGTAATTTCTTTTAGCATCTAAATTTCTCTTGAGGCAAGACAGTGATAATGAAAACCATGATCCTCTAAAAATGCCCACCGAAAGTGAGGAGCAGTTATATAAAGAACGGTTGTAGGATTCCTTCTTTGACATAGTTTGTTTTCTTCTATTTCAGATGGTAGCTTTTGTATTTCTACTTTTGAAATGGCAAATTAGGATGTAGAAGTTTATAGCTGTAACTGCCATGAAGTCACAAGATTACAATAGGTGCAAATAAACTGGGGTTTCCAACCTTTTGACTGCAGGGTAATTTTTAGGAAGGGTAGAGGAGTAAGCCTATCCAACTGAGCTTCTGTAATATAAATGTGAATTGTCTATCTACAAGCAAACTACCAGAGCATAATTGAGAGAAACTCAGTCCAACTGGCTCCAACTCAGTCTTTAGGACCCATACTTTGCATGTCAGACTATGCAATTCAGATGGTGTTCCTCTTTTTTTAACAAATCTCATAAAAATCTGACATAAATTACCCCTGTAACATTTTGAAGGGTCGAAATATATCTAATTATGTACATATGGGACTTTAGCTTCTTCCCTTCAGGCAAGCGAAGGGGAAGACAGAGACTAAAATGAATCCTTTCAGGCTATGGGTACTGTTAGATGGAAATTTTAGCCCCAAGGAAGATGGATGATCATACCTGTCAAGATAGAGTAGTGTAGAATTTTTGGAGTAATCATTGGTGATCTAGAGGTTCATTCAGTGATGGCAGTCACTGAAAAGTTTTTTATCAAATGGGACAGGCAATTGATGGGTATCCAAGTGTTAGAAATCACCAGGTTGGTTTTTTTGTTTGGTGGGGGTTTTTTTAATTTTGTTCGGGTTTTTGTTGGGGTTTTTTGTTGTTGTTGGTTGGTTGGTTGGGTTGGGTTTTGTTTTTTGTTGTTGTTTTGTTGGGGTTTTTTTGCTATTGTATTAACTGTTGTATTGCTCAGATAAAGGAAGGACAAAATGAGCTTTGTAAATTCAGCAGGGTGTTTAGCTCAGGGTAGAAGAGAAAAGTCACAGCATTGAACTTGCAGCATGACATAGCCCTGAATGTGCAAAACTGGAGATGTGGAGACAACAGAGAAAACAGGGATATTTTGTATATGAAAACTATTGAATCTATGAACAGAAAGCTTACAAAAATAGAGCAAATGTCCTGTATTTCTCAAAGGTTCATACACAATGTTTCTGGTGAGATAATAATTTGGTTACCCTGTATTGACATGGAAAAGTATAAACATTCTTTAGGATGCCAGCTGTCATCAAACACTCAACACTCTTCTAGCACCTCCTGATTCAAGCATCCTCACTTCCTAAGAAGTTTTAAGAACAGAAGTAGTATTAAGAAAATAAAGGAGGTAAAGAGGTAAAGGATTAGTCTATCAAAGAGACTTGGGAGAGTGGTGTGGCTCTTAACTGTCATTATCACCGCTAAAGCTGCAACAAACACAAATCAAATTAGTCCTGTGTGTTAAACACTTTTTGATGTTGAGGCTTGTTTTACTTGCTGTGTTCAAAAAAGGAGTTCTGAAGAAATTAAAGCCTAAGAAAATGCCGATGTCTGTCAGATAAAAATCCCGTTCTTAAGACTGTTCTCTTGCTGTGTTAGAGTTCTGTGGTTTGAGTCATGTTGCAAGCAAGCATGCTAGAAAATTAGGTATTTATAGATAATTTTCCAGCATGCAAAGTGCTCTTCTCTTCTGCCTGCTGTGTGACCATGAAGATCAAATGAGACTTGTGAAGCTTCCTAATGGGGGTATGGGAAGAAGAGAAGTTTGCAGAAAATTGTGCTGCAGCAAGAGCTAATAGAAAACTCAGTTCAGCAAAGCCTTTCCCAGAGCAGGCAGGACAAATGCCAAGACAGGAAGGGAATAGGGCTAGAAAGCAACTCTATTTAAAGGGCATTACAGAAGCAGGTATAGGTAATTGTTGCTGTACTGGAGGGTTTTGAAGAGGTGAATATAAGGAAAAGTGCTTCAGAAGTGAAATGAGTTCTTCATGCACTGTAGTGTTGGAAAAACTGCAATCTAATCTGTATAATATCAGGGCCATAGGATATCTGGAAATCAATTTGTTTTTATGGTATCATTCCAAGTTTAGAAAGCCATCTAATTGCCAAATCTTTTGCCAGTGGTGGAAGTTCATATTATTTGACTCATTTGCAAGTTTATGATTATTTAGTTCTATGCTTCTTTGGGATTTTTGGTGTTTGAAAACTGTAGGCCAAGACCTGATCTCTGAGAAACCCCTGCTATAAAATTAAATGCATTTAGGGATTATTTCCTACTTGTGTTCTGAGAAACCTCTCTTAAATATTGTTAAAGACACTCAGGTTGTAGTTTAAGGCAGGTAAACCTAGGTGTCCTTGTGCAGGCATGGAAGCTCTAGCCAAGCATCTTGGCTCTGTTTATAGGCCATGGAGTGGAAATCTACAGCAGACAACCGAGCCTATTCCTAAGAACATAACTGGAGCCAAGGTGGTCTGGAACCTGAGTCCCAGTCCTACTGCAACACAGAACATGTTTTATGTTCTAATTTGTTCAACTAAATTAGTGTAATACCAAATCACATCCCTTCCTAGGATAGGAAGAGCTGTTGAAGAAAGGAGGAAACAGTAAAAATGTAGAAACCTTATAAAAAGGGAGAAAAGGCCTGTCAGAAGGGAGAAGGACCAGTCCTCTACATAAGTCTGAACTTAAGGGGAAAGTGCAGGGATGGCTAGGGGAGAAGTCATGCTTAGGAATATGGAATTGAGGGATACACACAGGAGCAAGGAAACATAACAGCCACAAGAGCTGAAGGTGAAGGTACCTTCGGGTGCTCATGTAAGCGTTGGAATAGCTCTTGATGGCTGTCTTGCAAGTAATCAATTATATTTTGTGTACATGCAAGGGAAGAGAGGAAACTGCTAATTATGGGTCCAGCCCTATTTTTTGGAACAGTAATGAGGAAGGCCTGAAAGACTGGGAATGAGCTGCAGCAGGTCATTTGCCATCACACAGTGTGGTTTGAGGTTGCTTTTGTGGTGGCAACATGGAAGTGAGAGTTGGAAGTACCATCACTGCTTTGTACTTACGCTGTGAATTATCTCTCAGCATTGTGTGGCTGCTCTCTCCCATGGATAAAAGAAAACTGATAGGATATTCTTTGCTTATTTTGCAAGGATTATTTAGGCCAAGTTTCTTGGACTGCTATTTCTAGTTGCAACGTATAATTTTCAAGCAGTGAGAGATAAGATGTAGAGTTGCTCAGAACTCAAAAATTAACTTTTTTAAGCCAAGTCTTGCTGGATCCTCACAGCCTCATTGGTTCAACTGGTTTCTTGAGTGATGAGAGATGGCTGTTTTAAATCAATTGGGAAGCTTTCACATAGTTCTGGCACTGGCTAAACTGAAATTTGCTTTGAAACTGCTAATTCAATTGAGAGCTTCAACTAGAGAGCATGGCCTTGGAAACGCAGGATCATTCTCAGACGGAAGACAGTCTGAAAAGGATGGCACTTTCAGATATAAAATTAGGTCAGTCTAATTGAACAGAGCCTTTTTCTCTTCCCACCCTCATGGCTGTAAAATATATCCATCCATCACTTCATGATCTGCAGGGTTTGCGTTGCTTATTTCTTACACAGCAAATGTGAGGATCCAAGTGAAAGCCTAAACACGTTATTAGCATTGTATTATAATGCACCGCTGTTCTATCCCACTCTGGAAAAACAGGTTTTCATCTCCTAGTAATGAATACCTGGTGGTCTGTTTGCTTTTCAGGAATCTGTGTAAACAAGCAAGAACATGCTGCCCATCCCACCTTAAACTTACTGTTAATAGGTTCCTTGACTCTCCAGGTTTTGAAGGGAGCAGAGAAGTTTAAAAGAGATAGAAGGAAATTACTTAGTCAAAAAGAGGAGAGGAGGTTTTGGTTCGGTGTTGCAGTCAAGTATCAGGACATTCAGGAGTCTGGCTTAGTTCTGACTGTTTACCCTCTTCCAAAAAGAAAAAGGCTTCATCATGGTCAGAGGGAGTCCATAAGGGGCTCCTGTGTGTCACACACACAAGCAGCTGCTATCCGGAAATGAACCTGGTTTAGGTGGGTACCTAAAATTTCAAATGCCAGGTCAGAGAAAGAGTATTAGGAGTCAACCTGTTCACAACACTGAATTCCATAGCAAATTGCTGCCTCTGGGGCATTGCTCGCAGGTGGGGGGGTTTAAAGCGTAGAATGCGACTACTTTTCAGCTGTGCAATATTCCTCTGTAATAATCACTGCATCAGAAAAACCACAGGGCTTTTAATGCTTTGAAATACTGTTTGTGTGCTTGACTATCTAGGAGGGAAGGAGAGAAGTGTGGGCCTTCTCAATCTGTAATCCTGCTTGCAAATAAGAGGTTTAAATCTCCCCAAGTCACTGGCTCCATCTGTTGCTTTCTCTCCTCCTCTGTCAGCCTCTCAGAAAGCAGTACTGAAATCCTGGTCACAGATTGCTTTTCCTCAACTGGGAGACCAGAGGCCCATCCAGATTATTTACAGACAATAACAGCAAGCAGGCCTCAGTGCAAGTTTTAGTTCTTTTAATTTTCCTCATAATTTGTTCTAAATTTTACTTCTTGTATGTCTTGCAATGGGTGTTGAGCAGACATTCTCATTGTAGAAATTTCATGTCAAGCATCTGTCTCTTGAGCTGAGAATGTCAAGTTTCAAGAAGTGCTTAGGTGATATTTTTCTGAGTGTTTTTATAGTGAGATAAAATTGGATGGTTTTACCTTTCTACTTTTCCTTCCTGTAGACAGCAAGAGGTTCTCCCTTGATTTGCAGCTTTATGCCACTACAATGGCAGTTTTATAGGTAGTGAGTCAGCTGTAGCTTTAAAAAATTTCTCAGGCTGAAAAGTAACTAGGATGAAACTCAGAAATATTTTTCTAGGAAAGAAATGGAACAGCTGATTCTAAGAAGCTTAAGCCCTTGAAATGAAGATGGGAAGATTCAGAGTTTTGATTACTTTCCATCTTGAGTCTGTGGATGCCTTGGGCTCTATCATGTGCTGAGGTTGCTAAAGGCTTTCTGTGCTCTGTAGTCAAGATTGCAGGGAAATTAATGTAATTCTCCAATTGGGAACAAATTATTCAGGAGGAGAAAATCATAGAAGGTGTGGAAACTTTTGGGATTACAAATGAGAAATCTGCCCTTTTTCTCTGACAGCTTTCTGGGTTTTGAAGGGAGCTAAAGAAGCTCAGATGAAAAGCATTTTCTTACAGTAGGGGGAGTAAATTGTCAATTCATGCAAAACTTATAAGGTAAGTCATTTACTATTATGCAAAAAAACAGTTATGCTTGAGGACATCCATTTATTTTAATGTATGTTATCTGATTATCCAAAGAGATAAGGGATGGTATATGCTGAGAGGGTAGTATGAGATTGTAAGAGGCAGATATTAGCTCAGGTCCTGATTTTGGACAGTCATGAACAGAGCAGTAACAAGGGTCCTTACTTGCTCTCTCTTAGGTGGATGGTGGTCCCTCTATGCTATGGAGAGTATTTTGTATATAATATTTTCCTGACTGAACCAGTTAGGAAACCTGTAAGGAAAAAAGTCTCTGCATAAATTCTTTTCTATTCTGTCTGCTGTTTCACTGTATATATGTCCAAAATGAGTTGTGTTGATGTTAGACCTGTCTCCTAGCCCGTGGTGATAGAGGATGAGTCAGGGAACCAAGTTAACTGTTGGCTCTGCAGAGGTTAAAGCAACATCACCATTACTGGCTTTGTAATTCTTATTACTGTTTTTTATTTGGTGTTGTAACAGGCGTATATTAACCTTGGTTGACATCAGACATGTTGTCCAAACATGTGGTGGAGAACTAGTACTCAGTTTAGATATGATAGCATTCAGCAGAGGCTGAGTTTAGTTGCTTTTGAACCTGGCAACATTGAAGACTGAGATTTGCCTTACTAAGTATCCAGATTATCTTAATATTTATATTTTCTGACTCTGGGAGTTTAACTTTGTTTCTTTGTTCTATTTGATTGCAGTTTATAAGTATCATTTGTGTATAGTTCCTGAGTGAGACCTTAGGGGCTCTGTCAGGTCCTGTCATATTCTGTCCAATTTAATGATAACCTGCTCTGGTTCAATGGTTACAGGTGCTTCTTGAGAAGTAGTGGTGAAACAAACAGTGATTTATAAAAATCAGGGAGATCAAATTGTTCACCAGGTTGTGTGATCTAAACAGCTTACAACTCTTTTGCAGCAGTTTAAAAACTGGTATACTAATTAAAAATCTGTTATTTGTTTAAGAATCTTGAGATTAATTCTAAAGAGATCATTTCCTCTGCAGTCACTCAGAGCTTTCCATTTTGTACCTGCTGTCCATGGCAAACTCATTGAAGAGCTTTGAAATCCATTTCTCTTTATACAGATGAGTTTTATAGAGTATGTGTTACTTATTAAATTATCTCACCATGAAGGCATTAGAGAGGCATTTCCTTTCTGAATAAGAGCATCCATTATATAAACGTCTCTTATTGCCTGAAATCTAGAAGGTTTTAGATTTTTTATAGAAAACTTATCAAGCCCTTGTCTCAAATGAAATTTTGTCCTCTGCCCCAGGTTGTTGTGCATGTTTGTTTATATTTTTCCCCCTGTAATTTATATCTGTGATACCTCTCACAGGCACACATCCCATTCCTGCCTCTTCTTCCAAACTGGCACACAGCAATGTCACTGACTGGATCAGCAAGGCAGCATTGCAGGTAGCAGAACTCATGTACCTGAACATTTAGTTCAGCATAAGCATGAAGGTCTTTTCTCAGATTCAGGCAAGATCCATATATTTTAAGTGGTTTATTTGATGATGTAATACTTTTGCTATAATTTAATACTCCTTTGATACTCTTTTGAAGGACCATTTATGGCAGGTGTCCTCCACCCCATTCTTGTCTAAACACCTGCATTTTTCTTTGCTCATCAGGGCATTGAAAATATGGCAGGGCTTTCTCCTAAAGAGATTAACTTGAATAGCTTTTTAAAAAAGAAAAAGCATAAAGCTCAGAGATCCTACACACAATAGCAGCCTCCTGAATGGTGTTTGCAAAATCTGGTTATTAAGTACAGCTCTGAAAACTCCAGCTTCTCATGTGATTATTGCTTTGGGATAATCTTGTTTGGAAATGCTGCAGGTTCAAAAGTGAAAAGAGAGTGGGACAATAACCCTGCACTTGTAAACATACTCTAAATCCATGCAGTTCTAAAGATTACTGTGCACATTTTGTGGAGGAAGGAGCTTGTTAGGATGAGTGACCTCAGGTTTGGAAATGCTGTTTTAGTTGCCAGATCTTTTTTAGAATGCACTAGAGATCCACACAGGTATCTCTGGTGTAAATGGACATGGTAAGGGTCTGATGACCTGTGCTGCCAGAAGAGAGTACTGGTACTGAATTTTAGTGAGCCAGTGCTTCTCTAAAAAAAACACCAGAAAACATTTATAGTTGGCTTGAGGTAGATGTGTAGTTGTGCAGGAGTTGTTGATGTGGGCACTGGCACTTAGGGTGTTGGTTTCCTACTTTTCTCTATTAAGGAAATGGAACCAGTCTTCGGATGTCAGAATGTCGTATAAAGGAAAGATATGAAATGGCACAAGATGGAGGAAAATCTTGGAAGAGTAATAAACATTGCTATTTTCTGGGCAAGTCTGTATTTGCTTTTTGGCTCCAATTCAGAAGGAAGGGATCTGGAAACAGAACTTTTTAATACAATATAAAGCTCAAGAGTAAAAGCTCAAAGCTCTGATTTCTGTCTCTCTTGAGGTTAAAATGTTTCAGAAGGCTTTGGCCACAATTCAGCAAAGCACTTAAATCTATATGCTACCTTTAAAGGCTTGCTAATCTTGGTAGAACTATTCATATGAATTATCCTAAAACAGAGCTCACTGACCTTCCTGGACCAGAAGCTTTATGACAGATGAGAAGATGAATTGGTCAATCCTAGAAGAGCTGTTGATGTGACAGTGCTACAGAAATTGAATTCAGCAGCACTGAAAGCCTGGAGAGAGGATATGTGTCACCCTGGGAGTTACTTAACTCTCAGCTTGTAGTTTGACAACAGACATATCTTGAATGAACTTTCCAACCTGCCACATGGAAATTTCCAGCTGCTGTTGCTTTCCAGCTCTTTCCAGGATGCTCAGAATCTTCTGACAAAGGTTCCCCTTGGCCAGTGTCTGTCCTCACAGAGAGCAACAAGTGTCTGAGGGCAGAAATGCTGCCTGCCTGCAGCCCTTTCACTTAAAACCCTGTTCCTCAGATTCCTCCATTTGACACAGTGAAAATGAAGATAAACTTGAGCAAGCGGGTGAAGTATTCATATGGTAGGGGAAAACAAACCAAACCAGTAATGGTAAAAACTGAAAGTGTAAAATTTCTCAAATATTTACTGTAATTTAAGTTCACATTGGAAAAAATCTCCAAAATATACTGTAAATAGAAACCCTACATCAGAGCAATGGATGTTCCCATATTTTGTTTTGGTCATTTTTCTGGCAGAAGTTTTACTTGGACACTGACTCTATAGTTTTCTAAAATTGAATTGGATCTTGGCTAGGGAGAAGGGAGATTTTTTTTTTTTTTAATTTTATTTTTTTCAGCTGGGGATCAGATAGGTTAAAGTTATCTCCAATTCAGCTCCAGTAATAAAAGTATCGGACTATATATTAACACAACATAAAAAAAAAAAATTTAGGAATAATTCCTCCCCTCTCCCCACTTCAGGAGGAATCACATTATCAGATCTTGAGGTTTCTACTAAGCTCTTTTCACACTTTCTTAATGCCAACAGGGATTTTGTTGCTGGTATATTTGAAACTGGGGCTTATTTCAGCTGGTTAAAAGGAAATAAGAGACCAGTATTTGCACTTTGAAAGCACATCTTTAAATTATTTTTCATATGTTTTTTTCATTATCTTCTTAAATCTGCACTGTAACCGTGCATGGACAGTGTGAAATAACAGTAAGTCTACAAACCTTACTTTTTTTGGAAGATGTTTCAGGAAATGTTTCAGAAAAGTGTTGTATATCTTATGCAGTTAAATAACAGTTATCTCAGTTAAATAACAGTTAAGTTATATTTGATAATTTTATTATACTAATGTTGAATTAATGAAAGGGTTCGATTAACCCTGTCAAGGATTTACTAGTTCTTAATTAAATGTCCAGGCAAGGATAGTTCAAGATTGTTTCCTCAAGCTAAATAGAAAAACATTCAAAATTTGTTTCCCAGACAATATCCAAGTTATCTGTCACTTGCAGAATTCACAAACTGAAATTACAGTAATGGATGAGGCAGATTCCTGGTATTAGTGCAGTGAGTATTATAAGCATAAGCAGCTAACATGAGGCAGGATGGGATTCCTGTGACTTCCAAGGCTTCGTAGCTTCCTTGGGGAAGAATTATCTTCCAAGTGCTTGGTGGTGTTTTACTCTGGATTTCCTTCGTAATGTCACTGGAAGAGAAATATTAAAACTGCAAGTGTTGGTGTAATACAGGGGCACTTCTAAGGGTGCTGAGGCTTCCTGGGCTCAGAATAAACTCTGTCCATTTACAATCATCACCAGATCAAAGTAGTATCAATAATTACATAGAAGCCTATATAAAGAGCAGCCTGGATCCCTTCGCCTTGGAACCCGCAGATCTGACTGATTTTAACACTTCACAGGTGGGAAGATGAGGTAGAAAAGAGACTCCTCATTTCTTGAACAAAATGAAAGTTTGTGTCACAAGCAGAAGTCAAGGCCTGAAAGGTGGCCATGTCACACAAATCAAAGGCAGTTTGGCTCTGAAGAGGAACTTTTCAGTTCTGTATTGCTTCTGGATTATCTTCATTTCCCTGGACTCACCCAAGGGTGTGGGTAGGAGAGGCAAAAGTCTGCCAGGGGTCATCTGTGTTTTGCCTTCATTTCCAGGCACAATGCAAGGAACATGACATCTGTGAAAATGTGAGTCACTTGGAAAGCTTTTGGCTGTGATGCGTCCGTAAAGATCATAACAGAGAAACATCTGCTTTCCACAGTCTGTTGCCAATTTGCAGTGTGCTAATTACAGTGTGATACATTAAATGGACTTCTGAAGCAGTCTGTCCATAGACAAGCATTTAGATTATTTTAAAACACATTATTAAAATGTATTAACAGAGTATTTGTTGAAAGCTTTTGAAAGTCTGAGGGCTTTCAGACTTGAAATTGTGTGAGGATCTGTTCTCATAAGGAAAGGATTTTAGAGCAGCAGTTTTTACAGGGTCCTTGATTTGAAAAAAGAAAGAGGAGGTACCACTGAAACTATTTTTGCCTGAGTTTATATTATAAACCTTATTTCTTGTAGGATTTGTCACTCCATGGTTGTTGAAGAAAATCAGAAGAGACAGATGGGATACCAGACATCTGTGGGTCAGAAGGATTTTAAGCTTTTGAGAGTAAAGACCCTTAAAATGAGGGCCTTATTCTTGTGAACTGCACAGTAAATGTACATTGCAACAGATATGGAAATGCTACTTAGTTTTGAATTGGCTGAAGTTCTGTAAAACACTGCTGTCAGAAGCTGGGATTGGGTTTTATTTCATTTTTCAAACTTGGGGAGCCTTTTGGGTGCATTGACAGGTCTGGAGTTGTGGCCAGCACAGTAATTTGTCCCTTGCAAACTCATCACTGGAATTCTTGCAGTTTATGGTTGTGTCCTCTCTGGAACCTGCTCACAGGAAGCAAGGGCAGCTGGCCTGAGAGTTCCCTATAGCTCTGTACAGCAGGGTACATATTTTCAGTTCTGGGGAACTTCCTTCAGAGATGACCAAAACTACCAGAAAGAAAAAATGTAGATATGTGCCTCTACAGCAGGAAAAAGAAAAGGTTAGATTGTCCTTTGTAAGGAGTCCATCAGCAGATAGGCAGGAAAAGGCACTGATAATTAAAATGTAGCATGAAGAAATAATTATGGGCGATACAGGATCATGCATGACATGGTGTGTGTGGAATAGGAAGGTGGTTTTTTTTTTCCTGAGTTAGTTACTTCTGCTTTTATGGCTAATAAGCAGGATGTACACCTGAGTTAGGAATTCACAAAAGGGTCATAATAATAACACCTAAAATTTTCAGATACACCTTCCCTATTTATTTTGCAAATGCCTAGTTATGGTCACTGCTAGACTGCTCTCTTTAAAGAGTGTTCATCTTCTGCTAAATATCCCATTTGGCTCAAGGCTTGGAGTCCTAGGTACGATATTATATTGGATTTTACCTTTGTGTGTTGCTGACAACGAAGGCCGCAAATTTCAGCTGAGTTTTTGTTTCATGGTGATCACCAGCTAGAGGAAGAGCCATTGGAGCCTGAAACTGAAGGACACCGGGGAGGTAGAGAGCCTGTAATGAAAGTATAGCCACCTGTCCCACAGCCCCAGGCAGCAGAACTGCTGTTTCCATAATAGCACTGCACAGAACTGGGAGCTCAAAAAGAAGGAAGTCTGAAGGTGTGAAAATAGAAAATGCTATTTGTCCAGGTGGAGCTGTTGCTAAAGTGTTGTTAGCACCCCTACAGAACTCGGTCTTGGCACAGGATAAAACAGCATTCTATCTTTTGAAGCTTTTCACTCAGTACTTGAGAGAGTGCGCAGTATGAAAGACCAAACCAAGATGATCTGATGGTGAAAAAAGATTGGATGTCTTAGATATCTTCTTGAACACGGTTTGTGCCCTGCATAGTGTACGTGCTGCCGTTGCCTTCAGGTTACAATGGAAGCTAATTGCCAACGAGACATCCCATCTGTACAGCTCCCAGTGGAAACTGGAAATCCATGGGTGAGTTTGGGCTGGAGTGTGCTGGAGTGTGTCCTCTCAGTTCCTGTACTCCACAGCCACGTGCGCTCAGAGCTGCGCTAGGCAGTCAATGTTTTCCTTGTGGTGAGAGGATCCAGTGATGCTGAATTTAGCTTGGTGTCCCTAGGATTTGCAGTTGTTTTCGAAAGCCATTTTAGCCTGCTTTGATGTGACTGCTTTCTCCACCCCTCAGGAACAACGCTGTTGTTGCTTTCTGCAGCAACTCAATGCTCTGCTTTGGGCACAAGATAGAGAAGGCTCTGATATCATGGCTCAATGGTAGATAACAGCATCTCTGCTGAAAGCACCATCTTTCAACGGCTGTCAGAGCATCCACTGAGATTTCTGAGGGCTCGTGTAAGATTAGTGTCTCTGCTGCTTTAAAGCAATTTTTCTTTCTTCTTGTTTCTTGGGCTTTCACAGGCCTTAACAGCTACCACTGCTCATCCTCTAGAAACAGCATGTGAGAAATGACAGTAATCCTGTCAAACTAAGATGCTATTGTCACACTGGGAAGTGGGGGGAAGTGTGTTTATTTTTTAGAATGGTATTCAGGCAGGTATCTCCCTGTGAATAATGTTATTTCTGAAATTATCACCTCACCAGGCCTTCATAAAGATCCTGATTGGGCTGAACTTCTCCATAGTTTTAACCATTAAGATATTGTCCAAAGACCATTCCTTTCTAAATTCCTGTCTTCCTAGACAACAAGAAATGCAAAAAGCTGCTAGAGTCTAGACAGAGCTTATGTTACCCTTTCCACATGGACTTTGTGGTCTATTTATATTGCATTGATATAACAAAACTGAAGATCCTAAATTACCTGTTTTCTTATTGGTTTATGCTGGAGGCTTGGTAACTACCATTTTTAAGTGATGTATTTTAGAAAATTATTATTGGGTGAGTAATTAGAAAAAACCAAACTTCGTGATTCTGATTGTTCACCTCAAGAAAGTAATGGGAAAGTCCTGCTAGTAAAACAACTTTATTTTGCTTCTAGTTTACACTCATGAAGCATTAAGTGCTACAGGGATTACCTGAGATCCCTAGCTCAGGTTTCACCAGGTCAGTGTCAGACAAAATACAGGATTTGAGCTTTCTGTAAATGTAAGATCAGCAAAGAACAGTACAAAAGCTACAGGAGTAATAAAGCTATTTGGAAATAAAACACTAACAATTTGTTTTTTCTTGATTAATCTGGCATATTCTTGGGTAAAAGTCTATTGTTGCCTGCTCTTTTATTGAACCAGAGAAGGCACTTCTAGTTAGTTATTGGTTTCCTGCATATAAGCAGCATCTTTTACATGTCTGGTTTGTCTTTCCACATGTCACAGATTTCCTGTTTGTGTTCTGCTGTTGCAGTGGGAAGGAAATCCAAATTCTAAGTATTTTTTTCCTTTGATATGAGTTATCAAAGTTAGGAATAGAAGCCAAAACAATAAACTGTGTTTTATCTATTAGTACACGGATAAACAGAAGAGGCCAACAGCAAGGAGGTAGAATTTGCAAAAGGCAAATAAGTATGTGCTAGCAAAAACTAAAAAAGTTTGCAGTTCATTGGCAGGACCTCCCAGAGCTACAAAGATCTGAAGTGTTGTAGCAGATGAGATTAAATTCAAGCTGGTGCCAAATAGCAGATGTTGGAAGTAAGAATTCCAGCACGGACGAGGTCGACTTCATTGCAAGCAGCCAGGAGGAAGAGCAAGGTTTTAATGTTAACCATTCCATGAAAACAGATGCTTATTGCACAGCAGGAGTTAGGGAACTGCTCATTTATGCAGTTAATGAGACAATCCCCAGTTACAATGGATTAAGTACTACAGAAATATGTAAAGGAGTTGTGCTCTCAGGTTTCTGGTGACAGAGAGATTGAGTCTGAGAGGGATCCAGTTGTTCTTTCTCAACTTGGGCAGGTTATTCCTCTGACAAATATGATTAAGGTCATCAGAACGGGAGCATCACCAATCTGACACAGGGTTGGCAAAGCCTGTTTGTTCATCTGAAATAATGTCATGTGCCACCTTCAGTGATTGTGGCAGTGTCCGAAATTGTTTCAAGAAAAAAGTGGGTTTCTGAATAGCCAGGCAAAGATTTTAGCATTAAAGTCCTCCTTGACGATTCGAGCAGCAATATGCAAACAAGCTGGGGTCTGGACATGGCTGAGGTGAAGGGAAGAGAGGAAGAAATCCTAAATTTTGCGATTTTCCATCCAGCCTATTTTAACAAGGGGGAGAAGGGACAAAGTTGATGGAGTTCTGAGAGGTTATGTCAAAAGTTTATCAGACTGGATCAGGGGAGAAGGTGGGGAGACAGGAAGAGAGGCAGCTATTCTTATCTAGAGAGTGTGTTGAGATCTTCTTCACAGAAGAGACAAAGATGACCACCTAATAGTCCACATGATAGTCCTCTGAAAAAAACTGTCTGTGTCCAGGACTTGCAGGAGCTGATAACTGGTAAAATTCAAAACAAGGGTGCCACTACCTTAGATGTTGTCTTTGTAGTTTGAGTGCCTGGGCAGAGGGAGTGAATAAAGATTAGACATTCAGCTCATGAACTTTTGTGTCAGTACTCAGGCTACAATTCTTATTTTGTAACATCTGATTAATTTTATATATCCATGTCAAACACGGCTGATTACTAAGGGAGGGTTTGAGTGTCATTTTTCCTAATATTTTCAATGTCTTTCATGCTTTCATGATCCAAATTTGCCTTCTCCAATTGGTCTGACACCCCAAGCTCTCTTTTTTCCCCATTAGATGTTCTGAGTCTATATTATTGCACATAGATAGAGTTCGGGGCGATTATACTAAATGTTGTATGAAACATATCTGCTATTAAAGTTTAGGAAACTTCCAAATTGTTTATATGTTGATTCTATGGCAATGAGGTCTGCTGATTTCTCCTTCTTGCTGTGTGTGGGCTGTGAAAAGAAATGTAATCACTCCTTTCACTAGTGACTTTACAAAAGGTTTTTGGTAGGAAAGTTGTTACACACCTACACACTTTCCATGTGAGAAAAATCACAGCTGTCCTGCTCGTGAGGCTGCTGAAGCCAGCCCACCAGGGAATGCACGCACCGTGAAAACGGCCTTTCAGGATCACCTCTCTGTGTGTTCTCAGGAACACCAGGAAAATGTGCAGTTTTGCTTTATTATGTTTGCGTAACCCATTACTTGGCAACATGCACATGTGGCTTTCCTCTTATTTCAAGTTGTGTTTGTGTGGTGACATGGGAAGCTTTGTCACGGTCCTTTCCTTCTATGAGTAATTTGGGGTGTTTCCATATGTCCGAGCCACTCTCCTGTTTTACATGAATCTTCACTGGTGTTAAGGGAGCATAGGAAAGAATTGTATGTGCAGACAGGAGCAGCTGTGGTGAACAGACCGTGTGTTATGGGCACACAGTATGGGTCAGCACAAAAAACAAATCTGACCGAGATGGGCTCTATCCATGCAGGGTCAGACCCACATGGCTTGAGCCTGCAACTTGCCCACTGCTGAGGAACACATTTTGCGCAAGTGGCTCAGGGAGCAACTGCAGGCTGCTCCTGGGTGGGGGGAATGGCTGGACCCCTTTGCCTGGGGTGGTGGGACTGTGACTGCCAGGGTGGCTCCTGGCTGGTCAGACAGGAAAGTTTCTTTAACACCATTAACCAAGTTATTGATCAACACATAATCACATTGGGAGTGGTAAAAATGGGGCACCATCAGATGAGACTTGTCACAGCTTTTTTCAGCCGTTTGATTTTCAGTATGTGGCTTTTTCTCACCTAGAGATGGATTTTTCTTTCACAAAATTGGTTGGTTTCCTTTTGAACTTAGGTCAGCTTTTAGTACCTACTGTCATCTTCTGCAGTGAATTCCATGTGTCATGTCCTCCTGTTGATGTTTGACCTGGCTCTTGGTAGTTTGAGTGACAGTTCTCTAGTTCTTGTTTGTGAGCTGTCACTCAAACTAGCTGTGATTTTGGAGACCTGCTGTCTCACGTTGCAATAATCCCCCAGGTTCTGGCACAGAAAACCTGTATGGGAAGTCTCTTGAGACTGAGGATAAGCCCAGTGAGTAAGAGGGAACATGCAGTGTTGGAAAGGTCCAGTCAGCTGGGTGGATTTGTAGAACAAGCCTTTAAATACACTCCTTGCATTTTGGCTCATTTCAAATCTGTCGCTTTTCTCTGTAATCAGCATTTCTGTTTGCTTGGGTTTTTCTCCTAAAAATCTGAACACATCTCTATTTCCCGCTCTCTAAATGTGATAAGGTTGTACATTTTCAATGTAAATGTGATGCTCTTGTGAAAATGTCTCTATAAATTTGTAGTTTTTTACTCCTCTGATAATTTCATCATATATTCAGCTGTAGTATTTGCTGTTGGCTTGACAGAACTTGGAGAGCCCGACCCGGACTTTCTGCTTTCTGATGGCTGAAAACAAAAGGCCTGATTTAAACTCACTGAAATGAACACATTTCCTTTTTATCCAATCCATGGTTCCTGACTTCATGCATAACCTCTTTACCAAGAGGCAATTCATTCCCAATCCCATGAATCAGAGAGTGACATTATTCACAGAAACTTCTCACTTACCAAAGAGAAGGGAGGAAAGAGGTGGGCCAGCACTAAGGTTGTCTGAACTACTTGGAGAATTAACCTCTTGAAAGATTAAGTTCTTGTAACCTCTCATGATGACCAACATCATGAAATGCATAATTATGTGAAGGCAGAAGTACGTCTGTTGCTCAAATATCAAGTCACCTGCTACAGTATTATGATAATATTGTATCTCTTATTTTAGACTTAATAGTGCCTGAAAAAACAATGTGTGTTTTTCTTTCATGGCCAATAGTCTTGTAATGAGAGGTTTTCTACTAAAAATCCTAGTAGTTTCTCAGCTGTGGTACTCCCTTTACAAATGGACAACTTTTAACCAAACAGGCCACTTGAGAAGATCACCAGAGGTCAAAGCATCACAGAGAGCTGGTTTCAGAAGTGCAGTGATCTGACAACTGCCTTTGACATCAAAGGAAGCTTCCTGCTGCTCTGATCTCTCTAATAGCTTGTGTAAATATCACCCCTCACAGGAAAGAAATTTCTTAATGTTGTTTCAAATGCCTGCTATCACTCAGTTCCCTGAGATGGTTGCAGCTGCCGAGACTGCACTTGATTTCTTAATTTCTGTGCATGGATTTTGTGCTACTTTTACCAACTGCATATGCCCTGACTTTAACCTGAACATCTCAAGACTTCTAAAATAAGATATTAATAAAGGCAGAGATTTTTTTGTTTTTCCAACAGACCACAGAGAGGAATTAAGCAGGGAAGTGTACCTGATGGAAGGTCTAATAATTTTTCATTTTCTTCATTGAGTACTTTCCTTAATTTCCAATTCTATCCCCATCTTCCTCTGGAGATGTACATGCTTGTATTTTCAGCCAAAGTTTTAGAATTCTTTGTGTATGATCAATGCTTTTCACATTAGGCTTTAAATTTTGTGCTTCCCCAAACTTTCAGCAACTGGATTCCCAAACGGAAGTTTGTAATCTAATTTTAGGTTTCTGTCCTCCAAACAGCAACCAAGGTTTTCTTTATATTCTTATTTTGAATGGCCATTCATCCAATTTGTTCAGTTCGATCTGAACAGACCCTTTAGACAGATTTCCATACCCTGAGTGCTTCAAACAGAGGTGAAAGTCTGAATCTTCCAGGTCAGAGAGCCTTTGACAAGCATCTATTTCTGAGGCCTAACTCAAGCATTACTTTCAAGCCTGCAGTAGTTTTACCAGGTGGGAACCTGATGCTGATTTGTGATAACTGAAACTTGAAGTGTAACACTTGGAAAAGGCATCTTTTCATTGGGGGATTTTTGTTGGATTGAAGATCCAACCCAGCCTAAGTTCCCTGCACAACTTCACCTCTGTCTTTTCTGTCTCTCAGCTTTACAGGCTGGACTGCTTCTCAGTGTTAAATAACCTCCAAACCCAACTGGGCAGTTAATTTATGCTGTAATTGATATGCTGCGCTTAAATGAGAGCGAGTGGGAGGACTGGCTCATCCTGAAGGAAGCCAGGGTTTCTTCTGTCACAGTTGGCTGCTGCTCCTGGAGCTTTTTTCCTTTTTCCCTGGGGTTCTTAAACAAACGAAATGATAGTTCCCAGATTTCTGGGCTCTGTGACACATGTCACTGTGAGCTGTAGATTCAAGGCTGAGTAGTGAATGTTTGTTAAGCACTGTTGGTTTGTTAAAACCTGCTTTGTAATGAGATAAAAGGCAAGGATAGTTGGTCTGTTTTCTCAAGGTGCTGCCCGGCCTTTTTTCCCTTTTCACAGAAGCCCTCAAGAGAGAGATAATTTCCTTTGTACAAAAAGATAATTTCCTTTGTCAAAAAGAGGGATGGCTCTGAAGAAGATCTGTGTAAGAACACAATTGTTAAGGTTGGAAAAGATCTCTAAGCTCATAGAGTCCAGCATCAACCTCCCACCACTGTGTACACCTCTAAACCACGTCCTCAAGTGCCATATCTGAGGTTGTAAGTGGGGTTGAAAGACATCTGCATTTTAAGTGTTGAAAGGGCACAACACATAATTTGTAGGTGATGTGGAATCTTAGCCAGACAATGGAAAAATTAGAAATTTTGTAAGAGGAGAAAAAAGTCTGTATTGATTTTAGCTGGTTTCCACTGTTTTCCAGATTCACATGGGATATGTCTCTCTCTGGTCATTCAAATCACATTGCATGGGGTGGAAAACCACCTGTTGGATAGAGACCAGCAATCTGAAGGTGAACTCTCGCCTGGTCAGCTCAGGTTAAATCTGGAGCTTGTTTGGCACAGCGTTAACATGGCTACTGAGCTACAGTGTTCACAAATGTTCCAAAGGATAGGGACAGGAGCCTGGCTATTGGTGAGAGTGGTTGCATAAAGCTCTTTGTGTTATCTTTGCTCCATGGACCTGCTATCACAGGGTAAAAATGCATAGAACCATGACACAGCATGTTATTTTATATATATACTACTTTTCAACCTATTTAAAACAGCAGCTACATAGAACACGTTAATTCTATCCTGAATCTCATGCTGAAACCAAGTCATTGATTAGAACAGTCAATCTGTCCTGTTGCAAGTCTGCAATGATTATCCATAGCAGTTCAGCTGAGGGACACTGTGGTGTTACAGAAACTCCACGCGGGGAACAGTCCCTGCCAGAGACAACATGAGCTTACCAGGGGCAAAGCTGCCATGGTTGACTCTGGTGCAGAGACCAAGGCTGATCTTTGCCAGCTGAAAAACTGGTTTGATTTTCCAGATGATGAAATCCACTTCGATAGATCATTCCGGTTTTGAACAGGAGGAATGTTTGGTAGAAATTACAAGAAAGAGAAAATAACCTTTCTTCCTAAATCAGCCAGGATTAGAGTCTCTAGGCTTATCTTTATGAAAAACGTTGCTGGCATGAAAGATAGAACGGTCCTGTGCTAATGAGGATACAAAAATAGAGTTTTGCTCGGGGCTAAATCCTGAAAGCTGGCAAGCATTTGAGTCTTGTGCTAAATTGAACAGAAGGTGCTCAGCAGGTCTTAGTATCTGGCCTTTACTGAACAGCAGGAGCCTGGCCTGACTGACATAAGGTGGGCTTAGTGTGCTCTAAAGGGCTTTGTTCTCCACTTGGTGGGTTTGTAAAGCTTTGGCATTGGTCACTCACAGCACAGCGCAGAGATCACTCCTGCAAACAGCGTAGGGAGGCTCTGTAGGTGCTGAAAGACAGTGATCTGGCAGTAGTGAAAAGGAACTTCTCTGCAGCCACTGCCCCAGAAAAATATTGATTGAGGCTTTCTTCATAATTAAAGAGTGAGCTACCTTGGGTGGCACATTCAGTCACTGCTTTTACCCAGCCTTCATCTACGTGTCAGTTTTGATTCCATACGAGGACTACAAAGTAGGATGCTCATGAATCCATGTGTGCTCCCTTGCTCCAAAACAGTAAAGCACAGCCTCTTGGGACAGGTGATGACAGGTGATGAGAACTTGTCAGCTTCCTTTGAAGTCAATGCGGTAGTCGTGTGTTGCAGTCTCTGAGCATTTGGCCCAATAAAACCAAATTTATCGTGGAATGCAACACCTCCTTGTATGGAGACCCTCTAAGAGTTTGCAGGCTGACCTGGCCAGCAGCCTCAGGAGCTCTCCTTTTACTTGTTAAGATCTTTTTCATGCAGACTGCTCTGACATTAAGCCCAGCTCCTGGGACAACAGCCACAGATTATGAATGTTAGTTACAGCACTGAAGACATGATTTTCTGTCAGAAAAATCTGTACTGAGAGGAGATGGGTTTTCTCTACTCACACAACTGCTTTTCAGTTGTCTTGTATTCCCTATATTAGTTAAAATTAGTGTCAGGTTATCTGCAGGGCTAGCTGTAGTTTGCTTCAGGGGGAAGAATATTGACTAGATGCAGATGAAGTTACCTTTTTCTATTAGATCTTATCTATGGGCATAAAAATCCAGGAAAGTATAGTAATTTTATTACTTCTGCAAGTTCTTCAATATTTCTGAAAGATTTTGGCCTGATCACTCAATTGAATAATTTTCCCTAATGTTTTCTGGATGGTCCAATTGTTTAGGTTGATTGCTTTCAGGATTTCAGGCTAGTATCTATATTAAGGAAAAAGTTTTCAGAAACTTTCTGGACTTGGGCTGCAACTATCATGGAAACTTGAACACGTTTTATGTATCAGTAGTATTGGTGATTTCCTTTCAGTCTGTTTTTCTAGGGAAATTAGGTTTTTCTCTTTTTTTTCATGCTTATTGTATGTTTGTGATTCTTCTCCTCACCCTGTTGTCACTGGTGACTTACAAATTTGTACAACACAGGGCTGAAGGAAATTCAGCTTCTGCATGAGTAAGGGAGCTGAAGAGACAAAAATCAATCCACAAGGAAAGGCTGTAGTATGAGATCTGCTCTTATTAGACATCAAAGCTTCCCCATGGGAACACAGCCTTTCAGAATGAATTCACAGAAGATTATTTGTTCTTTGCTTAGGGAGTTATTTAACATTCTTACATGTGTGGCAAATTCTCTCAAGGGACGGTTTGTTCCTGCAAAGCCGTAGCTGAGAAGACCATTCAGCTCCGAGTTCTTATTTTGGTTTTGTGTTTTCTACACCAGTAGAAAGGACACATAAGACAAGTGGGTTTAGCTTCTGATTATGCCACAAGCTCATTCTGGACCTAGAGCCAGTCACAATGCCTCTGGGACTTGAGGCACTATCCCATTAAAGCTAGGGATAAAGTTGTGCTCTTTATATCTCTTGCCTCCTTAGAACTTCGTTTTCTCTCAAATTTTGTAGCAGGCCTTGCCCTGCAGCAGGAAAGTGTCTGTGTTTTAATGTAGCAGTTTGAAAATTAGCACACCTTAACTACAGGACTGGCAGATTAATTGAAATGCTTGTTTTTCAGCACATGCAGGCTATTAGCCAGTACTGGCTTTCAAGTTTCTCTGGGCTGTCATTTGCCAGTTGGGATAATTTGTTAAATAGTGTGACACAGACTTGAGTACACAGTCAGACACAGTGGGTGCATGCAAGAGTGAAGATACCTGGGTGGTGAAGGGCAATGCAAGGAAAAAATGGTAGTGCACAGCCAGTGTGTTGTGAGGTTGGAGAGAGGAGTCACAGAAAGCTCCCATGACCCTGTTATGGCCATTTACCACAGTCAGTTTTCTGATAGGAGTTATGCTAACAATGGCATATCACTGGCAGAACCCTGTTTGCACTGAATAGAGAGACACAGCAATAGGGAAGCAGCAGGAGGGAATTATTTTTGAAGATCTGCTTAATTGTGTTCAGTCTTCTTTTATAAACAGAAGTACTGTTTTCTTAGGGAAACCAGGGGAAACACAGGTTAGCTGGAAGACGTAGCTCTGCGGTTTCTGCACAGCTGCACTTGCTTGCCATGCTAGGAAGAGTTAGTAAAGTGATTGAAGCTCCTCAGTCTTCCTCTTATAATATCAACTTCATAACTGATAGTACAATAGAAACCTTTCAAGAGATACATCAAAAGATCCAAAATGATGACAGAGAAAATCAAAACCTTTTCTTCTCTCCTTTTCCTTTAAATTTGAAGAATTAGCTAAATTTAGCTCATTCTTTTGAATTACATGTAGTATCTAGAAGGACAGGCTCACGAACAGTCAAGTGACAGTTCTGCCCCAGAGACAGGAAAGAAGAGCCCCAGCTGCAATGCAACATCAGCTCACTGCCTGCCCAAACAGAATAACACCTGCACCACAAAACAAGCTGAAAATAAAATCAGTCTTTTACAGTGATTAAAAAGCTCAGCCTTGTTTAAAGGGATCAGAGGAAAAAAAAAAAAAAAAGGGAAAGAGGAAGTTGAAGCAATGACAGCAAGAGAAGGAAGTGAAGAGACCAAAGGGGTTTTTTTTGTGTTAAACATGTATTTAGCAGCTGTGGACCTCTGTAGGTTTCCATAAGAAATTGTGGGGGTGGATTGAATGGAATTTACTTCTAACAGTCCAAAACACTACTGTGATCACAGGGATATTATTAATTTCTTTTGAACTCTGTTGTTGCAAGGGAGTAGAGCTGTTGGGGTTCTTCTCTGCAAGGGTTATGAGAAAACAGAGGAATTGCTAAATACAGCACAAAAAACATTCAAGTATCTATAAAACAACAGAAAAACCTATACACGAAGTTTGAATAGTGTATTTATAGGGGACTGCTGTGTATTTATAGGGGACTACTGTGCTAGTGAAAGGGTTTTAACAGACTAGGATGAAAAGATGATGGTTTTAAGCAAGGGGTAGCATGTTCTGCAGAGAAATAGACTGGGATCATCCCATGTACATGTTCTTACAGTGTGCATAGGTGGGAGAGGTCATATGTACAGCCATATGGTGCAAGTGTCCCTGTCCAAAAATCCTGTGACTGACTTGGTGTGTCTTTTCAGCAACTCTCTGACACAGAAAAAACATCTGCTTGTGTATCTTAGATGGTTCTTCCCTGTCAAACACAACAGAAGATGGTGCTAAGAAAAGAACTAAGCCATCAGCTTGAGATGCGTTAGATTCACACAAAACTGGTTTTCACCAAGTATTTCAGGCCATGTGATTACTAAAAAAAAAAAATCCAAATAAAGTCATAGAGTTAGACCCAGACTCAAGCTAGTGTTGGTAGTTTGCACTTCATCTTCTGGTTCTCAAACTATGTAAACAGCCTGAGATTTGCATGAGTGTCTCAGTCTTTGCAAATATTACAATAATTCAAAGAACTTATGTTTGGGTTCCCTCAGGAGACTTTTGAAATGAGTATCAGACCCAAACCTCCAGAACAATTGGTTAAAGCTTTGAGACCCTGCATGGTTGGAGAGTTGATTTATGCTTGATTCTGGTACAAGTTGTTATTTATGGGGCAGCAGAATCATTCTAAGGGAAGGCAACATCCCTGACCACTGGATCTTGCTGTTTCTGTGTCTAAGTAGAAAGTTTAAGGAAATCTTATGGTCTTGACTGTGGTTCAGGGTTAGGAGTTTAAACCTAGCTGAGTTTTGTTTAGTCATTGATTTTTGTTGTACTTACTTTGCTTAGCTTGTATGTCAGCAAAAAATCTTAGCTCTGAAGTAAAGAGCCCATTTGACTCATGAATATTTTACCTGCTACCAACTTCAAAGCCTGACATGAATTTCCACTCAGACTTGCCAAGTTAAAACCTTAACCATACAAAAGTGTATTGTGCTTGGTGACCAACTTCTGGCAAGCCTCTTCCCTTAGGAGAACTTGTCATATTCCTTAAAGCACCCTGCACATGGCTTTTCATTAGCCACCATAGCCTATAGACTACTGTGTTTCCTCATAAACATAATTACTTCAAAATAGCAAGTGCACGTGGATGTCCCTGCAGTGTGAGTGCAGAGCAACCCCCTGTGCTTCCTGGCCGTGGTTGTGGTGATGTTTACAGGAGGCTACAAGAAACAGGGCAATGACACCGTGATGCATCTGGTCCAATGCACCCTCTTGGCTGCATGGAACTGTTTGTGGGTAGAAGGCAGCAATGGACTGGGGTTTTTTCCAAGGCGTGTCTGCTGTGAGACAAGTAGGCTGAGGCTTGGGATGTGGAAAATCAGCCTGAGCAATTAAAATTGTATCCCCCCCCAAATGCAATTGGAAATGTAGTCTGGTCTCAAGCAGTGGTGTGGGTCCAAAGTTATTGTCTTGTCATCTATTTCATATTTCACTTCATGGAGAGTATTTCAGAGTACATGTCAAGCATCAAGATGCTTATAGAATTAAAATATCATAATCCTCAGCAGGCAAAAGTAAGTATGAATTCCAAAGAAACACGTGGCTGCAATAATTACACCTGGATGATAAAAGCTGAAGCAAAGTGACCAAAAAAAAAAAACTGACTTCACCTTGGTACTAAGCTTTTATGGTTTTCCAGATTGTCTACTGAGAGCTGGCTGTGCTCAACATATTGAGGGGAAATAAAGCAGAACATTTTTAATTACATTCCTAGTTAACTTACTCATATCAGAAACAATTAGTTTCCTGACTATGCTTCATGATTTTTAATCCAGACCACAGTGGCTTTGTGGCATCTTTCCAGAAACAGCTCAAGATGTGAATTTTCTTTAGATTTCTGGTACGTTATGATTCCTCCTGTTGTGTTGTTTCCTCACATGAATACCCTTAGTCTCTTGTCTTTCAAGACTTTTTGCAGGCTTATGTCTATTACTTATAGTAATTTTTTGTTGCTGCTTGCTAAAATGCCCAGAAAGCCGTGGGCAAGGCTGAGGCTTTCCTATTCTAAAGAGTAGCTTTGAATTTCTGTGTGCCCAGTTTCAGCCTCTCAGAACCTGTTTAATGAACAGATAGAGGATTTTTTTTTTTCTCCTGAATGTAAACAGTTTGGACTGAATAAATAAACATTCTTAAATGGGTACTTTAATTGGTTTTAATTCTGTGATGGGGCGGACAAAGCATGAGAGACCTTTTCTCTTTCAAAGGTGAGTTAAACACTTTCTTCATATGTTTGTTTTAGGCTCTCATTCCAGGAAAGTTTAGCTGCTTTTAGGAAACCAACAAGAATGAAATAAGCTAGCACACACCAAAGTGTGGTCTTTCAGGGCATTACTGTCATTTAGGGATGGGCTTAGGTGGTTTGTGAGAAAGATGGAGCATTTCAGCATTAGGTCAGTACTGTGGTGTCCCAAGGTCCTAGAGGGTCTGAAGCTGTAAACCCATTTTAATCTCATTGATAACTGTCTAACTAGGTTTATATCACCTATTTAGATCCAAAGAAGAATGCCTTGTTGGGGCTATTTGTAAATTAATTGATTAATTGTTGATTAATTGATTTTTTTTTTAGCTGTCATGATTGTTCTCTTTGAGCATGTATTCTGACCAAGGATTTAAATATTGATTCTAAAAACCCTGAAATCCCAGGAAAGGCTCAAATCCAGAACAGCTTCCGCTTTTTCTGCAACCCTGTCAAGACTTGTATGTTTTCCTCCAGACCTTTTGACCTGTATGATTAATGCTTGAAGAGCTATTTGTTAATGCGTAGTGGCAAAGCTGCCATTGCATTGTTTTTTGCACTCTCTGCAGTGAGTGCCTGCACTTGGCAGTATTTACTTAGAGAGGTGGTGAAAAGCAGATCATCTGGAGTTGATATAAACTGAGCCATTCCAAGGGCACAAAATGTGTAGGCAGCCTCTTCTGCAAAGAAATAATTCTCCCCATCTGTGGTTTTGTTTACAAGAGGATTCTAAATATACTCTCATCTCCTGTTGATGATTAGGAATAAGCCTTTTCCTGCACTATAGAGTTGGAAATCTGTTTTTACAGAGTACAGTTGGAGCAGTATCAGACTGAGGTTACCCATTTAATAATGAGGCCATGCTGTCACTGGAATCCTGTGAAGGAGAGCTCTTGTGGATGTACTTGTCCCCTTCTGAGGTAGGATATCCATGTGGCTGCTGTGAGGGAACAGGAGACACAATTGCTATGGATCAGAGTTATCCGAGTGTTTAGTCTGCCATGGGTTCAGCCTCATTACAAGAGGCTGAATTTCTCTCATTACCATGAGAGAAATTATTCAATCTTTTTCAATGTCTTCCTGTTAGATTTCATTCAAATTGATTTCTGGAAATTTGGAGGAAAGGTCAACAAACTCCATACTTCTCCAGTGCCAGGATCTCTCTCAGTATACAAAATATGCAGATCTTATCCCATTGCTCACTGAAATCTCTTTTAGGGTGCAGTGACCAGAGGGTTCTGTGTCAGCACAATGTATCTGAAACGCATATTGTGCATTTCCTTAGTGGGTTCTCTCCAACAGTAGGAAATCCAGAGGAGATGAGATTTAGGTCACAAAATCACAAGTGGGTAAAGTTGCAAAGGACCACTGGAGGACATCTAGTCCAATGTCCTTGATCATGTTACTTGGGATTGTGTTCAGAAGGTTTTTGAACATTTCCAGGGAAGGAGACTCCACAACCTCTCTGAGCAGCCTGTTCCAGTGCTTAACCACCCTCACAGTAAAGAAGATTTTCCTCATAGTCAGGTCTACTTTCTGAAGTACAAGATAGAGAAAAGGAAAGTGATACAGGCTAGAAATAGTTTTTTATAAACTCTCATTCCAGTGCTGCAACTGGGGAAGGCGCAAATAGTTGAGGAGAAACTGCCAAACAAGCAAGAAGGAGGGTTTTCTTTATGCAAAGTACATCAAAGTACATTTCACACTCTCCCTGCCCAGGTATCAACAGCTCTACCAGAAGATTCAGAGTAGAAAAGAGGATAGGAGGAATATTGCCTGTGGTAGTAGAATTTGAGAAGTTATTTTGCACTACTTTCAAGTTGTTTTAATCATCAAGTTTTATCACTTATCACTTTTCTGTTCCACCATTCAGAGTGGAAGAAAAGAGGTTTGTTATCTTAGTACAAGACGACTCAGTGGCAAATCCTATTAAAAACAGCATGTTGGGGTACAGTACTGAAAGAGAAAAGACTTTCCAAATATCAGATGGAAAGAAGTAAGCTGGATCTGGGGATCCTTTAGTGAGGGAAAATGAAACAAACTAGTGGCATCAAAACAAGAATTTTGGCTTACTTAAGTTTATTTTGGTATGATGGACCAAAAAAAAGGAGACCCAGATGAAAAAGATGCAGCAACTAAAATGGTATTGAACAAAATTCAATAGAGGCATTTTCAAATTGCAGAACAAATATTTCAGGCATGGAAAAGAGAAATTACTTCAACCAAACAGAAGTGTGTTCAGTTTTCAAATGCTATTATTTGACTTTGTTACTTATATGGCATTTCTTTACTTATTGTGCTTCAAAAGATTTTATTGAAGTAATGGTTAAAGTGCTGTATAGACGGTTTTCTCCCGTGCTTACAAAGGGACAGTCGTGTTCATCTGCTGTTATTTATTTATATTTAGTGAGTTATACTGAAGGTTTTGAACCAAAATGCAATTATAGCTGCAGAAGATGCTGAGGTGGCTGTTGTGTGGTTATCCAGAAGGCATTTATCTGCTGATCGATTTTTTTCCTTTTAGATTTGAATTGTAGCAAGTTTTCTTTTTTTCTGGTGTTATATAAACTGAATGTGTCGCTTTGTCTGTTTTTCAGTCTGAATGCAGTGCAACTCATTTTTAGGACTGTTCTCAGACACAAATATCCAAGTGCTGGTTAATCCTTGCAGTAGTTTTATAGAGTGGGAAGGATGTCACTTGTCCAAATCACAGTGTCTTCAATTAGGTGAATAATCTTCCTTTGCCAGATTTTGTTCTGGGTTTTAAATTACACGTCTGCCTCCAGGATGTTTTCCCAAATCCCCCATGTTGCAAAAGTGAACCAAGGTTCTCCATCACGTGTGTGTAGCGCTGTGGAAGTGAGGAGGTGCCTCACAGCCCCCTGTCTGCCACTGCCTATTTAAGAATCTGCCTGGCTGTCAGGGGCTGTAAAGGTGGTTTGTTTCTTTTTATCAAGTAATTAAAACCCAGCTTTGATGTCAGAGGGTTAATGCTTTTGATTTCTCTGAACTGATGTGGGACACAGGCTGGTCAGGTGAATGAATGAAGTGAATGAATGTGACTGGCTAGTCTGCATGTGACCATTAGAGAAAATAGCACAGCTTTTGATTCTAAGGGCATGAGGGAAATCTGTCCTGGGAATTTAGTAGCATATATCCTAAAAGAAGGAGGTATCTGTAATACAGGAGGGTACTAGTATAGCCTAATGATAAACTGGACAGACTGGTGGACATGCAGTTCTTCTACCTTAACAAGAAAAGTGTAATTATTTTGTTGTGTTACTACAGCAATAGCAGGGCAAAAGTGAGCTTTAGTCTCAGCCAGCATTTCTCTTCTGCCTGCCATTTATCCTCCTGTAGAAGTAACTGCTCCATCATTTCCCAGCTGCTGGCTCCTTGGCTACCTCCTTATCAAATACACTGAGCAACCATAAGTTCGAGGGGCACCTGAATTCCCTCTTTACAGCAAGATAGAGGGAAGTGCTCCCTGCTGTGGATGCTCGCAGCGGGACCAAGCAGAGGGGGAGGCAAGCACGTTCCTCTGTCTGGGCTGCTCAGCCAAGAACAGCCTGACCTTGAGGCTGATGAAGTCAAATATCACTGCAGTGTCAAAGCTAACATGTCATTTGACCCTGAGTGTCAACTTGATGCAAAAGAAATGTGACTGGAGTGACCCGGGAGCAGTAGTCAGCTGTCACCAATGCAAATGTGTCAGTCCCCTTGAGAGCTGCAGCCTGAAAGAACTGCTAATTTAAAGAGTACTATGGGAAGTTCTCATAGGCTAGGACTGAAGCCTTGCCCAACTGTGGTTAAAAAAAGCAAATGATCAGATAAAACTCCCGTGTTCCTCATATGATTGCTGAGATGAACTGGTGAATAGAAAGGCCATTCAGCAGGGGAGGAAAAGCACATGGAGAGCTATCTCCCCTTTGTTTTCCCATTAAAACGGCACCCACATGCAGTAGAAAGTCACTTATACAACTAAACAGAGTGAGAATAAGTTTGTCTCCAGACATTGGAAAATGGGGAAATAATGGGGGGAAATTGTGGAGAAGAACTATGTCATACTAGGAACTGAAACAGAAGAATGCTGCCTTCCCATTTACAAAAACAGGGTGGTTTTCTTCTTGCTAGGGGATTGTCCAGCCCCATTGTCCTGTAGATCCATTGCTTCCCACAGTTTATTAATCTCAAAAAGAAACTGTTACTTATTAGTAATTTTCAGAGATTCCATTTCCTTTTCTGAGTTTTGTGTGGCTGCTGTCTGTCATTATCCTCAATAGCATCAGCCTTAGACTTTTCTAGAGATGCTTTTTCTCTTTCTTCACTGCTGGGTCCTTCAGGCTTGGTGGGGGAGGTAGCATTGTTCAGAACTTCAGAACTTGTGAAGCATCTGGTACCAGGCACCCACACCATGCTCTTTAAAGAGTGAGAAGATGGTGATCTTCAGCAAAATAGTATTTTTGGTACATGAGGCAAAGAATGACAAATCTCTGTGTTATTCTTCCTGTTGTGTTGGTCAGGAGCTATGGTAGTGGGTTAAATTTGCTGAAAATTCACTGCAGGTGCTCTCATTTCACAAGCAGATATTGGTGACTGCAGGTTCATCCTTCTTAACATCCCCTCGGATCCACCTCAGGGAAAAAAAAGGCCCACAAAATGATCAGAACTTTCAGAGAAGCCTCGTCATTTCACCTCACAGGCAGGAAGCTCTGTTACTGTAGGAGGGGGGACTAACATGAGAGAATATCACAAGATTTGCTGCCTCAGAAAAAAAAATTAACCCAAAAAACAAAATGTAAAATATATCATGCTAAGCCCAAATAGAACTGTTAGAACTAGTTTAATTTTGAGCTCCAATTTCTTTATTTTGAATTTACTACAAACAAGCAGCTTAGGTGCAGTTACGGCAAGGCTTGCATGTAGATCCCTGTTGGCTCCACTTAGGATGGCCTTGCTTTACATTCTCAGTGAGAGAATATAGAAAAACTTCCAGTTTCCAGAAAGCAAAAGTATCTGTTGGTGGTGTTGCCTTTGAGTATTAATCTCTCCATCTTCCTTATCATCTTGTTTTTCTATGCTATCAAGTATAAAGTCTCAAATCAAAGCATCTCCCCAGTGCCTCAATGGTAATACACATTCCAGGAAGGGGATGGTACCCAGCAGAAATGGAGCTGCTTCTGAAATACACACAAGAGCTCTTGAGCAGCCTCCTGGAAAAAGCCACATCAGCCCCACTGGCATAAAGGGCTGGTCTTTCTTGCACCAGGATTGTCCAAAGACTGGATTTGGCAGTTAGATGAGGAACTGGCACAGCTGGCAAATCTTGCACTCTGATAGTGCTACTGGGAAAAGTGTCTTTAACATTCCTAACTATTGATAATGGGCAAACCTTGTCCTTTTGAGTACTGACAAATACCAAAACACAGCCACAGTGTGAGAATAAAATAAGAAAAAAAATAATTCTCACCTGGTTAGGCAAGCTTTCAGATTGATTACACAGGCTCTTAGTGTCTCTGTGTGTGCCTTTAGGTAAGACAGGATTGCATCAAAACTCCCCTGACACCAGAAATGTGAATCGCCCCAGGCCAGAAGGGTTAGTTTTGGTTGGGTGGTTTTGTTTTCTGGGTTAAGAGTGGCACAGCTACTCAGCTGGCTGAGTTGGTGGGGTTCAATGTATTTATGGTGTGTCCATTGGAGAAGACAGAAATTTCTGGATTTTCTTCTCTTTTTTCTTTNTCTGCAGATAGGATAATACTCTCATTTCTTCTGAGAAAATCCCCCTCCCATAATTTTTGTAAGCTTATTACTCTGGTTTTCAGGGAATTTCCAAACAACCTGGTTTGGCTTATTGAAGCAAGCGGCAAAGCTCCAGAGAAAATATACTGGAGAAAATATCCCCTTCTGAGCCACCCTGGAGATGTGCCTGGGTGGCCTGGCAGGGTCCTTCCAGCCCTGGAAGTGTCCTAGGCAACCCAGCTTGTGTTCAACCTTCCCATGGCACATTGCAGTCTTTTATCACACTAAATTGGGGTTAAATCCTACAGGGAAATTATTTAGCCCTTTATAAACTTGCAGTTGTTACTGTGAGTTTATAAACCCAGCCTGGAACCTCCTCATAAGAAGAGATGGCTTACAGCAAATAAACAGCAAATTGACCAAGGCTCAGAAGGAGTTTCCTGAATCCTTTGCTTGTTCAGAAATGATTGTATTTAATGGCACAGTTAGAAGAAGCTGCAAAGTCTCCTGAGTGCTCTAAAAAAATTATTTAATGTCAGGATGTGCTTTTAACTCCTCAGATTTCAGTAATACCATTTAAATTGACTTCTAGCATATGTCATTCTCTCTGAAAGGTCTCTGCAAATTTTGAATTGAAGCATCAGACTGTTCCAGCCTCTTGTCAGTAAAATGAAGTGCACTGCCTGTATCACTGGGCTGTATTATTAGCTGAGGGTTACTTTTTGCCCTGGATATTCACAGAGCCAAGGAAACACATTGCAAAAGGAGGCTCTGCCCACAAGTCCTGATGGAAGTGCACATGCAGTGTGCTGTTTCACTGAACCCTGCTGTAACAAGATTTTAGAGCACCTTCACTCAGCAGATTGAAATGGCATGAGAAGATGCACAAAGCAGAGTGGTGGTGTTTGAGGAGGAGGAGACGAGCATTCAAGTGCCAATTTGTTCTGCAGTAACCTTGCAATGACCTTAATTCAAACTGGAACAAATACAACTCAAAAGTGTTTTCTGCCTTTACTTACGATCAGGAATATTGATTGTGCTAAAATTGGCTTGTTGAGTCCCTGTTGCCAATTTTAAACTTGTATTTGTCAAAAAACAAACACTCAATTGCAAAACAGACATTTGTAGGGTTTTCTTTTTCACATTTAAAAACCCAAACATGACACATGAGCAAATATATACAAACCCAAAGCTATGCTCCTTCAACAGAACCCCTCAGCAGAAGGGTAGATGTTTGAGGTAGATCTGAGTTTTCATGTACAAACTTGGAAAAAAAGCATATAAAACAGAGTAACAATAACTGCCACTTAGGAACACTTAAGGAGAAGTAGCAGCACAGTGTCAAATACTCCTGCTTCATTTCCCAGGGACTTTGTGGAGATTTTATTTCTGGGTTTGCATCATGTGAATTCCCAGTAACTGGGCTTCATTTTGCAAAATCTTTCTAAACAAAGCTCAACTTAAACTGCTTATTTTCATCCTTTTTGTGGTTTGATCATATGAAGTTAACATATTTCCCACAGTTTCCAGCCAAAAACATTAATCTAAGGTTCATCTGAAATTCAGTAAAAGTTCACGTGGAATTGAGCTTGAATTTTAAGGTGATTTCATTGAATCTGGACTGAATTTCAAGGTTACAACAGAACTATAGTGTGTAGTGGGAAAGACCTGGTTTTTGGTTAAGTTCCCTGTCTACTTTCTGGACATTTAACTTGACAATTTAACTGGACTTTTCTGCTTGGAAATAATAGTGAATTGTGGTACCATTTCCTATCACTCCTTGAGCAAAAAGAAGCAAGGGGGAAACCAAAATCTTGCTCCACAAATATTCCTTCTCTCCAAGTAGTGACAAAGGCCAACACAGTTTAACCACTCAGCCTCCTCTGTGCTCCTTCCCTGCCTGATTCCAGGGCTTTGGTGCTGGTGCTCATCCAGTCCTTTAAAGAACTGATTCACCCTGCTTGGGCTCTCTGCTTTTCCTCAAAAAAAAAAAAAAATAATAAATTGGACAGAGGAGTTCAAGATAAAGTGTGAAAACGAGGTAGAAATTTCTGGGTAAGTAAACATTGTCAGCCTGCACTTGAGCAGACTCAGTGTAAATGTCTTAATTGAATAAATACTTTTAGCTGAAGGCTGTCTTTTGACTGAAAGCAAATGAAATTGGAACTGATTGCTTTAAGATGACAAAGGGTTTAAGAAGACTTACCCGCCTCTAGTGATCTTCTCAGGAGTTTCATTACCTCTAATTCAGGAGTGCTTGCAGTGGTCACATTACTTTTCATTTCCATCAGATCATTAAGACCAAAATGTGCCTTTAGTTCATTGTCAGTTGCATGCTTCTGGGGAAAAAAAAAAAAAAAAGGATAAAGAAAAAGTTGCTGGGGTCATACACACTGCTGAAAGTTTCCTCTGGGTGCAAATAAACAGAATATATCTGTGACCTACCTCTTCATAACAGATTTACATCCTCCAAAATCACAACTCTTCAATCTTGGGCCAGCACGTGCAGTGCAGTTGCCTGTTGAGATTTTTTGTGTGTATTACATCCTCAAAATAAATTGATTATGTGAAAGGCTTCTCAAATCACAGTTGTCTCCCAGTGGGAATGAACTTAGCAGTTCCTCATGACATGGCTTATGGTTTTGAGAGGAAAATCCTGGTTCTGTTGGAATTGTGTGCCATGCATGTAGTGGGAATTTAACAAAAGTGCTTTGATAAGACTGGTACGTTCAAGGAAAGCAAATCTGCGCTTTGAACAGATTCTGTTCCCTTCATCCTGTGCCAGTGCAGTCTGTGCTGCCAAACACATCTTCTGCCAGTGTAACTGTGCCTAAATAAAGGTTTCTCCCTGGCTGAGTGGGCGTGTCAGCACCACACAGCCTTGGCAATTCAGCTGTCCTGGCAGAGATGTGTACAACAGCCATCTGCACCAGGATGCTGGCCAGTCATCAGGGAGATGGAAACGGCAGCTTGCAGCTTATGGGATATCAAAGAGAACACGCTCAGAACAGTTTGTACCCACATCCATGACATTATTCGAAGTAGAACCCAATGCTTTTATTTTAAACCCACACTTTGGTGGCTACCTTCAATTGGTGTGGCTGTCTACACTGCTGCCAAAAGGAATGTAGTTCTGGAGCTCCCGGGGGCTCTGCCAGCTGAAGTGGCTTCAGGGCTGAGGAGCCTCTGCAGTGCCAGTGGCTCAGGGAGAGGCTGCAATGGGAGCTGCAGGTTGTTCCTGGGTGGGGGGAATGGCTGCAGCCCCAGCAGAGGGGCCATGAGGTGGGACCAGCCCTTGACACCACAAAGGGCACAGGGACCTGCAGCTCCAGCCAGGTGACCAGACACTCAGGCCCAACAGGAACCAATGGCTCAGCAGGAAGACCCCAGACTGTGGCACGTTTAGACTGAAAGAGGACAAAAGCCCAGGGATTCCTTTTTTTTCTGCGTCCCTCCTCAGAGGTACCAGCTGGAGCTGTTTCTGTTCAGCTGTTTCTGCAGCATGACTAAATTGTTGTAAGGATGCTGACATCTGGGACACTGTTATGGGAAACCTGGGCTCCAGCCAGCGAGGCAAACCTGTCTGTGTGAGTGTGGGGTGTGTGGGGAGTCAGTAGGGCACCCATCGGGTCACTGGAACCCCCTGCTGCGAAGAGACTTCGGTCCCAGCAGTGACAGCGTGGGGTGGTGGGAGTGTGACTGCCAGAGTGGCCAGACCAGAAACTTTCCTTAACATCAGGCTAGCTTTTCATCTTCAGTTGGGGCAGTAGTTAGTGAGATAAAAGGGTGAAACGGATTGAGAGGCTGACATAGAAGTTTTCCTGTCAGTTCTTTTCCATGTCCAAGCTGAATCGGTACAACTGCAGGCCAAGGATGAGCTTGGAACAAGCCATTAGGGGCAAAACCTCTTTAAGCCAGTGCTTGCACTGAGAAAATTGACCACAATAGCAAGACTCTTGGATATTTCATGAATTTCAAGATAAGTTCTTTCTTCCTGTTCCTGCTCCACATGGGCAAATGCAGGGCTGCTTGTTATACCGTTTACAGCATTTCTGTGCTGACCTTGTCTGAATGAGTGCAGATTTGTTGTCATGTGTGTGACTGCATGATCAAGCAGCCATCACAAATATAATAACAAGTGTCAAGAAGATTTAATCATATGAGGTGAAACATCTCCCACTAATGATACAACCTAATCACAGGATGCTGTTTTGCATGCATCACTGTCAGATGCTTTAATAGTTTTAGTCAGAAGGTATTTCAGTGATTACAAGCTGCTTGCGATTAAAATTAGTACAATTGCACTAATGGAATAGGATTTGTGTAGTTGCCCTAAGGCACATTTTGAAAATTAGAACTAAATTTCTTGTATAAATGATAAAACAAAACTAAGGCAGTTTATTTGACGATTCATGTCAGGGTTTCTCCCGGTGACCCATGTGTTTTCTCTGCCAGTTTGTTTGCTTCTCTTTTACATTGTCAAAGAAAATCCTTCCCTTTGAAATACAGACAAACTTCCAAACATAAGAACAGCATGTCTGCCAAAAATAAAAAATAAATTTTATTGGTGAAAATGGCTAAAGAATGATACAGAGCAGAGATGTGCATTTTTTTCCCACTCTGTTAATAAGCATGTGTGATTATGTTATTTTTTCTGGAAAAAGCAGAAAAACTTCTGTACTTTTCCCCAGCATCCATGCATGCTTCCTGAAAATTGGCAAGTTAAAAGGTAACTGATTCAGATAAGGCCACAGAGTTTAAGGGTGTGATTCTGTGTTAGCTCCTGCCTAGCTGACACCCTCCTGCCCAGATTCTGGTGGCTTTATTAGGTAGGAACGCCTGTCAGCAGCAGTGGATTAACGTTTGCAAGCCTTGCCCACCTGAGGTGAGGCAAGACGTCTTTATAAGAGCCTTGTCTGGTGCTTTTATCAGTGCCAACTTCTCCTGTGTGTTCCTCTGAGCACCAGAACCACAGGAATGGGCAGGGGTGCAGAGGGAATGTCTGTGCTGTGTTTGCTGCAGAGCTGGCTGGGGCGGATGTCAAGGGATGAGTCTCCCGAACAGCCCGGCACAACGGCGGGGAAGAGCTGATGCTGCTGCAGGAACGGGGACAGGGCGGCTTGGGGCTGTCAGACGGAGCTGTTCACAGAGCAGAGCTCTCAGAGCTCCGTTCTGCCCCGTGCCTCCATCTGCAGAAGGTTCATCTGTAGGCCTTGCAAGACAAGAAAAACAAGCAGCCTATATATTTTTATTCAGGGGGGCTGAAGGCAAGAGCTTCTTTGACAAATAATTGAGGACATAAGAGAGAGAAACCGATTCTGATCCTCTGAGATTCCATTTAAAAAGGCAAAATGCACACTTCCTGGCCTCAGTTCTTTGCCTTGATGTTAAGGCAATGCAGGTTCTCTTAACTCCAGTTTGAATTTACTTTACATGTTGGTTTTGTTTTTCTGAAGCAGGAAAGACATTTAAAGTCTCCACACTGTCTAGAAAGAAAGCCACACACTAGCTAGAAAGCCTCAAAAACCACAAAGATTACTAGATGCATTTTTTTAAAGCTGATTAGTAAATAAAAATTTTTTCCTCCAATCAGGTTCCAGCTTCTGCATCTTGGGAATTGTCATTATTATTTCTGACTTGTTAAAGGTAGAAATGTTGTTTCAGTTCTTTCTTGTACTGAGGACCATTTTTAGCTCTCTTTCTCTAAGGCAGTTGGCATTGCTGTTTCACAAGCAGTTTATCATAAGTTTCAACCCGTGATGCTTTTTCACTTACCAGAATCTGCTTTTCTTTTCAGTTTTGTTTTAACTCACTGGGGATTCGTCAGAACAGAGTCTTACTTGCTTGCAAAATAGTTATGAAATCAGCTGAAAGACCTCTCTCCCAAAAAAACATTTTGAGGCATGCAGGATTATTATTATTTGACAGGAGATTCTGAGGTCCAAACACGTTTTCGTGCCCAGGAGAGGGTGGCTGGGAAGTTGAGATGCAGGGCAGCGGTGTAGGCAGTCCTGTTTTGATTTATCAATAATCTCCTAAATCCTCTGCATTTTTGGTAAATCATATACATGGAATAGTAATTAGAACTTTTCCACTGAATTTCACATAATTCTGTGAAATTAGCTGAAGGCATGGCTCAATGACTGGAAAGTAAAATTGAGCTTATTTAGCTGCTGCAAATAACTCTTGTAGGTTCACCTGTTGCATTACCTACTGGGAGGGTTGTGTTTGTTATTGTTTATTGTTTGGGGGCATTTTTTTGTTTGTTCAAGCTTTACCAGACATAAAGCTCAATGCTCAGATTATGACAGTTGAGTGGGACAGGTTTCGGGATAGACAGCAAGCTCCTGAAAACCTTTCTGGTCCAATTGTGCATGAAATTCATGGCATCTTTTTTGGTTAAAAGTCCTGACAGTGCAAGTGCTACCATGACATTTTGCAACTGCACTTTTCTTCGGATAGCAGATGTCCTCAGCATCCTGGGACTTGTATGTTTGTATGTACTGTCCCCAGTGGAGCCTTGTGGATTATGGGGAAAGGGATAATGCATTCTAATCCTCAAGCTTTGGATTTAGAGCAGAAGGTAAAACAACCTGGAGATTGCTCTTATTTAAGGCAGTGACTCTGCAACAAGTAAATATTCTCAATATGCACAGCATATCTCCCACTTTAACCGGAGCAGATGTTTAGCCAGGAAAAGGCCTCTGGAGTGTTCTGCTGCTAACATGGGAGACATCTGCAGAAATTAAAGACTGAGTAACCTATTGCAAAGGTTATTATCAGGGTGATCTAACCAGAGGGATTTTTTTAATACTCAATGACAGAATCAATAAGCAAGAATTTTCTCCCCCTAGGAAGACACGCAATCACTCCATTTCATGGCAGCAGCTCTTCAGTGGAATGGTGCAAGATCCATCCACTATTTCAGCAGTTGTTCAAGGAACTTTTATTAGTATTTTGCCTAACACAGGGCAAAATCATAGCTTTACTGTCTTATAGAATGAAAAATTAGCACTCCTTGGGTGTCTAGAAAGTCGCTGTTGTAAAAATACAGAACAAGTCAGCAAATAGAAGTTTGATGGTTGAAGCAATATGTCAGAAACCATTTAAATTTTGTCTTTGTTACATGACAGAATTGGCTATGACATGAGGGATATCCAGTTTTAGAAATTTTTAGCTTCTGGGCAGCCCATGGAAGTCTTCATTTCCAGCCACATGGAAGTCTTTATTTCTTGTAATTTCTTGTATTGCTTCGGATTTCCTCAGGTAGAGCTGTTGTTATTAATCAGAACTTTATTTTTTGCATTTCTATGTATCATGGTTTGTAACGCGATGGTGCTCAGCACCACACAAGCACAAAACAACAACAGAATTCTTGTATCATAAAGGAACTTATGATCTGAATCAATGAAGGATAAACTGATATGCCCAGAAAAGGAAGTATCAGGATTTGGAGCAACCAATACCAGTCAGTGCCAGCTGCAAGAGTCTGGGCACATCAGGGCACATCGGTGGCCTGTTCACTTCGGAATTTCCTTTACTTATCCCTACAAAGAAGAGTTTTGAGGTGGATTGAAAGAAAGATAATACATTAGTTCCCCAAAGGAGCTTTTCCCATCCCTGAATTAAAGCTCAGGAAAGAACCTGTCTCAATAAAGGCAGAAGGAAAGAGATGGATGTAGGATGGACACTGACCTGGAGAAACAGAATGGCACAAATCAGATTTCTTCAGTGAAAATTATTTTTGCCTGTTTAGGAGTAAACAATTGTAATGGTTTATCATTATTCCTTTTCATATTATAAGTCATTATATTTTCAGTAAATAACACAGAAATAATATTTCCTATGCCTTACCTACATGAGGGGAAAAAAAGATCCTGGACTGTGGGAGTGTGACAGAGTCAATCTGCCAGGCCACTCCATATTTATATTTCATTCCCCCTGCCATCAGAACACCTCCATGGGCTTGGTTGGGAAAATGCACTGTCAATGTCAGTTGTGGCACTAAAAAGGGAGAACAGCCTCTCAGATTCAGGATCTGAGCAGCAGGACCTGTTCATGATCTGTATTACTGAGCTAACTTTAGCTTTTGATCCTCCAAGGATTTTCCAAACCTGGGGTTTTTTTGTGCAAACACTCTTATTCCTAAGTTCTGGTCTCCCAAATCTCCCAAGCATGTGGGCTGTTGTAAAGCTGCTTGATTTTTGTCCACAAGCAATGTTGTGAAACGACTGGAGAACTCTGCAGGCTGTTGAACTCAGCGGTGCAGTTCCCTCATGCAGGCATGGGAATGTGTATTCCAAGGATGTTGCTCTGAGCAATCTGAAGATTGCTTGATAGAGGTTCTTTATTCCTTCCATTACAGTCCTAGATGTTATCACGTTCAAAACATATTTGAGTTTTCTGGTAAACATTCAGCATCGCTTTGAAGCAAAAAAACATATCATGGCCCTGTTCCATAAGAGCTCACAACAGCGGTTTTAGATGCTCAGGGGCAAATTCATGCGGAAACACTGATGCCTTTGGAATACTCTCCTTCATTTCAGCCATGGAAAAGGGCCTGATAAATTCTGTCCTTGGAGAGAATAATTAATAACATCTTATATAGAAATTTAGTGATGGATATTCTAATAGTCATGTGAAGAGTTATAATTATGGTGGTGCACTGAAAGGTAAAGGCTACACTATTAAACCAGGTGGGAGACTATTTTTCCACTTAAAAGTGTCAGAAATGTGAACAACTGACAAAGCATTTCCAGTGGCCTGATTCTTAAATGTTCAGCTCTGAGATTTCCCCACTATCAACATCAGGTTCAGTGGTTACGAAGTGAGGTGACTTACAAGACCTTAGCAAAACCTGAACACCAGACATGACTGGAAGCAGCAAACATCACACCTTTTCATGTGGCAATCTTTCTCAGGGACACCCTCAAAACAGAATTTGTGAGTCTCTCAAATACCCCCAGACTACTTGATTGATTAATTGATTGATTGATCAACTCCATGTTTATGCAAAAGGATCAAAATGGCAAAAAAATGGCTTTCAATTAATACCATTCTAAATTTTATCTTTGCTGATTTTCATCAGCAGAACTGAAAGCAGAGTGTGAGTGATAGGAGTTCATTACCCTCTCTCTGCATCTACTTGCAGCCAAAGCAAGAGGAACATTATTTCCTCTCCCGTGTTCAAGTTGTGACTCACAGTTCAGCAGCTAAGTGGGGCATACGTTGCAAGAAGTAGGCTATGAAATTACTTGAAAGTCTGGCATTTCCAAAGCAATGTCATGGAACAATCTTGTGCCAGCTTGTGTCTTGGGGTGCAACAAGCACAGCACATCACCAGCTGGTTGGAGGAGGTGACTGTGCTGCTCTACTTTGCACTTGCTGCAGCCTCACCTCAAGCACTGTGTGCAGCTTTGGGCACCACAATATGAGAAAAATATAAAAGTGTTAAAGTGTCCAAAGGCGGGCTAGAAATAGGGTGAAGGCTCTGGAGGGAAAGCCTTACAAGGAGCAGCTCAGGTCACTTGGTCTGTTCAGCCTGGAGGAGACTGAGGGCAAAACTCTGAAGTAGAGCCATGTTTTAGTGGACTGGGTCTGTCTCTTTCTACCAGTGTTAAGAAAAATGAAAAAGAAAAAAATTATCTCTGCTCCAGATTCCCTTACCAATCATCCCAGGGCCATGAAGTGTTATTGTGATTGTCCTTGGACTATTCTTCATAGCTTTATTACCACCCATACGGAAGAGAAATTATGGGTAATATTCCAAGGGCACTTGGGCCAGGCTAAGTTTCCTAGCGATGTCCTTAAACAAGAACCAGCAGTTCTTTCCTGGAGAGGTTCTTCTTGGCTTGCAATACCTTTACCCTTATGAGTAAGATGTTTTCTCCAAGTTGTAATTGGTGATATGAGCTACAGAGTCACTTTTATGTGGTTGTTCAATGTACAGCAGACGACATAAAATGAAGAATGATTTCCTGGTGATGAGACTCAGACAGGACTTTTAGCCCTGAAATTATTGGAGTGAACTCTCTCTGAAGAATTTGCTGATCACTGGACTGACCTGAATCTACTCAAGAAGGAAAACATAGACAGCAAGGGACTGAATATATAAAGAAGCTCTCTGATGACAGTGGTAATGGAAAAAATTGCAGCATGTAAGGCATGGGAAAAAGACAAAAATATCCCTGAGGTTAAGGATGCAGGATGTAATGAACTTAGGCCTCTCAGTTTCAGTTTAATTTTCTGATAAACTTTGCATTATTTGCAATCTATTTTGCAAATAGATTTACAAATCTATGTCTTCACTTGGAGGCAAGAAAAACAAACCTCTCATCTCTTTTTGTTCCAAAGGCAGGAAAAAGAGGTACCTGCCTTTGGAATACCACAGATGTAAAAACATACCCACCCAGTAGGTGAGCTAGGAAGAAGAGTCTGGGAACCACTAGCAGGTGTATAGCAGGAATGAGAACTAAAGTATAATCTTTCTAGGCTCAGTATTCTTAATTTTATCCCTGGATTTGCATGCCTGCAAGCTAGATGGATCTGCCAGGATAAGATAGTCTGTAGGTCTGAGTTTCATTCATCAGATTGCTATCTCCCAGTTTGAAATTCTTCCTTGGAAGGCAAGAATCCATAATCCAAGTGCCATCAGTTCACACTAGACTTAGACGCTTATGTGAGCTTTTGCTAAATCCAGTTATCTGTCAGAGTTGAACTCTGAAAAACAAGGTGAAGAGTAAAGGGTGTGGGAACTTGCTGTTGTACTTCAGTCCCAAACAGCATTGCAAAGCTTCGGATTTATGCAAAGCAGTTATTTATTCCTGAATTTATTCTTTGTGTAACAATCTCAAGAGTCTCAGCCATAGATGAGCCTGCATCAACTTCAAAATAGGAGCTCTAATCTGCACTGTGGGAGCTAGTGTCACAATGGGAGTGGCAGCACAGAACAAAGGGAACTTGAGAGTTGGCACAGATGGGTTTCCCTACAGTGTCTGACCAGACAGAGCTAGAGGAGCGAGATCTGAAAACCCTGCTGGATTTTCTCTGAATCATATGCTACTTGAAAGGGCATTAGAAAGATGCACCTGTTCCTAGCTGGAGAACTTGCTAAAACACCTTAAGCCTACACATGACAATCTGTACACAGCCCATATGTTGGCAGATGCAGCTTTAAGTTCATGGGGGGAAATGAGGTTGTTGGGATGAGGGAGATTCTTTGCTCAGTGAAATATTGAAAGTTGCCTTTGTTCTGTCTAGTAAATTTTTCCATTGCTTTCTACGGAGTAAATGGATTTTGTAATCAGTGCACCATTTCATTGCTTCCTCTTTCTGCTGTGCACAGCAGTAGCAGTTACTTGGGGTGAATGCAGCTGGCATACAGGGGTTATTGGGAGGCAATCACCAACAGAAGACTGAAGAAAAACTGAGTCAGTACCTCAGGGGAAAGTCCAGTTCATCTGGGCACTGACATACGTGCACTGTCATCACAAAAGTAGTTTGCCATGTCCAGCCCCAAGCAGGGCTGTAAGGTGTAAAGACTGAGCAAAACACAACCCCTCAGAGCTCACAGATCTGGGCATGACTACTGCAAAAGCAAGTTCTTCTCCCAGGTGCTGTTCCTTTTCCTGCTTGTCCAGATTGGCCTCTTGGCACTACAGAAGAAACCAGACTTAGCTACAGTACTAAGGTTGGGTGCAAAGTCTGGAAAGCATTAATTGACTTAGAGCCATTAAGCCTCACCCTGTCTCACATCCCCAGAACCAATCAAAGTTGCAGCATTGTTGTGACAAAGAGAGGGTGCTGTTCAGTCCAGACTGGGGTTGCAGGAGCAACCTTTGTGCCCAGAACACAGAGAAAGTTTGGGAGCTATGAAACTGAAGAAAGTGAGCAATGGAAAGGGAGGTAGGCTTTCAGAGGAAGTGTGTGGTGGGGTGGTAAACCTTGAGCAATGCAAGTATGTGATATGCAGAAGGGAAGAGGACACTTATTGGGTCCACATGTCACAACAAAGGGCAATAGAAAGAAATCTGCTTAAATGTGGGCAGATGGATCATTAGGGAGATCCAGCATGTCTTTCACACAGATCCTCAACCCCCTGAAGCAGGAATTCAGCTCCATCTCTCTAGGAGCTCCTAGATATTAGAGCTCCTAGCTCTAAGTGCTCTGAAGCCTTCACAAAATCCCTTAGCCACAAACACCCCCAGTGTGTTCTGTAGACTACAGGCCATTTTAGTTGGGGAAAGATAACTGATAATAGAATGTGACCTCAATTCTAGTCAGAATTCAACTACTTCCTATGGTTGCTTCTCCTTGTTTTTTCCCCTCTTGTTACTTTTACAGGGCTACACATGGTTGTAGGGAATGGCTGGAGAGCATGATCCTGTTAGAAGCAAAGAAGTCACCTTTTCTTTTCCACGGTTCAACTGTAGGCAGGAATTCCAGAGTGCCCTTCTTGCACATTGGATATATGTGAAGCTGTATGTGAAGGACCCAGTGTCCTGTGGCAGGGTACCTTATAGTTTTATAAGGCGATCTAACTTTTCGAGGAAGCTTCAGAACAGTCATCCCTAATTTCTTATGCTTAAGGAATGGTTTGTTTGTCTCCTTTGCAAAAGCAGTAACAACCTTGCAAGGCATCAAGCAGAAAAGGGCTGAGACTCTGTTCTCCCTGTGGAGCTTTCTCAGAAAATGTTACCTAACTCTGCTGATACTTGGCGGATCAGTGGCCAAATTTCATCTTATTAGGTTATATTAATAAAAAATACATCACAAAGAATATTTTGTTTTACAATCCCCTGCACATCTCTTTGCCTCATTGCATATGCCACAGAAAACCATTTAGCTCCATTTAGAGCTACTGAGAAGTAGCAGAAATGAAAAGACTACAGTTTACAAAGTTGTTTCTATTATTCTTGAGCAACCAGAATAGCATCATTTCTTCAAGTGCCGCATGATTTTGAACTCAGAAACATCGATGTAACTTGAAATTTCATTGTCCTTAATATCATTTTCACCAAGAAAAATTGAGCAGGGCAATTTGGGACATTACGTCCCTCTGCTTCACACAGGTATTTTTACCTCTCCTTTAAAAGAGATCAATTTGAAAGCTCCAAAGGGGTATAAAAAGAAATGTTTGTAAGGCTTGACCAGAAGGGAACCATTTGCACTTATATTTCCTAGTAAAGATTTGTGCTTTGTTAAGACATGAGTATGAGTAGCAGTGCCCCTTCGGATAAATACAGCAAAATCTCTAAATCTTTCTGGGTTATTTCTGCTGGGTCTGATCATTATGTTCAAAGCTTGTCACTGCCTGATCGTATGGAGAGTAGAGCAGACTGGAAAGATGCTCCTGAGCTGTAGATGATGGAAAATCCCTCTGTGTAATGGGTGGTGATGGGAGCCTTTCCTTGTTCCATTTAGTTAAAATCAGATACAGGTCTTTGCTGAGACATGGAGTATGGTTTTGGTTTTTCTGCCTTCCAAGGAAGAACACACAAGAAGTCTCACAGCAACTAGGACCAGATGCTGGAGCCATGGATTTTTATGAAGGGATTTCTGGCAACCACATTAAATAATGCCATTAGCCGACATGTCGGCTCTCTAAAGTAATTTTTATATCATCAGCACTGCAGATGGCTGATTTGTTGCAGCACTGGCTGACAGTTAAAGTTATGAGCCCCTACAACAAAACACTCTTCTACTTGTCAATGTTTTCAAGTTTGCAGTTTCTCTTCCACTCAGGGTCATGGTAGTGCACAGAAGAACTATGGAAGGGAAAGGAGGAGTGAATATTCTTTCACCCGTCAGTGACTGATATCTCAGACCAAATTAGCCCATATTATGTCATTCAGCAATACTGGAAGAACAAGTTCTGTTTCCCATTATACACATCACCTGCAAGATTTCAAGACTGAGGATGGGAAAGCTGTCAATGTTGTAGCAGAGGATGTGTGCAGGTAGATGAAAACAGAATCTATTCTGTAAAGTGCAGGAGAGGCCTGTTGGTAAATGCTTCTGAAAAGAAATGCCATAGAAATCAAGCCAGTAGGTTCATTTTATTATAGTCATTCTTCTTCATGATGTTCATTGAAATAGGAATTCTGTGATTTTCACCTCAAACTCCATGGCATTGAAGAATACCAGAAACCAGAGTTTTCTTCAGAAAGAAACCAGAGAATTCTTCAACTTCATTAAAACTATGATGGTGATTATTCACTGATCATATAACCACCACCCCACTTTGCCAGCATTGTTTTTATTTCAAGAGCTTGTGTCCTACTGGTGCTCTGCAGCTTATTTGATGCTGTGAAGTGTGGTGGTTGCATTTGTAAAGGATGCTCGTGAACATTAAAAAGTGGCTCAGGAGGCGTTTTGAATTTCTGGCTCTTATTTGAAAGCACATCAAACACTGTGTGTGTGATGATGCCCTTTACTTTGGAATTGTGGATTGTCTGACAACTACATAGAAATAAACAGGTTTTGCACTGGAAGGCTTATCCTGCAGGAAATTGAAAAAGGGAAATGAGGCACATACAGCTACAGAAAGCGTCCTGATCAGGGAGAGAACTTCTCGCCTTGCTCTGGTTCACCAGGATGCATTGGCAACACTGTCTCCAAGGTTCCATGAAACATCCGTTCCTTTGACCACATTTCCTGACAGACACACACCATGTGGTTGCGGTTTTCTGCAGTTCTGTTTTGATATCTTCTGCAGGGTGGACAAAGCTTGTAAGGTTATAAAACTGAAATCCACTAATCTGTCATACATTCTTGGAAAACAGCATGTAATCATCTACCTGCCTGTGCTTTTGAAGCTGCTCAGTGCAGGCTTGGGCTTTTTCTGTGTGGGTGACCCAAAGAGTCTTAGCAGATTTTCATGCACGTGGATTTCACACTGTTCCTTGCTGGTGTTCCTCCTGTTTGATTACAGCACAGCTATACAGACCTTAAACGGCAATAAAATCGTTTAGTGAAAACTGTACAGAGTGATCTCTGATTTCCTCTTAGGAATTACAATCCTTATTTTCTGCATCCTGGAGTTTTGTCATTGGAGTTCTCTTTTAGCCAGTCCCCCCTGTTTATCCAAATGCCCTCCCTCCCTCCCTTTTTGGAAGCATAATATTTCTGGGCATTTCTTACGCAGTAGAAACCTCCTTAGAGCCTTGTGCTGCCTCAGTCAGAACACTTTTAAGGATAACCTCTAAACCGTGTGAGTGAATAACTAAAGGCCCATTTGTCCCAAGGGAAGGAAACCTTGGAAATGGGAGCCAGAGTCGAGTGTTCAGCAAATAACAAAACCCTTTTGGCTTTGTTCACATCAAACATTTGTGTTTGCCAAGAGAGGCAGAAACTTCTGCATGACTATTTAGAATGCCACCTGCTCATTTAGCATTATGAATTGCATCTAAGCCGACTCTTAAATTAATCCTGTCCTCAAAGAATGGTTAGTAATTTTGCAGGAGGAAATACTCTCTTACAGAGATTATCCTCAGCAATCTGTACATACTTCTTATCTTCTTATTTCTCCCCTATGCTGAAAAAAGGAAGGTATAGACCAGGCTCCAGATCCATGCAATAATTAATGCTGATTCTTCATAAATAGAGAGTTATGCTGATATATAATTGATTATTTGACTAATGGGTAAAAAAATCAGTGTTGTATTTCTCTAGCTAGAATCAAATGGAAATTGTTTTGTGAAAATATTTCATTTACTTTAAAATATGAAATAGAAATTGCTTTTAAAAATAAAAAAATCTTTTTCTTACATGATCCAAACAAACCAGAGCAGATTTGTTTTGCCAACTGCACTTTCCTATGCCTAAAACAAGGCCTACTGCATAGGTTGTGAGGAAGGTGAAGCAGATTAACACCTAGAACCTCTGCCTCCTATATCTCACAAACAATTGACAGATGAGCTGGAATACCTTGATTAAAATTAGAGTTATTTTTACATGCCTTTTTGAGTCTTAAATATATATTTTGGTCATATGTGTGGGCTTCTTCCAATAACCATGAAATTTAGGTAAAACCTAATGAAGGAAATGCTTGCTTTTTTGCTTTATAAAATTTCTTTCAATGCAAGGAAGCAAATATTTTCAAGCTACAACCTTTCTGAAAAAATCCTTTGGGCTGGGAAATTGAACTGAATTGCTGAAAAACGGAAGGACAGTTCTGCCTTTGTTGCATTATGAAAGGCAAGCACAGTGTTATCCCAGAACCCCAGCAAACTGGAAAATGTGGCACTGCTGATTTCTGGAGGTTTGTTTTCAGACGTTTTCATAAATGCTTTCTGCATTTAACTATTGCTGTTTTTGAATTCTGACACCATGACTGTATTATTGTTTAAGCACAAGAAAGAAGCAGGAATTGATTTTTTTTAAAAAACAACATAATTAGATTTAGAACCTCTCTTGTTTTACAATTAGTCTTCTGATGAACTTGCCTGTCATGCAGTGATGTTCATCCCAACATTAGAGTCAGAAGTGATGAGAAACATCTTACTTGGCTGAGGTTATTCTCTGATAAAGTAGCACAGCTCTGCTAAGTAGAGATGACAACAAAGCAATAATATTTAAACACTACTGTAAATCTGAGGAAGAAATGGCAGTCTTTAGTGTAAACGTCCTTCCTGTCAGCCCATGTCCTACATACCTGCTTGATGGGCTCCATTTATAGTACTGTGTAAATGTTTAGTGAGAATCCCTCTCAGGTCAGCTTTTATTAACATTGAGTGTGTGCAGAACAGCTTGTAGAATCTGAGTCTTGGTTTCTGGCAGAGTGCCTTTCTATTATGCTGGAAGAGGGGGAATGCGAACTGCCAGGGAAAAGCAGTGAACTGACAGCAGCAGCAGAGAGTTGCAGCCTATCTTGGGTGTAAAAGCATACATCCTAAACCATATTTAGACAAGAACCGAAGCAGTCACCATCTATTCTGTTTCAAGAATAGCTGTTTTGAAGCCACTTCTGTTATATGAAGTAACATGTAAACAGCTTTCAAATTACTGTTTCTTGCTTAATAGACCAAAACACTGAGGAGTCAAATGGTGTCAGTGAAGCTTCTAAGTCTTTGTTGTTTCCTTCCAGACTTTTGTTGCCCATCAAAAGTATTGACTCAATGGCAAGTCTTTGCAGTTACTGAGAATAACAGCAGAAAAAGCATCAATAGTAACAGTTTCTATCTTCTCCCTCACCATTGTTGGGGGGGTTTTCGTAGGAAAGGACAGTCTGAGCAGATTTGTGCAGTAAGAGATGCCTACCCAGACAGACACAGCCAGTGCTGTGCTTCTCCTGTAGCTGGAGAAGGTTCAGTTTTGTTTAGCTTTGTTTTCTGCCTTGGCTGTCCAGCCTGGTGGACAGTAACCCTTGCAGTCTATGAGCTCAGGAACTGCAGTTCCCAGCTTTCTGGGGGATACACACCATGCTAAATAAAGGGGGTGAAAGGCTGAGCATCCGCTATTTTTCTTGCTTTGGGTGTAGTAGCTGCTCTGTTGGGGGCAGGGGGGTGGCTCCAGGAAGGTTTTATTCTTTAGAGCTTTGTAATCCCCCTCTTCACTGGATGCTGGAAGGGGACAGCTGGGGACACAGCAGGAAACCTTTCAATTAAGTGGAAAGAGTAGGAAATTTTCCACTGACAGCTTGTTCCCCTCTTGACCAGACAAATTTGCAAAACTGAACACTGTTATTAAAAAAAAAAAAAAAAAAAAAA
>VZTX01018402.1:941715-1011715 GCA_013400915.1 Pardalotus punctatus
AAAAAAAAAAAAAAAAAAAAAAGGTAGTTCTTGCAAAAACAAAAGCTGATAACCTTCTTTCGGGGAGAGAACTGAAAAAATATTTGAGCTTCTTCTACTTAGTTATTCCTGAATGTTAAAAAGTGGGGATTTTTTTCCAAGCCAACCTTTTTTTCACATGTTTAAATAAGACCTTACAAAATTTTGAATTTTAAATTTACACATTAAAAAACAATATAAATAAATACTTCAGTCTGAAATATGTTCAGGATTGTTGGTTTATGAACACAAATTTTTTGGGGTGATTTCAAACTTATGTTCTGATTTGGGAGGGATTTTCAACATCTTACAAAGACTTAGAGAATATAAAAGCCATTCCCCATGCAGCTGCTGGATGCTGTGGCGAGAGTTGAGAAAATGTGGATCCATTCCCTGAACTTGACAGAGGTTACCCACCAAATTCCTTTCACTTAGACTGTCAAACTGCTTTCCTTAGTAATAAATCTTCCTTTTTCTGCACTGACCAGCAACTGAGATAACACCTTCAATGTAATAAAGACTTAATTTTCTTTGTCATTCTTCAACATCTTTTTTGTTGAAGTGTAAGAGCCTATTTTGCAGCACATAAGGGTGGAAAACATCCCCGCTTCCTTCACCAAATAGCATGCCCAGAGAAATGTGTGAGCATACTTTATCCATACTTCAAAACAAAAGCTGTGGTTTATGAAGTCTTTGAATCCTTTTTGCACTGGTTGTGGGTAGAGATGATTGAACTCTAGCCAAAGATTTTGAGAGGGCACTGTTAAGTTTATTAAACATCTGGGAGGCAGACCAGGTTTCCTGCAAGTCATTTGGTAGAGAAGCTTCTTACTCTAACCAGGGCTTTGAGGTTTGCAATTACAGGTCCTAAGAGCCACGGCTGTTGCAAGTTGAAAGGATTCGTTTCCTCCATGACTTGCTGTGACATGGCTGGGGTGGCTGGAAGTGACAGAAGAGAATGTCTTTCAAGCTAACAGATCATCCATTACAGCAGAGTCCCAGACTGGCTACGTGCCAGGCAGACACACAAGAGAAACAAACCCTGTGCTAGTAAAAACTTAAAGCAAACAAAGTAGGATCACTTTCTCCGTTTGATAATCCATTGAAATGGACACTATTTTGTCCTCGTGACACTTGCAATACAAGACTCTTCACTCCAAAAGTAGCTCAGAGCTCTCCAATTCCAGAGCAGCTCAGGGAGGGTTTATGAACATTCCAAAATTCAAAGGACTGGATTTGGCTATGGGAGGAGGTGGTTTATTTCTTTTAATTTGGGGTTTGGTTTTTGAGGGATGGGGGATAGTGCTGTTGGTTTTGTTTTGTTTTGTTTTGTTTTGTTTTGTTTTGTTTTGTTTTGTTTTGTTTTGTTTTGAGGGTTTTTTTCTGCAGACATCCTTTTTTCCTCTTTGCTCTTCCCTGTTGTTTTCCTAAACCAGTGAGTCTGTTTCTTATAGCCCAGATCCCAATCCTGCAGAACAGTAATGCAAAGAAAGATGCTCAAAGATGCTCAAAGATGCTCAAAGCTTCACTGGCCAGAGAGCAGGCCTCACTGCCTGAAATAGCAAAGCGTGGCTGTTCATCCCTGCAGCTAAGCTCTTGCCACAGCCACTCCTCCAGAAGCCATTCCCAGCCCCCAGGAGGCAAAGTTTGGTGCAAAAAGGGTTTTTTCGGCTGCCTGCGTGAGTGTCAGTGAGTGTCGTGAGTCTGTAGGAGATTATTATTCAAACCCTCGAACCCGTGTCAGGCTGTTAATGTCTTAATGTTTATTCAAGGGTCAGAGACCGCCGGCAGGTGTCACGGTAAATGGGAGGCTGTCAATAAGCAAATGACTTGCCACTCACAGTGTGATTGCTGTCAGCGTGCGACAGGATGTCAGGCTTAAAGACCATGGGGAGGCAGGGGAAACTGTAAATGTTTCCTTGTTTTGAGGAAGTGACAGAGAAGTCTCCATCAATAGCCATTGTAAATCAATATTTAAATAGAAATAAAGATCACAACATCCAGTTTGGGGATAATGCTACTAGAGGAAGGGCTTTGGTCTTTTAAAGCTTCTGGCAAATGCATTGAGACATTCAGAAGCATTTGTACTTCTGCATCAGGAAAGAAGTTAGACTATATTTACTGGTATTCCCGTTTCTCCTGTATTTGTACATCATGTGCATAAAATGAGACAAGGTCCTAAACGAGAGATTCTACCAACAGTTAAAGATAGTAATTGTGCAAAGTATGTTATTTCTTCTATATAATCTGCTTTTAGGCATACCTCCCAGTCCATGAGGTTCTGACCTCCCAAGCCACAGAGGACTTGGGGATCAGGATTCATTTGTGCTCTTGGTGTTAGGTGTTCACATGCTGCATCATCTGCCTCAGTTTCTTTGGCTGTAAGACAAGGTGGAATATTTTTCAAATTTACAAAGACTTATTAATTAAGATACTTTGGGGTAGTTTTATATAAATAAAAAGGAGATTTAATTATTTCACCCTGGATAGTTTATTCCTTTGGGACAATTAAACAGGGGTCATTGATAATGCAAGAGATTGCAATGAAAAACCAGCATCTTTCAGCAAATGAGATTAAGCCATACTGAGTCAGGATCAACTTTTCCCCTCCTTTTCACACTGTCTTGGTGCTAACATGGAGGGCACAGAGAATATAGAAGTCTCTCCATCTTCTCAGCCCTGGTGCCCACCGCACTCAAGGGGATCACTGAAGTGCAAGTCCAAGCCACCCCCCAAAGCTTGGGACTCATTCTGCCCATTGTGAGAAGGTCTGTGACAATTCTGCTAACAAATTCTCACACGTGCTCGCAGGGCAGGCACAGGGCTTGCCTGAATCTGGGCAGTTCTTGCATTAAAGGCAAATTAGAGGGAGCATATTCTTTCAATTTTCAAGAACCTGTTCAAGGCTTTGTCACAGAATGTTTTCCTTCAGAAGGTAACAGGAAGAAATAAGAAAGCTATAGTCAATGCAAAAACATGGGCAACAATAGGTTTTGTCCACCACTTTTTCAGAAAAGCATAAAAAGTATTTTCTGTATTTTGTCCTAGCCCGAAGCAGGCACCTGCCACCAATACTTTGAGCTCCAATTGCTTAAATTCTGACAAAGTTGTAAACAGCTAAAATCAAAGTCTCGTTACAAAAGATCTGCTACAGGAACTACTGTATGTTTACTATTCAAGTACCCTGAGTGCTTTTACACCTCTTAATGTCCACACACAACCCTTGCACTGCCACACTACTGCATCTAAACACTGAAGATTTTTGCTTGAATCCCTCTGTCAAATCACTCAAATGCACACTTAATTTCAAACTTGAAGCCAAGGCAAAGTTTAGGTGATCTGCTGGACTGATTCCTCTAATCTTCATTTTTACAGTGTGAATTGAATTTGAAGCAGTTTTTTGAAAATTCATAGTCAAGAGTTTTGGTATCTGGTTCTGCAATTAATTTAAGAGATGTGTCAAATTCTGCAGGTGTCCCAATGATTTCAGCGAGAGTTTTGGGCACAGGTTTAAGTGTGCCCTAGTATTGCCAGACTGTTGAATTTCAGACAATTGCTTATTTTTGAATTTCAGACAACTGACTTCAGATTCTGAATCCTTCCCTTCCACCCATTTGCACAAGAGTACTCTTTGTGTAAGGAATTCTGCTGAGTACTTTTTGAAATGCCAAATATGTCATGCACTTTTTAAGTAACATGACTTCTCTACAGTGTCTTAAATACTACTTCTCATTTACTTGGCCTTGCATCTCATTTAAAACCACAGGCTAGTTTTGGCAAGCATTAAGAGCTCTTAAATGGTTTGTAATCTGTTTTTAATATGATCCTAGTTGAAGTTCAAGCTGAGTAAACACAGGGCTAAAATGAAACCTGATGTCTTTCTGCTTTATGCAGGGAACGGCTACAAACCACAGGGTAAGGGCTCATTTATTTGCACAGCAACAAATACTATTTTTTTTTTTTTAATGAGTACTGGATGTTTTCTCTTAATTATTATTCTTTGGTGACCTTTTGGAGTTACAGGAGGCAAAAAGCAGCTAGTTTAGCCAATTGTTTCACATTGCTCTGATGGAGAACTGTCCAGAGAGTTACTTGCTGAAACAAGAGAGAAGGTTCTCTATTTATGTTTAAAATTCACCATCATTTAACTGTTTTACCATGCTTGCACAACCAGAAAAAGGTTGTTGGGTGAAATGAGGGGAATGGTTTCTGATTTATCACTTGGAAATTATAAGTATTAGGCTGGGGCATGTAACATAGGCAATGCTGCAGAAGGTTGGGATAAACCTGGAGACAGGGAGGGTGAAGGTTGTTTTACCAGCACACAGATTTTCAACCACATAACAGAAGTTAGCCCACAAGAGAACAGAGTTAACAACTCTATTTACAGTATTTCCAGGCCTGGTGACTTTCCTGAAGCTTCATTTCCTCAAGTTATCTGATACCATTAAATTTGATTTCCCCCTACCCCCCGTTCTTTATAACTTCTAATTCTTATGTTTTAGAGAGATAAAGAATAGTATGAACATGCTGATTTGAAGCACATTAGCTCACTTATTAATCACCAGAAAAGTAAACAGAAATAACTTGAAAAAATGTATTTTCATTCTATGGAAGTATTGAAATTTTAAAGCTCTCACTTCTTCAGCAGTTGATATTGGCATTGCTGTTAAACTTGCCTTTTCTGGAGTGGATCTGAAAACCCAGGAGCCTGGTTATAATTAGCCAGAATAGTAGTTTGTTTGCCATGGGATTTGCCATGTCTACTACACAGGAAAATAATCTTCTCTCCTAAAATCCATTTTGTTTTGAAGCATCACATTCTGTTCTCACATGCTGATGTTTTTACAGTACTAATGGAGATAAGATGGGGCTGTGGATGAAATTTTCCACAACTCAAATACCCAGGCAAAGCAGAGGTCTTGTTTGCAGTCCAAGCCAGTAGCCTGTATTTCTGCCAAGGTAGAATGTCTCATGTTAAAGCCCAGCCTAAATGCTGGGTTTCATGCCAGCAGATCCAGCCATGAGGACCAGGCCTGGATTTTAGGAGAACATGGCCTGCACAGAACTCGTTTGGCAAGCATTGGTTAAATGGGTTTAATCATAGCCCATGTCATTTTTTAGGCCTTGTATGTGCTTAATTCCCTTAATCTGTGCTGCTGTTGTGAGGACTACCATATCAAAATGGGAAAAATAAATAAGTAAAACATCTGAGCAACACAAACCAGGCATGTTCTGTGCTTGAAACGTTGACTCATAATTGTAATTCTTTACCTCCTTCCAAGTTTTGATCTGCTCTCAGCTCTTGCCAAATGATTCATAACCACCTGCTCTGCTGAGAAAGGAGGCCTGAGCAACACCACATGGAGGTGTTCAGGGCATCACTCCTCATTTCCCTGGGATATTCCTCCCTGCCAGGGAGCCCACAGGCAGCCTTCACTCTTGTCAGCCTGTACCAAAACAAACCAGGAGAAATGTGCCAGTACTTGTGATTGCTTCAGTAAAATATTTCTGCTTTAATCAAAGATGTTGTCTGAGAACACAGGGGACAAGGGAAGGGAAAAGTAAAGTTTGCCCTTGAATCTGAGAGGGACAAAAAGAAAAAGGGAAGCCCCTTTATCTGGATGAAGTCTAAATCTTTTTTCCAGTAGATTTCTTGTATGTATAGGAACAAGGCTTGTCTAACAAAGCGAATTGTAGGGCTAAACAGGAATCAAGAAAGCCAGGCAGTTTATTGCATTGAGAAACCTGTCACAGAGAGGAATTGTAGGTAGAACCACTGCAGAGCAGAGCCTGAGGAAAATACGTAGCACCATCCTCTGACATACTCACCAAAATGGGAAAAGTACCAGGATGTGTGTACAAGTGCTGTGACCCCGAGTTGGCATTATGTCATCTTCCTTCAGAAATAATATTGCAATGTCATTTTGTTATATTTCACATTATATGTGACACTGACCAAAGGGACAGAGCAAGCTTTTGTGTGAATCCAGAACTTGAAGACTTGCAAGTAATTTCTAGAATTCACAGCAAGACCACGTGTATGCTTAAATCCTAATTCCAGAGAGAGAGTTGTGTGCACAGAGGCCCTTTGTGTTTAGGTTCCTTTTACTATTAGTTACATTGCCAGCACAATTACTTTAAAACTAGTTTTTTACAAGTATTTCTTTGTAGATCCTCTATTTAAAGAAATGGGAGTGCAGGTAGGCAGGATTGTGTGATTGCCTCCAAAATCATCCTGGCCACAGGATGTTAGGCTTATTCAAGCTCCTTCTATTAATGTAGAAATAGTAGCTAGAGGCACCTGTCTTTCAAGCCTTTTAACTAGCAGGGACAGTTTTTCTTCAATTAGAGAAAGATCTGAAGCGTGTAGTTAGCCTCACTTGTAAAGCAGAGGCTGTGACTCCACTCCATCCGAAGACCTCGACTGGATGTCTGAGGGATCAAAACAGAAAATCGAGCACAGATCAGTAAATGTTAGGAGGGGATGGAGAGCAGGGGAAGTTGGAGTATTGCTTCCTAAATCTGAGGTTCAGTTGCACCTTGAACTGTGCATATGCAGTTCCATTGTCCTTACCTCAGAAGGTTCAGAGGTACTGCAAAAAGGTTGGTAGAAGATAAAAGGGATTGTCTGGGATTAGGATGCTGTTCATAGAGCAACTGGGTAAACCTGGAGTTTTCAGTCTGGACAAGTGCTGACTGAGAGTGCTGCACAAGAAGTAGAGAAAACTCTAGAGAGAACACATCCAAGAGCAATGGAGTACCAGACCCAAGCCAGCAAACTGAACTGCAGAGAAAACGAAGGGAGATGGGTGATGAGTTGTGGTGGATCTGTGCGGGTCCTTTTTTTGAAGATTACTGTGCACGAGCCGCAGGGGGAACTGGGTGAAAACTGGGAAGGCAGATCTCCTGAAGAAACAGCACCGGGCTGAGGAAATCCCCTGTGCCGGACACAGAACCGGGGAGACACACACGAGGCATTGTTTATGCGTGTCCCGCTCTGCCCATCCGTAAGAAATGATTCTTTTCTTACCGCTGCCAGCGGAATGGTGCCGGGCCAGGGGTACAGCAGCTCAGGCCAGGCCCGGCAGCACCTGCCCCACCTGGCCGCGGGTGGCTCGGCAGGGCAGCGCTCCGCAGCCGGGGCGGGCTGCACCGCGCTCCGCCCCCGCCGCGCCACCNGGCGCGCCCGGGGCGGGGACGGGACGGGAGCGGCGCTTCCCGGCGCTCCGCCTGCCGCCGGCACACTCCCGTGGGGAGCCGAGCCGAGCCGAGTCGTGCCGTGCTGTGCTGTGCTGTCCTGTCCTGTGGATGATGAGTGCGTGAGAGCCATAAAGCAGCGTCTGGGGCCGGGGGAGCCTGCGAACACTTCCAGGTACAGTCCGTGAGTCTGTGGTGCGTCTTGTCCATCCATCCGTCCATCCATCTGTGTCTTCTTCTTGCCAGCCCCGGCAGGACGATTTCATTCCTCCTGGTGTTTAATCTCCTTGCTGGTTACCTGGCTCTGTACAGACAGAGCTGCCCTTTTTTGTGGTATCTCTCCCTTCCCTATTGGAGAAGGGAGAGAGACTTCAACCCAGCAGAAGGACCACTTGGCGGTACAGCGATTGGGTCCTTCTCCTTGGCCCCTTCCCTGTAGTAAGATAGAACAAGGTCCCAAAACTGCACGATGTGATTTTTTCCGTGGCTGTAATCCTTGAAAAGGCTTTCCCTGTTTTTCTTTGAGCCTGTCACTTCAACTGATTGCTGGTTTTCTTGGATGGGAAGGATAGAAAAGCACTGATTTACCAGATTGTGTTTGTAGGGCTGAGTAAATTGGGTGCGTGGGCGGGGTGTGTGTGTGTCTTTTGCTGGGCATCTGCTGAGTGTAACTGTGGTAAAACTTAAGGCTCCTGCGCTATGTGAGGTGGCAGCAGTTCAGGGGTACAAGGAAAGTAAGGACTGTTAAATGACCCAAAATCGGTGCCTAAATGACCCAAGACCAGTGTGTTGCTCGTCAGCTGTATCTACGGCGTTGTGCTCAGTCCAGACTGTAAACTAAGGCAGCCCTACCAAGCAGTGCCTCCCGGTCTGCCTGGGTGTAAAGCTAAATAAAGCGCCGAGGGATGAGGAACTCTTTCAGGCGAGTTCCCCTGAATAGGGCGGAGGAGGGCTGACTCCTCTTAGAGGGCAAGAATGGTCTGAAAAATCAAAAGAGCCAGGAACAAAGAGGTGCTCTGTACCTCAGGCATCTCTGCCTAAGACAGGAATGTTGAGGGGGTTGCTTTCAGTGAGATTACCGCCTTGGTGGGCTGAGATAACGTGCTGTCTCTGGGAAATTGGGACTTGGGCAGGCGGGAGTGGGTCTCCAGGCTGTCTCTTTATTTTGAAAACTGAGAGTAGCCTCTTGACGTATGGCTTCCTCAGGCTTATCTTACGGCTTCCAAATGAGATGCCTTGGAGAGGCGCTGATAATCAGCTGAAAATCAATGCTAAATATACTCAAGACAAGTAGCTAACTGATGAGCTGTACTGGAGAGAACTAATAGGTAAGACCAAGCTCTGATTTTGGATAAGCCATGGGAATATCACTCCTTTGAACAGCAGGACTGAAACAAGCCAATGCAGGTTTTGTTAAATCTTTGTAAAAGAGGAAAGAAATTACTGATTTAGCAGGGGTTGAGCTCGCAGCTGTGCCACACACTGAGTAAAATGCTTTTTTTGTGTGTTGCCCTAAGTCCCTGTTGGTATACATTCTTCATGGCTTCTTTCTGCTGGGGTTTTGGGGGACAACACAGTGTGTCGTTGCCTGTGCTCCAGTTGTGTGGGTTATCTAAACAGTCTCTGGGGATTGCAGTCACCACACCTGCTCATGGTCTGCGGGGTGAGCTGCTGTCACACTGTGTCAGAAGTGACAGGCACAGTTCAGCCCTGGAGCAGCATCAGTGAAGGAATATGAACTGGAAAAGCTGGCAACATGGGGCTTTGTTTTGGTAACTGAGAAGTTTAAAAGTGTGTTTTTCTTCGGTTGAAGGCAGGAAGGAGTTGTGTGTGGATCATATTACTAGTTTGTGCTGTGCATCACTACAAGGGTCTGGTGTTATGACACGTATTGGGGCTGATTGGAGTGGATTTCCTGCATTTCAGAGGAGGAGGCAGAATTTGTGATTGCACATGCTTTAGCATTTTTTCCAAATGTTAGTAAACACACAGGTGTACTCTCTGCAAGCACTGACAAGTGCGCTTTGCTTGGCATGGGTATGAGGGACTGAGCCACATCATCTAATAAATGCTTGGTTAGAAAATGAGCTTGTGAACAGAAGAGAGCATTTTGCAGCCACAGCAAGACAATACATAATTTACAAACGGGAGGCAAAGACTCCAGCTGAAAGCTGGAGCTAATTTCTCCTCTATTCTAACTGCTCTAAGAAGTAGTATTAAAAAACTAAATCACTGCAGTGAGGAACCTGAATGGGTGTAATTTAGTATGGCTGTATTTTTAAATGGAAAATGTGCAGGATCATGACAACAATCCAGCTCACTCTCCCTAGGCGGCTCTAGAATAGCACTGCATGACTCAGATCCACGCATTCTGACTATTTTGGTTTTGGTTCATTAAAATGCATCTTCTCCCCAGAATAGAGTGTTCCCCAGGTCACCTGCCCCTCCCATGGGGTCACGTACTCTGCTTGCTTCTTGTCACATCTGGAAATAGGGGCAGAAATACCAGGTAACACACCAGTAGAGAGGAGCCTGGGAGCTGAGTCTGCATCAGCCAGCGCAGTGAGACGTTTGGATTCTTAAGGAGTAAGACAGAGGATAAATAAGCTTGAGTCAGATTGGGGAGTGGGGTATTCTCTGAGATAATTGCTCTCATTGATACAAGGCCAGGTGCTTTCTGCATGAATGTAGTGTGCTGAACTGACAGTACTTGTCCATCAGGACTAGAGTTGATCCTCCCTTAAGCATCCTGCAGGGATTCAGACACTATTAGGCCATGTTTGTAATGATCTTTTCACAGCCCAGCGTGGTGTACATTTGCTCAATACCATGCCTACTGGGTGGTGACTTAATAGGTGTAATTGTTTCAGGGCAAGGAGCATTTGGCCATCGATTGCAAAGCCCAAGGGTCCACCCTCAGTCGGGCACGGGAACTGCTGCTGGAACTCGTCTCAAAGGCTGACACAAACCAGCAGAGGCAGCACGTGAGGGGAGATTTCTGCTATGGCCCTGCCTAGACGGGGGAAGAAGCTCTTTTCAGTCATTTTGGCTGTAATATGCTTCTCTTTGATTTCCCAAGGAGTCAATCAAGCTGATTGCAGACAACTCTTTTACAAATCCTCTCTACCTCAGACCCAGCTCTGGTCTAGAAGCCACTGGCTGATACCCAGCCTAGATATAAATGGGTGTGAAGCAAGTATAACTGAGGCAGATACGGAGTTGTACTTCCTTTCTTAACTGCCTAAGTGGAACCATCTATTTTTATCTTCAACCTAGGCATTGGAAAGTACTTTTTTGCTGTTGTGTTGGTGGTTTTTTAACTGAAGTATTTCTGTTGCAGAAACTGTAAATATACTGCTTTCAACCTGCTATATGTTGAAGTGTCAGTAAAAATTCTGTACTGTTCATGGAAACATAAGGACTCAGCAGCTGAGAAAAAAAAGATCATATGAATTGTTTGCCTTAAAACCAAATTTTTTTCTGCATCATCTAAATGGCAAGAGACATTTGGCAATGAGGTTTTAGGTAGAAACAGTTAAATGAAATTTAGTACTATTATTTAACACCACAGCCTGCTGTTGTAAATTATATCTTGGGTGCCTATTATGATTACAAAAAGGAAAAGTGTTTTCTTTTGAAGTGTACTGTAGGTTGCACCGAAAGGCCAAGCATGGATGTCTGCAAGGAACAACAGTTTTGGGATCCAGAAGGTATCTTGCTTTGATGAGGCTGAAGAAGGAACCACGTCAAGAGAGCTTCACACTGAAGGCTAGTACCATGCTCCTGGCAGTAATATATTATATACCTTCTGTGCACCTTTTGAAAAAAGATCTTAGTGCTTAATGAAAGGAAATAACCCCATACTTATCCCTCTTTGTGCAGTCAAGCAGAGGAATGCAGTAATGAGAAACTGAGTGACTTGACTAAAGCCACATGAGGAGCTTGTAGTAAAGTCAGAAGCAGATCCAAACTACCAGGTCTAAGCACTGGAATAGTGCTGCTTCTGTTGGCTGTGGATGGGTATGTGAGCAGCTCTTGATGAAGCTGGTTATCACTGAAATGGTGCAGACCCACGCTTACCTACTGACCATGCAGACAGAGAAGGTGGATCTTTCGGCTTAGAGCACCTGGGGTGGGTTAGGATTGCATCCCTGTCACATCCCAGGGTTCACATCCTTGTCACATAGAATGGATCACGTTCCCCAAGTTTAGTGAAAGTCTAATACCAAAAAGACACTCTTGTGGTGATGGTGTAGGGGAAACTGCTCCCATGTCTGTTGAAAACATCAGATTTCAGTTTCGTCAGTTTGAAGTATGCAGGAGGCACAAACCATGCTGCAGAAATGATGCAGAGTGCAGAGCTCTGTAGATACAGAGCTACAGGACTCATTTCAGAGTCCTGATTGACTAGTGGGGGTAGCATAGCATGGATGGCATTACAGGCCCCATCTGTCCACCCCACCTCACGCCCCATTCCTGGACATCTCAGCCACCGTGAATCAGCTGCTGAATCACTCATTTTACAGTGCGATGTTTTGAAGTAAAACATCACTGCTGTTCACTTGCCTTGACACTCCTGACCTCAGAACTGCAGCAATCCATCCGCTGATGGAGGAGCAGCATCCCGGCTGTGCTCAGCAGTTGGCAGCTGGGATGGTGAACTGCTCCAGTCTGTGGAGCTCTGCATCTTGCTGCTGGGTGGAAGCCCCGGCAAACCAATCTGCAGCTGGCTGAGTGGAGAGCTGGGGTTCTAGTCTCTTACGGCTGTAGTATTTAAGTACAAATAGAGCAAATGGCAAAGCTGTTCTGTGCATCACTGGGTGCGGTAAGTGGAATGCTGTGGGCTCCTAAAATCCCCACCCTGCTTCAGTAATGTAAAGAAGTGTAAGGCTTTAGTAGCATTCCTGTGTTTTCTTTGCATTTAATATACTTGTACTCTAATGCCAAAGCTATCAATTTTGCCATCAGCAGTTGCAGCCAATTTCTTAAAGCTTTGCACTGGCCAGCCAGTAGATTGTCTGCCTTTCTGGGTGGTATTTCATTTGGGACAAAATTTAACACACAGGACTGAGGAGATCATACTCGGCTTGTGTGTTAGTTTGAGTTTAAACAAAGTGCTTGGAGGATAGCCCATTTATGAACTTCTGTAAAAGAAATTAATCTTGGGGTGAGAGGAAGGAGAAGTTGTTTCTTAATATGATCCCAGTGTTGGTTATCCATCAAAAATTTCTTGCTTTCAGTCCAGCTGCCTGCTCAGAAATTTTCATAAGAAAGAGTAGCTATATGTGTTGTCTGTTGTTGGGATGGGAGATATTTCATTGAATCCTTTGGCTGGCCCTGAGGCTTATGTTCATCTTGTTCCATTTCATTCATTCTGTAAATCTCTCAAGTTTTGCAGGAGTCACTATGGAGCATGCAATGTACTGAACTTTTCTAGAATCTCTTGTGCCTTCTGACATTTAATTACTGCTGTGCTAATCCATCATGTCACTTATAATATATACTTGTCCTGTTTGGTTCATGTTTTAAACTTCTCTTCTGAAACTGGGATTAATAAAAAGTACAAGGTTAAAAAACCCACACTTAAATGAGAAAAGCCTTATTTTGCTTTCAAATGCTAGAAGGACACCATCCAGATGAAGAAATTATCCATAAAATTAAAAATAACTTTAAAATTACCTTAACAGAAAGATTAATCAGTCAGTGATGGCGCATACTTCATATCTTTTTAAGTAATTGTGGCCTCCTCAGCTTTAGCCTACAGATAGAAATCTCAGCATCACTGTGGTCATGGTGAGAGACAAGTTTGCTTTAAGGAATAATATGTTATAGGTGTGGTATACTTTTAGTGCCATGTGTTTCGAGGCTGTTGCTTTTGTGTGTCCAGCAGCGCAGACAAAATGTGTTTTGTTTGGGAGGAGCATGTGTCCTGTTCTCGCCCTGGACTGAGTAATTTTTCTGCAGCTGGGATTTTTGCCGTGATGCCGCCTGCCTGCATGTGCTTGTCTGGCACTGCAGCAATGCTGTCACAGCCACCCTCAGCATCATTAGACTCTGTCAGTCTTCCTGCCCCACTGAAGAATAGGATGGGAGAAGGATGGATGGATGGATGGATGGATGGATGGATGGATGGATGGATGGATGGATGGATGGAGAGCTCAGTTGTGGGACTTAAGCAGGGGACATGAATTTACAGCACATCAGCAACAAAGAGGAACTTGTTTGCTTCCTTCCCCTTTTCTATGCTTGCAGATTTGGAGAAATTGAAGGCATTCTTAAACCCCCCACAATGTTCCTAATGCTTCCAAGTAAACACACAAATGTATTCATACCCATCACACCTTTGCAGTTCAGTATCCAAGGACTTTAATTTCGAGTCATTCGGGATTCACTTAATTACTGTGCCAAAGTTCCCATACATAAGTGATCAGTCAGCAGTGCTGCATCTGACCTTCCCACATCATCAGCTGGATCTATTTATAGACCCAAGAAAGATGCACATTCAGGAGGAAAATGCCTCTACTTGAAATTCAGTTCCTTTGCTTACTAGGGTTTTTCATCGTCCTTTGCAGCTTACTGTTGCCAGCATGATTTTTGGAAAACTTTACAAAATTGTTCATCCTCTGCTGTTTTAGTGAAAACCAAAAAGTACTTTAAGGCTCAGTTGGCTTTCTTACATCTACCTCAGGTCTTTTCTTGCCGTACCCAACTGTGCAAGATGTGTTTTCTGCTGCTATGCCACTGTCCAGCACAGGTAGTTTTGATCCTCTTGTTCCTCTAGGGTGGATTCCTTATGAGAGGTTCTTATTCTTCCTCTCAATTTCAGACTGAAAAAGCTGATATCACTCTTCTTTTCATCTCCTGTGTGAGTATGAAATCATATTCTGTACCCTGCCTCTTAAAAGATAAAGTAATAAGAAGCAATTCTAGGAAGGAGCTATAACGCAAAGTTGGTGCCGAAGTCACACTCAGAGAATTGTATGGCAAATTCTTCACAAAGAGTGGAAACAAGAAGGCTTGAGCTGGGATACCTCTGTGATCTTAATTTCTACAAGTAAGGCACATGAAACACCCATCTGGGAGTTCTTCAGATTTCTTATCCTCTCAGTAGCTTGAGCTGTAGAATTTCCCTTTACCTCTCAGTGCAAAAAACCAAAAGCTTTGTGAGCAAAGCGCACACACACGCGGAGCTGTATGGAATGCGATGGGTGGCCTCTGTGTCTGGTATGCTTTTGTTTCGGGCAGCCTTTGTGGATGCCCCGAGCAGTGGAAAAGGATTCCAGCTGCTCCAGCCAGCGAGCCCGATTTATCAAGGGCCTGGCTCAGATGCCTCTACACAAACACACATGGTATGGGGAACAAACAAGAATTAGAGACATGCACGTGCCTGCATGGGTGTGATATTGTCAGCAAAAGAGACGCGGTGGGGTGGCTCGGGCGGCTGAAATATTGGAATGGAAAGTTTTTTTGGAAAGATGGGCTTTGGAGACAAGGATGGGTGAAGGCCTGGAGGAATACGGGAAAATTTTACAGTAAGCTAGAGGATAAGGTTAGGAAAGCTAAGGGCCAGTTAGAATCGAGTGTGGCCAGAGATGTCACAGACAGCAGGAAGGGCTTCTGAAGGTATGTTGCTAATAAAAGAAAGAGTGGGGATAATGAGGGCCCTCTGTGGAACTCGGCTCCTGCAGGAAGTCAGTCCTTTGTTTTGCCATACCTCAGTTTTACGATGGCATCTGTAATAACAATGGTGGATGGTAATGACCTGCTAAGTGTGGTTGAGGGCTTCTGATGGTATAGGGAGCAGCTCTGAGGGGATGTGATTGAATTTCTGAAGTCTGCACCTTTTAAGGGGAGGCCTGCCTGGGGACTCCTAACAAATTCAGGCACCATTCCTCTGCCCGAGGCATATAGTGTGGGAGAAAACTGAACCTAACAGAGGAGCTGAAAATGTTGGGCAGTGGCTTTAAAAGCACCTTTCATGGCTACTACTGAACTTCTCAGTAGAAGGATATGAGCTGTCCATATTGTTGCTTTTGTTTTATGAATCTGACATGCAGCCTGAGTTCTTTAATATAAATGAAAACAAACCAATGTAACCTTCCACTGTTTATGGTAGAAAACAGATTTTTTTTTTTTTCCTGTTGCTGAACATAAAGGTTTGGACAAGCACTTGGCAGCCTGGAAGCTATGTCTGATTCGTTTAGTTTTGCCAAACTGAAACTTGGCTCCTTCAGGAGATGGTGTGGGTTTGAGCATATCGTCTTTTGGCTATGCCTTCCTGTTTACAGTGCTGTTACTGGAAGGTTGAGACTTCTTTCTTGTCAGAGGCTGCTCAGAGCCAGAGTATGGACCCCAATGCCCAAGGTTTCATGTTCTCCATATTGGTACTAAATGCAGAAAAAATGTTGTATTCCTCTTTCCACAGTCCAGAGTTACTGACTTCTCTCTGTCTCGGGAGAGCATTGCAGGAGAGCATCACTGGTAAAGCCAGGAAACTATTTCATTGTTCTTTCCTTCAAGTTGGGTCTTTAATAGAAAGAAAACAAAGCAAAACAAAAAGAAAGCTACTCTTTTCATTCTTGGAAAAAAAGAAATAAGTAAAGAGAGGAGAGATAAATGGGTTTCCATGTGATTGTTAGCCAAATGTTTCCGAAGCCCAGTTAAAAAGTTCCAGTTTTTAACTCCCAGGATATTTTTCACTGGAATAATATTTCTTGTATTTTTATTTTTCCAATTTCTGCATATCAGATCTTGCACTGCTGTGCTTTATCAACAATATTTTTAGGTCCCAAGATAACCTCTGCTCTATATGCCACAGATTGTGGACCATTATCTGTACTGTAACCAAACTTCGGTTCCACTCAAGTTATTCTGAAGGCAGGGTTTGGCTGAAGCTTTAGCTAAAGAAGCTTCTGTCTCCACCTCCAAATAAAATAGCGCAGAGGAGTCAAGGTCAAGATAGTAGAGGAGTCATGCTGGAAAAACACATGTGTCGTGAATGAATCATCCCATTGGCTGTGCTATATTTATCTCGGTCACACTTTGATATCATCCCTTTTCATCACATGGAGAACGTGTCCTGTGTCCTGTTCACTTCGAAGTGAAATCCAGTTCTGACCATACAGAACATCACCACAACTTGGTGTCTCACTGAAGCAGGACTGAGTCCTCTCTGTCAAGCAGCTTCCAAATAGATAACAGACAAGTGAGACAAATATGTACCCTTTGGGACAGAGTTTTGAGAATTTTATTTTATGGTTAAAGTACATCTGTTAATGGCCTGATAATTTTTTCTTTCATGTTGATGAGACACTAGAGACTCTGTCTCCAACCTGTCTGATTTGGGTGGTGAGGTTTGCATGAAATCAAAACTAATTGCTGGCTAGTCTGGCTAAATCCCTGCAGATTCCAGTCTCACCCTGAATTGCGCTGTTTTGGTTAATACGAGATCTGGATTGAAACAACTACTCTCCTTGGTGTTTTACAAGTGCTATTATTGATGTCAAGTTGTTTTGCAGATGCAGCCTAGCCTTTCTCACTTCCCTGTGGAGTATTACCTTGGAGCCACAGTGCTGCAAATGTTTGGTGGGTCACAGTGTTTTACACACTGTTCACTACCACTTGCATTTTGACTGAATAAACTGCACTACAGGAGCTGAAAAAAGTTCTGAATTTTGGTGCAAACAGGACATCTTTCAGTGCCAGTGGGCTGAAGAATATTTTGGAGTTGGTTCAAGTTTGTGGCTTTACTTACATGATATGAAAAGCTAGGAAATGCTGCAGAAGGTTCCTGTCAGCTCCTCAATAAAGTTTTGTTCCTTAAACTGAGTTAGCCTTGCAAAGAACCTGAAAGACCAGGAGTCTTTATGCATCAGAATGCCTTAGTGGTGCAGAGCACGGCCGTGGTGGGGTTGCACCTCACCTGCCCAGTAATTTGAACTCTCTTGTACAGGAATCCTGTTAAGGTCAGTCCTGCCCTTCCCACTCTTGTGCTGTGGCATGTGTATTTACTTTATTCTTCTCCTGGTTCTGTGGGATGAATGGAATTGACTCGCTGGTTGAACAGCTGCACAGAGTGTCTAATGTCACTTTTCAGACATGGGGACTTTTCAGTCTTTCCCATTTTGATGCAGATATCTTTTGGCACCTCGCAAGGTGGGATTAGCACAGGTCATGTAGGCCAGGAGCCTCTCTCCACTGTCCTTCTCTGCCTTTGTTTTTGGCTTTCTCTTACTGTTTATTTACTGAACCACTCAGTCTTGTGCTGGTTTGAATGTCTTCATTGTCTGGACACACTGCCAGCAGCAGCAGCAGCAAGTGTGTGTGGTGCTTCAGGTCCAAGCTAAGGAATCTGGCTAATAACTTAGACCTTCTCATCTACACCGAGCTCACTGAAAAGTGCTTTTATTGTGGGCTGGGAAGCACACAGATGGCAGCATGCTATTTATCTCCAGGCTGTCACATCATTAGTTGTTCTCAAAACGGGGTGCCTTCACAGGCTGGTGTTTGCTGAGGTCTGTGGCTTTAAAAAGCCTTTTCCCGAATAGGCTTTGATACAATGGAGAGAAAAGAAGCAGCATCTGCACTTACAATGATGGCTCAGAGGCATTAATGCTTTTCTCATGCACAGACACATGCTCTGTCGACACATGAACACAGCAGCCTGTGGATATTGTCCTCTCAGTTTGATCTCCCTTGCCTTGAAGTTGTGGGGAGGATTGAGAGCAAAGTGCCATTCTCTTTTGGAGTTTATCTGTCTCTCCCTGAATGCCCATCAGCACCCCCAACCCAGTCACTGCTGCAGTGGAGTTAAACCCAGCAGGTTAGTGGTGAAAACTGGGCACAAACTTAGCTTGCCATCCAGGCTATAAAACTTAAGTTCCTTAAGCTGGCAAGAACTGCTGCTCCCAGAAAGCAGGGAAGGAGGGAGAAGGAAGGAGTTTATAACTAAACCCTCAAGCAATCAGAGAGATTTTATCTTTCGGCCTTTTCAGATACTGCATTACCAAGAGAGCTCTTGGGTGGTCATGGCTCCCTTGCTGCCCACCCACTGCTCTGAATGACTGAACAGCCTGCAGCACTGGCTGATCTTTTCCTTGGAAAGACATTTTGATTCCACAGGCACTGAGATGCAGGCTAATGAGTAATTGCTTTATTTTTCCTAAAGCTGGAAAACACAGGGCTGGATCTTTCACATTTTCACAGAATTTACAGAACAGGTTTAACAAAACTCTGAGGCTGGTCTCATCTTTTATATTGTTTGTGAATGTGGACAACAGTGGTAAGTGGCTACACACAGGCACATTTTTCCAATTTTCTGTAGAGCCACTCAGAGAGTAGGTGGAGGCAGAAGCACTGAAGCTTTAGCCTGGGTCACACCTGTCACGGTGTTATTGGGAAAACCAAGCACCAATTTACCAGGGTGGAGTTGGGAAATGGGAGGTTTTGGATTGCAGTTCCATGGTTGTGGTGTTGAATAAAGGAGACTGTCCTCTCACATGACCTCTTCAGGGCTTCTCTTTAGTCTCTCTCCCTGTGCACTGGCCAAGGGTGTGTCAGCCTGGGGCAGCCTGGACACGCGTCCCCAGCAGGGTGCTGCTCTTAGGGAGCTACTTCCAGGATTTGCCCAAAGTGGCCAGTGAACGTTATGCCACATCCCCAAAAGCTTTGTAGAAAGTCTGAGTTCCCAAAGCCTGTCAGGATTCTTGTAACTCTAACTCTTAGCCTGGACATCTTATCTGTCCTTCAATAAAGAAACAGCAAGACATAAAAGAAGCACCTGGCAGTTTTGACAGGCAGTGATGAAAGCCTGCGTTGGCCCTTTCCTGAGATGCCAGAAAGTCTTGAAAACAGTATGCAGGTAACTCATGGTGTAACGCTGGGTTTTCTTTCTAATGCAGTACTATCTCTGGAAGACAGAAAACCCCTTACATTGTACCTTCTGTGAATTATCCTGTATCTCTTTTGTGTGTCTCCTCAGGGAAAGATGCCACAGACACCTCCCTTTGCAGCGATGTTTGACAGCAGCGGCTACAACAGGAACCTGTATCAGACCAAAGAGGACAACTGTGGAGGGCTCTATTACCATGACAACAACCTCCTGTCAGGGTCTCTGGAAGCTCTGATCCAGCACTTAGTACCCAACGTAGATTACTACCCTGATGTAAGTCTACACACCCAGATAAGTGTATGGCCAGGCCTGATGCATCTCCTGAATTTATGCACTTTCCCATGTGCTGCAAAAGCAGATTGTGTCATGTCAAAGGGCTAAGGAAGGGGTTCAAGTGGCTGACCAGCAATGATAAGATAACATGGGCTTTACCTGAGTGCAGCATGCAATAACTCACCTAACCCAGGAAGTCTAATGCTTTATTACTCCTGTTGTAAGGTGAGCAACCCTGGTGACTCATTTATAAAGCACATACCTAGGCTGCCTTACTGCTTGATGGACTGTGTGTACCATTGACCCTCAAAAATCTGACAGGCAAGCTGAAGGGAAAGGCATGACCACTGTTGTGATGGAATGAAAGTATTTTTTGCAAAACCAAGCTGTTTTTTTATGCATATTTCCCATTGCTTATCTGAGGTCCACATGTATCTTGCAATTATCAGCCGAAATGTTGAACTAGTACCACACTGTTTGGAATCAGCAGAGGCTGGATGTGAGAACAGGATGCTTGTCATCAGAATTTTTGGCCTATCTAAGCACACCTATGCATTGAAACATTTTATATAACTCTTAGAGAAGAAGATAAAAAAGAATTATATCAAAAGGTGGCCGGAAAGGGCAGGTGGGGATGATGAGACTCCAGCTCTGCTTGTTGACATGCTCCTGCTGAAAACATAACTCTGCTTACATTCAGCTTCTGTTATTGCCATAGATCTGTTCATGTTTCCAAGACAGGATCTTTTTTAACATGGGTCAGATTTAACAGCAGCACAGGACTGTGCTTAAGCTAGTGCCCTATCCATTAATGCTTAGTGTAAACTTCAAATATGTAGCAATTTAGACACCGGTTGATCAAAGATGATGATTTGTTCCAAATTTCTAGAGTCAGAGCATTGTAGAGTCTTTCTAGAATGGGTGCCATAGATACTTAACTACTGGCAAAGTGGAAAATGGAGTGGATGTTCTGAATATCCATCTCACAATGAGTTCAAATCATGACATAGGGAAAATCAAAGCAAAATATGGAGGCTCTTCTCTTAACTTCACAATGAGTTACTGATTTTTATTCCATAAAATTAAGCTATGTGGTTCGCTCCACTTTCACCCAGGAGACAAAGGTGTACTGCAGAGAAAGAGAAGATGAGTTGAAATTTTATTCTGAGTAATTTCAGGTAATGAGCTTGCAATAAGGCTGTGTGCAATAGGAGAGCTAAACCACCTCTGCCCTGCCTTGTTTTGGTTTAATCTTGCATAACTTGGCTCAAGCACAAACTATAACACTGGTTCTGGAGCAATGATAAGTGTTAAATTAAATGCTTACCGCTGTAGTAATTGCCTTTGGCACAGCCAGGCGCAGTTTTCTTCTGCAGATAGCGAAGTATCAGAAGCAGATTTGTCAGGAAGGCATTTTGAGGAAATATAAAAAATGCTGGTAATGTATCCCTTTCTCTGTATCCCTCTTGTTTGCAGAGGACGTACATCTTCACCTTCCTCCTCAGCTCACGTCTCTTCATGCACCCGTACGAGCTCATGGCCAAAGTTTGCCACCTGTGCATTGAGCAGCAGAGACTCAGTGACCTGGACAAGGTAAGATCCCATGCTCTCAGGGACTCCCCACTTCCCTGCCCAAACCAAAATGCTCCTATTCAAGAGAGTCCTCAGTAGGACTGAACAGATTGAAAACCTGGCACAAGCAACTGGAATTTGACCCATTCTTCACTGAGATTCACAGGAAATTTCCACACTGCTCAGCCTGTCCTCCATGAAGGCTGCTGCTTCTGCTGCGTTGTTTGTTTTATCAAGAGAATCTCTGAAACAAAATCTGGGCCAAAATCTCTTCTCTGAAAGTCCAAGGCAGGAGTTTTGTTGACCCGCCTCCTTACTTCACCGAGAATCAAAAATCATTTCATGGTCACTATGCCCAAGGCAGCTTCTGACCACCACATCTCCCCAGCAGCCCTTCTCTGTCTGTGAACAGGTTTCTCACTGAAAGGTGCATAAGTCTTGGGAAAATTGGAACTTGCTGCTTTCATTGTTGATGGTTAGTCATAAGTTATGGAAACACCAATCAATGCCTTGCACTGAGACACTCCTGATAATGAGGAGAGTAATTTCCACCTACCTGAGGCCTAATTTCCAGGTCAGTTAAGCCAATGAGAGTCTCTTCACTGGCCTGTAATCCAATGCTGAGTTAAATTAAGCTTAAAAATTAAACTGACATTCGTCCCCTTATGCTCCACAGTATCCAACAGAACAGAATTCTATTTCCTTTGAGTTAGATATTATCTGTGCTGCCATTGCATGTAACATTCCTCACTAATGTTTCCAAATAGAACTGGACACAAAAAATTGCACCAAAAATCCTGCAGTTGTTGACTGAATGGACAGAGACTTTTCCCTATGATTTCCGAGATGAAAGAATGATGAGGAACTTAAAGGAGTTGGCACAAAGAATAGCCAGTGGGGATGAGGTAAGTTGTCTGCACACAAAGTTACTGGATAAAAAGGCGTTCCTTTTACAGCTTTGATACTGCTTTTAATAACATGGTGTGGCTCTGGGTGCCTACAAAAACTTATTATGAAGGTGCTGGTAGGCAAAAAGTTCTGTCTGTACCTAAGCCTAGGACGAAACCACACAGCATAAGCAGATCTCTTCCAAAGCATGGGCTTCTCTTTGGAAACTTTGGAAGCTTCTCTCCATCCCTAGCCCATAACCTAATCCCACATTGTGCAGACAGGCACAACTTGGTGGAGGTCGGTATTTGTCATATTAGTGATTCTGCTTGGAAGAAGCTACCTAGGACAATAGTTGAGAAATCCCTATCAGTGTTGATAATTTCTTGAGTAAGGAATTGAGCCTTTGACCTGTAGGTCAATGGAAAAGTTACAGCAGGTTTGGGGAGAAGTTTCCAAAAGAGGACTGGACCAGGAAGAATTGCCTTAAGCTTAAAGAGTTAACTCAGAGGAAGTCTGTCATATTCCTTCCTGTGGCTGGAGCCCACAAGGAGATCACCTGACCTTTTTCTAAATCCCACTTTTCAGATGAAAGAAAATTTACACGTGGGTATTGTGAAATATTTTGATGCTTAACTTATGCCTTTGTCTATTAAGTGCTGAAATAAACTCAGCCAAAAGCCAAAGGTTACATTTACTTAGTGGAAGGCAATTAACAAGGTTTCAGTAAGCAGATCCTGTGTAGCTGGCATAATACCACAATTGCAAAAGATACTGGAGTGGCATTTGGAAGAACTATAAACACAAATAGCAATTGCCAAATGGCATTGTGTTTCCAGTGCTCCTCAGGGACTGGTGTTCCTTGTATAAGCTTTTGAATGATGATCTGGATGAGGCAGCTAACAGCACATTGACAGGCGTGGAGGTAAGTTGGACTGGAAGGAGCTGAGTGCTGCCAAAGGCCTGGAAAGGTTGGAGAGGCTGTAAAAAAGAGTGGGAGAGAATAAACCTAAACTGAACTTGGAAGCTGAAATACATTTTTATGTTGTCAAAGTCAGGGGGGGATGGAAGAAACTGGGAGTAGAGAGTGAGAAGCAGTATGAAATAAAAATGAAGGAGAACCAATTTGATGGGCCAGCTGAGGGTTGCTGCAAGGTAGCTTCAGAGGTGTTTGGACTGGGAAGAGACAACAGCCTTCACTCCAGAGGTGCCAGGTACCACTGTTGTTTTTTTTCTTCCCCTTCACAGGAAGGTAGGAAACTGAAGTTCAGTTCCAGGCAAAGTAGTTAAGATTGAGGGCTCACACCCACTTGGAAAATACTCACTGGCACAAAAATAAGAACTGTTTTGCCTGGAGGATGTTGAGTTGGTGGATGCAGAAGTGGAAAGAAAAGAGGGCAGGGTTGTCTACAGTGAAGTTTCTGTCAATACAGACACTTTAAACAGTGAAATCATCTATTGAAGGGAAAGACAGATGTACAAAGCTGCTAGAAAATGAGCAAAGGGAGCAATCTTACTCTGCTGAGAACTATAAATCCTTTCTAGCTGTAGCTTTGAAGATTTTTTGACTTTGAGGTTTCCTTTAGAAAGACAAAGTGAAAGGAAGCACTGCAGTAAATTGACTTGTTTTATTGTGAACTACTTGGAACAGTAAATGGCAACTTCCCTTGACCTTGCTTTTCTACAGATCACTTGGATTTTTGTGAGTCATTACCTTAAATGATACAAAAGAAGCTGTTTCCTACTCCTGTTCACTACAGTTCTGCTTATAGCTTCTTATTCCACTTCCTGAATTATTGTACTCCATTTCTTTAAAGAGCTGTCAGTAAGAGTCCAACCAAAACCTCTCACCACACTAAAATATTGCTCCTGCAAAACAACATCTTTAGGAAAAGCTTTGGAGAAAAGGACAAATTCATCAGAATAAAGGAAATACTGCTGCCTTGGACTGATCATACCATAGATTTTGGAATATCCTTTTTGGAGCCTCTTAGGTTTTGCTTTAATGGCTTTAGGATAGTATGTGAAATTTGGAAGAGTAACCACCTTGGTTACACAGATCTATCTGTTTAAGAGTGGCGTCCTGCTCCTGCTTAATTTTGTCACTCCTGTTAGCTTAAATCACTACATGGAAAGGCCTGCAAAGTGAAAGAAGAGAGAGATGGTTTTATTATCTTCTCTTTTTTCTCAGATTCACTGCAAGTTTGAACTCTGACTTCAGTGAAACTGGCCTTGATTTGCTGCAGAGAGAAGCAGGTTCCTTATTTATCACTGAATGGCCACATACTTGTTTTTTTCTGTGGTCTTAAGCAGAAGATGGATTATTTTCATTTCTTGTGTTTCCTTCAGTGGTTGGTGGCACTTTTTAGGAAGTGGATTGAGCACATCTTTTCTGTTGTTCTCTGAGCTGACTGAGTCAATATTGAACCTGTGAGGCAATCACTGTTTAAACCCTCAGCTGGACTCTTTTTGGTCTGAGGAAATGCAAATATTACAAATTGACATAATAGAGCTCATTTCAAGTTGACAACAAATACAGGTATCAGCATCCATCTGTTGTGGTGTCATGCAGACTTTAATGTTATCTTCTCCCCTTTTGGAAGTGTTTTCTGACTATTTGGTGTCATTACAGAGGTACCGGAAGAACGTGCAGCAGCTCCTCCAGAACCTGATTCGGAAGCTGGCTGCCGTTACCCAGTACGAGGAGGTGCTTGCAAAAATTGATGCCACCACATCCACAGATCGCCTCACACTCCTAAAGACCAAGCCCCAGTCCATCCAGAGGGACATCATCACAGTCTGCAATGATCCCTACGTGTTAGCTCAGCAGCTGACACACATAGAGCTGGTGAGTTGTTATGCTCCCAAGAATGGCTTTACCCTTCCCCTCTTTTGGAAGTGCAGGTTAACAGGGAATATGACTTGCCTGCTTCTGTGTTTTATTTAGGAGAGACTCAATTACATTGGACCAGAAGAATTTATCCAGGCGTTTGTGCAAAAGGATCCTTTGAATAATGACAAGGTAATTGGAGTAGATCCGGAGCAGCTCTGAAATGCAGCCTTTATCATCAGGTGCACCACAAGCTGGAAGTGAAGTCCAGCAATAAATGAGGGCCAGTAGAAAACAAGCTTTAGTATTCCCATTAAATTTTTGTTAATGCTTTTTTCTTTCTGGAGGACAGCTCCTGAAGCTCCAGAACTCAGCCAATAAATTGACTTAAATGAACACATTTCCTGGGTTTTCTGATTTAAGCTAAGGGGGAACTTAATCCTGTGACTGTTTTCCCTAGGCTGTCTATGTGGCCTACAGCTGGAAGAGGCTGAGTTTGACTTCAGCTTCTGCGTTATTCATTTTGAACATCTGCTCTTCCTTTTAGTAAACTGAACTCTTTGCAACCAAGTGGCACATGGGGCAATGTGCAGGTAGAGCAGATATAACAAAAAGGGCACAGAGAGCTCTAGATCTATGTGAGATGAAGGGCAAACATGCAGAGTTTTTAACCAGCCATGACAGAGTTGTCATCTCCTCAAGTGCTGTTTTCAAAACTACATATTTTTTTTATGTCTTTCAAGATGACTTAACCTCTGTAAATAAACTGTGCCAAAGGCAGTCCATTAAAACTTGAATTAACTTAAAACTGACAAACAGAATATAATGACGCAAGTTTACAATTTGATGTTCAGTCAGATGGTCTCTGAAATTGATTTTCCAAATACAGATTGCTGAAACTCCTGCCTACCCCTTTTTAGGCAACCCTGAGATGGGGTGTGGAAATGATTCCAACATGATACAGAATAGCACTCCTCAGGAAAGGGAGAATCCTGTCAAAATGGTAGAGCTGATCTCCCAAAGTTGGGGTGCAGTCTGTCCATTTGTCATCAACAGCCAAACACAATATGCCTGGCCTCTGTTTTCCTGCTGCACTTGCAGAGAGATTAATGTTGGATCTACTCTATCAGTGGGACAGGAGTAAGGACTGAAACAGTGTTCATACTCAAGGGAGATTTATGCAGATATTTAGCCCTGATTGTTTGCATAAGTCTATCCTAGGTCTTTAAAGCATCCCAGCAAAATTTAAAGCATGTGGTGGATTCCATATGCCTGCTTGAGTGCTTTACTGGCCCAACAGCTCAGAAGGAAGTCATACATGCTTAAATACTATCACTGCTGCTTTCCCTCTAAGCTTTTTGTCATGTCGGGTAATTTGAGTTATTCTGGTTACTTGACAATGTTTGGGAATGGCAAGGCAGAAAGCCAAAAGGTCTTACAGGGAAAAGAGAAAAATTGTGCTAAAAGTTGTTATTTTTCTTCTGTCTGTAGAGCGGCTACGGAGATCGAAAGAAGACTCGGAATCTTGAAGCCTATGTGGAGTGGTTTAACAGGCTCAGTTACTTGGTTGCAACAGAAATCTGTATGGTGAGAACTGTCTTTTTGTGCTGAAAGCTTTTGTTTAGTCTAGCTATCTAAAACTGTGAAGCCTTTTCAGATTTGGTGCCTTTTGGAATTTTCATTCTCTCAGTTCTGTAATTTTTCACATTTGGATGCAGTCAAAGCACGTCTGGATAGGAAATAAGTTTGATGTTTTCAGCATTAGACTGGTGCCTCAGCCTTGTTCATGTGACAGTGGTGATTTATTCTGGGTTAGCCCTTCTTGGTACAGGAGCATGTCTGGCCTGCTGTTCTCTCCTCTGAAAGCCCCTTGTGAATGGAGGCACATTCTCCCCTCTGGCTGACCCTCTACTGCTCTACTGTTCTTCATATCCTCCATCTTGGCAGAGCATCTGTGCCTGTCATCCTTGCTCTCTGCCTGCCCGGGATCTGGTTTGTCTTTGCTGTCCTGAACACTTTTGAACACAATGGTGTGGCTTCCTCCACGTGTAAAGGATAGTGTGAAGCTGTGGTACCTATGGAAAAGACTTTTAAATGGAAAAGACTTTTAACAGGGGTGTTATTTCTTTCGGGGGTGTGTCTGAGTGCTGTTTCCTGCTGAGGATAACCCTCCAAATGCATCTCTTGCAGCCTGTGAAGAAGAAGCACAGAGCAAGAGTGATAGAATATTTCATCGATGTGGCACGGGAATGTTTTAATATTGGCAACTTCAATTCCTTAATGGCTATTATTTGTAAGTATGTGTACTGAGATATTATTTTGTCTCTGTTTGAATCTGGATAAAGGAAGCAGAGTGCTTCACACAAAAATCTACTTCTTAGCTTGGTCAGCAGCATGAAGTTCCTCCACACTGTTGCACTGACATGTGTGTAGTATAAGTTTGGTATAAACCAAAGTTTTCATTGCAACTCTTCAGAGACCTAAATCCCCACTTTTTTAAACCAACTTCAATGCGAAATTGGAATAGTAACTTTCCCTGAAATATGGACAATTTATGTCTTCCATCATTTCTGTCACATCCTAGTGGTTTAAAAATTCCATACTTCTTTATATGTGACAGGAAAATACTGGGAATATATTTTTTTAATTTGAAATGTGAAAACTTCACAGTTATGTATAGTTTTCAATGAAGTATGTGAGAGATGGTGTTCAGAACACTCATTTGAGATTTTCTACTGTATGTACATGTTTTATCAAATCCACATTAAATAATGTCATAGCAATTCTTAGAGCTTTTATTCTCTAAAAGATGCAGATCTTGTTTCCAAGGTTATTTTGGAATTTAAAGAAAATGATGACTGATTTCTTGAGTAACTCTGTTGAAAATATTTGTTATTGTTAGTAGATTCTTTGTTATTATATTTGTTATTGTTAATAGATTCTTTGCTTTAGTGTTGAGGAACACTTACTAGTCCTAGCTACCTGAAAGACTTTTTCTTTTAAATACTCCAACAATCTCTTTATCTTATATCAAGCTGGCATGAACATGAGTCCTGTGTCTCGATTAAAGAAAACCTGGGCAAAAGTGAAGACAGCCAAATTTGATATTCTTGAGGTAAGTTTGGCTAATATTTGAACAAGGGACTGTTAATTCCATTTTAGTATTATATTTAGTAACTGCTCTAAAATGTAAGTTTGGTTTCATTATGACATTTAATTTAATATGTTTGTGCCCTTAATGGATGATCTAGAAGATATAATAACAATTATCCAGCTGACTGCTGCTCTTTTGATTTGGAAGAAGAAAATTGAAGTTTGTTTGTTTGGGTTTTTTAATTCCCAAAGCCACCTCCTAAAAATAACCCCAAAAAATTGATTGACAGTTACATTCAGGGGGTAGAGATTTTGGTCAAAGATCATGCAGGTGCAGCAGTGTAAGAGTTTGTGATTTACCCACAAGAATTATGTATTGGCTACTGATACACATTTGTTATGCTGAATGGGCATCTTTTAAAATAAGGTTCTCTTCTGATCAAATGAACAGACAGAGTGATAACACAGTCCTCTACAAAGCTGTATATGTGGGGCTGTTCAGAAGACCTTTTCCTATTTAAGAGTTGCTCACTTGAAAAAGGATTGTGTGTATCTCATTATTTACATTTTTTCATGCCTTGTAGCATCAGATGGACCCTTCTAGCAATTTTTATAATTACCGAACTGCTCTGCGTGGAGCCACTCAGAGGTCCCTGACAGCTCACAGCAACAGAGAGAAGGTGAGTTTGCAAGTGACTTGGCAGTGGGAAAAAGGGAAATGTGCTTGTTAAGTTGCATGGTAAACCTTTATCCTGGAATTCTGATTCTCAGCACCTCTGCCCCTGGAGGGCTTATAAAAAGCTGCCAGATCAGTTTGGTGCTGACTGGAAATCCAAACATTAAATAATCGCTTTGATTATTTAAATAAAATAAGAACATTGCCTCAGCTCAGTTTTTTTTTACAGAGACCTGTATCTCACAAACGCATAACATAAATGGAAAGGCTGAGGACTGAAATGAGGTTGCTAGTAATTTGTTCTTATAGCTGCTACTTGTGCTAAGCTTTAAGTGATTTATGGCTTAAGGTGGAAAAACTTTAAAACTTACTCATAAAGGGCGTTCTAAAACTCAAATCTAGACAGAACTGTGGAGTTCCATCCTGTGTGTAGTCTTGAACTGCAGAATCTCAGCTGTAGTTCTTGTGGAAAAGAATCAAATGGCTTCCTAGCTGCTCTCCACTTAGAAGCAGTTACTCATCAACTGCTTATGACATTAGGACTTCATGCTGTGTTTAATAAATGTGATCTTAGAGTTCATGGAATAAACTATCAGGCAGATGAAGCAAATCCATATGCAGTCCGCTGGTCTATACTGTTGTTATACATGGAATGTCTTTCTGAGTCCTAAATATCTGTTCTCATATAATTCAAAGTATAAGAAGCTTAAAAGCAAGAGGCTTACTTTTTTTCAGAGAAAAGTCAGTTTTAAGACTTAAAAGAAAGAACTTACAGATATTGGAAGTGTTCATGGAAATGATAAGTGGTATTTGTTTTATCCCCGGTTGTAACAAGGATGTGTAGCTGCGAAAATTTCATAGGATGAAAATTAAGAAAGGAAGAATGTTCCAGCATTCTCCAAAGAAAATACTTTGTTCAGTTGGCAGGAAATGCTTCATTTCAAGCCAGTCAGTACCAAGGTTCCATGCCTTGCATGAGCTCAGGGAGCTGTAGTTCAAAAACCATCTGTGCTGTTATCCCCATATTCCCTGTTGTGCTTCAATGTGCATCTGCCCTCATTTACTCAGCAAGTCCTGTCAAGAGGGAAGGGTACACTAAGAGATACCTTGCAGGAATTACATGTAAGTAGTAGGTGCCTCTGAGCATTTATCTCTTGGAATCTGCAAGGAAGAAGGAAAAAAATGAAAGCAAGAGCGACATGACATAGAAATGAAGGGAGGACTTTGTGGAGAGACCTGTATTTTAAAATGTAGTGAATGCACAGTTTTTGTGCAGAGATGTAGAGACCTTAGTCCTTCAGTATTTTGCTTCCCTTTTGTACCACCTGACTTCCTTTAATTTTTTTCTGTAGACCATTGTGTCTTGATTCAGGTCCAGACTGATAACAGTGCTGTTCTTTCCCTAGATCGTGATACCTTTCTTCAGCCTCTTGATCAAAGATATTTACTTCCTCAACGAGGGTTGTGCCAATCGCCTTCCAAATGGTCACGTCAATTTTGAAGTAAGTAGAGCAAGGGTTTTAATACAGAGTCAGCCCCTTTAACAGAAAACTGAAGCAGGTCATGGCCCAGCTTCCACTGGATTCTGGGAGAGCAAACGTAGACTGGAATTTGAGTATCTGTTACTTCTCAGAGGAGCTGGGAGGTAGTCAGGAAAAAGCAGTTTTATCAAAGATGGACTGTTTATAGAAACTTTCAATATTCAGATTTGTTTTTAGTGTGGGGGAAAAGTCAGAACTTTTTCCCAGTTCTCAAATTCATCTCAATATTTGAACTCACGGGTTTATTGTAGTTAATGACAAAATCATTCAAATTAGTATTTTACGGCTTATATTTTAATTCCTCACATGAAAGGCTCCTCCTTTGTCAAGATAAATAGGCAGTATTGTCATGCATGTAAGTCTCAGACTGTCTCTGAAGAAATATGTGATAGAGCAGCAATGAGGAAGTTTTGACTCTCTTGTCTTCCAGTAGTTCTTCTGCCTCTGATTTCATGCTTGTTATCTATCTGACGGGATGAGTTACCCAATTATTTGTTTCCTGGTACTTTCAGCGTTCCAGAAGCCCGGGTCATTCACACCAAAGTGCAGAATATTTCAATTGTAGTCATAGGCCTGAATTAGCCTAAAGGTTCTAAAACTAGGCTGTGCAGTGACCTGAAATATCCTTTTGCTCAGGGAATCCATGTGCACTTTAGGCATGTCAAACTTTACTTGAAAGAGTTTTATCAATTAATGACATCAACACGCTACATGGGGAGTGTTTATTCTTGGCTTAAATTTCCAGCAAGAAAATAAAGCATTTCAGATTAGCTAACTGACAGGAAATATCTGGATTTTGAAACGTCACTATTAAGCATCTGATGTGAAAATCACTGTCATTGCAAAACAAAATGCATGAGCATCATCAAAGTTAAAATTTGGGCATAAAGAGTGTTACCAGCTCCTTGAAAAAACCTAAGTGCACTTCATGATATATGTATTCACAACAGCAGTTTTAACAAGGTGAAGGAGTGGGAAGTTACCACAGCTTGAAACAGGAGCACAAAAGTTAGAAGCTGAGTTGTTGATTCAGATCATATTCTGTTGTATCTTAAAAGCCAAGGATGATCGAAGCCTTGGTCTCCAAACTGAGATCTCTCCCTCTTTTTAAAAATATGTTCAGGGTAACCAATGCTGTTCAATATATAGCACTTCTTCTGTTTCATATTCTGACAGAAATTTTGGGAACTGGCAAAGCAAGTCAGTGAATTTATGACATGGAAGCAGGTGGAGTGTCCTTTTGAAAGGGATTGGAAGATTCTGCAGTACTTGCTCACTGTCCCAGTCTTCAGTGACGATGGTAAGGAGCTCTGGGCTTCTGCAGGGCTGGTGTCACTGGCTACTGCTTAATCTCTTTCCATTTTAAGTTGTGGCTTCCTCACAGTAAAGAAAGACTGTCCTGAGACATCTCTTTCTGGCAAGTAAAAAATGCTTCTCCCTTTCAAATTACAGAGAAGATAAGATTTTTCTTTTATGTCCATGTAGTCTGTGAGAATCAACATTGATTCTGAAATAGAATGAACTAAATTGATATGGTCCCTCTAAATGTCATCTAAAATGCCTTTATATGGACTTTCAGAATACTTTGCACTAAAGAGAGCTGCTTAAGGAAGAAAAGAGGGACTTCACTGGCTGCTTACAAAGCACCATGTCCCTGGGCTCATTTTATTTTCTCTTGAGTGCTTTCTTCTCCTCATGCTTTTGAGTTTCTGCTGGTTGGTTTTCCCCTCCTCAGGGTAGTCTTTGTTCTCATGCACAGTTTGTTAGCATTGTCTGGCTGCAATTATAAGCAATGCTATACTTCCTAATGGGATTCTGAAGCCCTAATCTGAGGGATGGATAATACATGCCTGCTTCATTTAACTCAGTCTGCTTTGCAGGGAGAGCAAATTTTAAAATGCCAGTAGGCCTAACATAATGTATTTGCTTCTGATTGCAGCACTTTACTTGGCTTCCTATGAAAGCGAAAGTCCCGAGAACCACATTGAAAAGGACAGATGGAAGACACTAAGGTTTGTGTCAGAGGTTACCCGGATCAATAAATAAATAGAATGGGACATAGAGTAAGCATTAAACAGTTAAAACCAAATGTCATGTTACATGCTTCAACAGATGGGGCACTGCATTGTTGTAAATCTTCCCTCCAATCTGGGACTCTTGGAAAAAATAGAACAATCAGTCTTTATCTTAAACCTTCTCAGTCCTTCTTTCCCTTAGAAAATGGGAATTAGAATAAGTAATTTTCTATTTTAATTTCTTGTGTTACTCAGTGAAGGAAGAAAATACTTTCTAAACTCCAAGAAATCCCCACTTCCTCATAAGTACTATACAGAGCACTCTGGATTCCACGCAGATGTTTTCACAGCTACTGCATCCCTTTCTGCACCAGCCTTTCAGACAGGGCTGACACTTGCATAAAGGTCACTCTGGGGGAAATGCATTAATGAAACCAGTTAACAATTTAGAGTTAAGACTGGGGAAAAAATATTCAGCAAAATCCTATTTTTGGTGTTTCTTCCACTGCTATTGGAATGCAGCCTCATCAACTCTTTGATTTTACTAATTATGGAAGGATACATGAACCATTATGGCACGGGGACGTAACAATTCCGTCTGATTAATTCCACTGATTTTGAGAAGACAAAAAGGGAGTTACTCACATCAGGGCCCAGACATTGTGCATTACACAGGGTGGCAAGATGAAAATCTGTAGTAACATGAATCTCAATTTCACAGCTCCCTTGTCATAGTCACTGTCTGAGGAGATTGCCATCATTCTAATGATTGTCCTCACCCGCTTGCATTTCCCTCTGTCTTTCAGGTCAGCGCTTCTGGGCAGAGTCTAGAGCACACCATGTCTGCTGTTGCTGTGTTACGTGGATTGCCAAGGGGCATGGCTCGGTTTATTTTTCTGTACACTGAGTGGCACTCAAAACGATGAAAGATGTGCAGTCAGTTGCGATATCGTGGCAGCAAAGATGAAAGAAGTTAATTCAAGAACAAACAGGCAGCTTCTCCCATCTGACAGATGAGATAAAATCACCACCCACTCAGCTGGGATTCAGGCTGAAGTATTGATTGAGAAGCCTTTGAAGATCTCAGATGCCGCCCATGAATCATTTCACACCTGGATGGAATATTCTTTTCCTTTTGCTGCAGCTTGCTGCTACAAGGACTCTGCAGAGCTTCTACAAGGACTCACAGGAGTTTACAGAGGGGAAATATTCACCTTTCCTTTCAGTGACACCCAAGTCTGCATTGAAGAGCTCCCATTCCTAATAAGCTGAATATATCCCAGAAGTTTGGGATTGCTAAGAAGGGAAAGGACTGGACACAACAAATTGGTTGCAGAGGAGAATTTATCCCTACCACTGCAATGGTGGCTGGGCTTTTTTTCTTTTACCAATGTGTTTTTGAGTTGGCTGCTGGCAGGCAAACTCATTATTATTCTAAGTTATTTAAAAAATACAAAGTAATAAAAATCAAGCCTGTGGTAGAAAATACATCTATAAAAAGATAGTTGCTATGTAGCTCTACAACTTCTAGGGAGGCTTTTTCTTTAGTTCACTTCTTTACAACTAACCACTACATGCTACAGACATTCTAATTTCTACTGTGTGGTTTTGTTACTTTTAATTTTCCATACTTGACCTTATTCTTATATTAGGTTGAACAAGCTGACTTTTTTAGAATAGTCTTTGAGAAACTGGCATACAAACTGTGTTAAAATATGAGAGTATGTTTTTATTAAGTCGTTTTTATAACTGCTTTTTTTGGAAAGGGTAACAGTGGAGAACACAATCCACTTCAGCTGAAATAGCAAGATGCCAAAAAGAAAAAAAGAGGCTCCTTCTCAACTCCAGCTATGAACAAAACAGTCTTCCTGTGTGTTTGCTTTAGGGATTATGTTTATGACTGTGAAGTAGTTCACTGTGTTACACACCTAGTAAGTTTTTAGTAGCTCTGAATACTTAGTCACTCTATCTATCCTAGGAGCAACCTGATTGAAAAAAAAATACAAAACAAAACTGTAGCTGTATATCACTCTGGACACAAAAATCAATAAGAAAAGTACATACTTGGCAAAAAAAAAAATAATTGCAATTATTCTGCTACTGTTATTAAAAAAAAAGAAAAAAGTAAGAATAAATATATTTATTTCTTGCACTGCATCTCTTGAATTTCCAGGTAAAGTGGTTTTTATGTTCTGTCCATGCCTTTTCAGAAAAATATTTGAACTTCGAATTCTGTAGTAACATGTGAAGCAGCCTTCATTAATGGGGGATACTGTCCTTAACTACAGTCTGTTTGCTGGTACCGGCTGCTGGAAGTCACTGAGTTTCATATTCCACAAGGACCAGCACCGGGGCCTCGAGCCCTGACAGAGAAGGTTTCCTCTCCTCCTTTCCCATTCCCTGGGCTGGGGTGAAGGAGAAAGAAGAGGCCAGCTCTTGGAAGGGAGAAAACTGCTTTTGCTGTGCACAGGCTTTCATCAGGTGAGGTCTTTCTCATCCCCTCCACATCCTTCCCCTGTTGCTGAGGGTTATGCGTGGTGCTTGAAAGGGGAATGCGAATCCCTAACCACTGGCAAGCCACAGCTGCTCCTTCAGCCATTATTTTACTCAGTGTTTGATGTTAGAGCCTTACCATGCACTGTGCCCTCTGCTCCATCACTGGGTGCAGCCACCGTGCCGGGCTTTAATTCCGAACATCCTGAGCTGCTGTCAGGCTGTCGAGCCAGTGGCTTGGAAACACCATTCACACCTGGCCATGGCAAATGGGAGAGAAAAGGACTGATTCTGCTACGGTCCAGCAGCTCCCAAAGGAAACATCACAGACTCTCAGAAATGAGGACTTGCAAGAACTCATTAATTCTGCAAGCTGAGTGTTCAGGCAGGACTGAAAATCCCAGCTCAGTGCTGACAGATGCTCAGTGCTTAATGGGGACAGAGGCAACAACTACATCTCCTGTATAAATGGCTCCAACATTACTTATTTCTTTGTGGAGCGCTTTCTTCTTGGTGCAGAGACAAAAACTCTGGTTCTTAGGGACCCATGTGAACCAGCTTGTTCGAAAGAGTCTGTAGATGTCTGGCTAAGCCCACGAAACAATGCCTGTCCTTAGCATCCAGCTATTTCCCTGTTCTATTTGGAAAAATCTTCATGGCCATCATCATGAAAAGAACAGTCAGATGAATGCAAAAATGTGCAAGAGCCTATATACAGCCATCATGTCTAAAAGAACAAGTAAGAACCTTTACATCCACATGGGTATTTTGCATTTGTGTTGGTTTTTTGTCAACCTTTGCAGACAGACTGTTCTTGTCAGAGCTGAAACTGGTACTTTATCTGGCACTAAAATAGACAAATAGGCTAGTACGCAAAATATCATTTATTTTCCAGGACTATTCCCTATCATTTTGGGAGGCTTTCCTTGCTAGTTGTGTGTAGTATTCTCCCTTGTGGACTTCCTGCAGTATTTTTGCTGGAAAAGAAGAATAAGCCTCTTATAGTGCACCAGTGTCTGTTTTTTCTCTCAGCACCTCTGATCTTGGTAGCAGATTTTTCCTGCTTAAAGGGAAGGCATGTGCTAAGCTGACACTTCACACTCAAAGAACTGATCAAGTTCAGTGAGCTTAGAAGTGAGGGTTTGGTGCCAGCGGGGGCATCATTTGATACCCACTGACACTTTGTCATTACACTGTGTTGCATAAAGCTCTTGTGGAATATGTTTTTTTCTTCCTCATTTATTACAAGTTTTAGCTACAGTGTGACCCAAAAGGATGTCCCATTATAAGCCAAGTAAATACAGTGTCCTTCTTTCATGGAGAATACTTTTCAGGAAGAAAAATGTAAAAGATAATGTGAATAAAGCAGCTAATTTTTTCATCAGTTATTTATATAGCCAAAGAAGCTGAGTGCCAAGGACTCTGTGGGGCTGGATTATCTGCTTTGTTTTAGTCCTTTTCTCCTGTGTCTTGTGAAGTCCAGAGGCTGGAAGGGGAAGTGGTTCTTAGGTGGACTTCCAGCTGCCAGGGAAAGCAGCATCTGGAGCCAGTGTATTCCAGGGAACAATAAATAAAGCAGAATATCTGTTGGTGTTACAGCAGGATCTTCTGCAGGCCCCCAAATCTGACATAGTGGTCAAAAAATTAAATAACTTTCCTGGCATTAACCAGTCCTTATTGTCTGACAACTCAGTAGCATTGACATGTGGAATGCCTCACTGCTTTTTAAATGAGTTTTTCTTGGGAGAAAGATGTATGTAGGAAGTCAGAAATAATTAGTCCTGGGAGAAAGGTATTTCAGAAGGAGTTAGATTTTCCCTTGGCCTTTTCTTCTCCAGACTGTTCAGAGAGCTGAATTTTGCTTTTCCATTAAAAAAAAAAAAAAAAAAAAAAAAAAAAAAAAAAAGTAGAGGATCAATGGAGTAATAGAAAAGAGAATCTGGTAAGAAATTAATTGGCATCCCTTTCCTGAGGCATATCACATAATTGTGGCCAGCGGTGTTGGATAGAAAGAAGTGCAAGCAATAGATGTTTAAGTTACAGTGGTTTGTTTGACTTGCGTATGTTGAATTTCAGGTTTGCTGCCTAAGAAGCTCCACTCAGAAATACCACAGTGACTCTCTTGTAAAAGGAGTCAGAGGCGTGCTGTATCTGCTACCAGGCTTAAGAGGAAATAATGTCAAAAGTCATCAAGAGTAACTTAATAGTATGACAGCAGAAATTTATGTAAAATCCAAGTAATTAGTAGGAAAAGTTTGAGAAAATAGCATGTGAAACATGAGGTAAAACAAGTAAAGGATATTTATTGGGCTACATACAATGGTTCTTCCTACTGCTGTTGCTAGGGTAACAGTCTACTCTGATGCTAATGAAGAACATCATTACTGTTTCTCCTTATTTTTTGTTTGAGCAAACATACTACTTTTTTGGTACTTCTTTCTGTTTGGCAATTCAGGGACAGGTCTAGAGGAAGCAGCAGATGATGCTCCTTGATCCCTGTGTGACTCAGTTTGATAACCAGCAGAATTAGTATTCAGAGGCTGTTTGCCCCCCATAAAAAAATCATTGCATACTCTCAAGCAACCTCACAGAGAACAGGTCTCATTTGAAGATCCAACCTGAATATCGAGGGCTGAGCATTAAAGAGACCTGATCTGTGAATCTCTAATTCAACTGGTTTAGTGAAAACTTAAAACTGCAATATGTGTTGAGCTGCTTTTCACAAAAGATTAATGAAAGTACATTCTGGAGCAATATTCACAGGGTATGTCAGATTAAGTTTCAAGAAAAAGGTAAGTGTATGAGAACAGTGTATCACAGTGTTAGTTTTTTAACAGATAGAATTTTCCTTTCTTTGTATAAAATCAAATTCAGATTCATCCCAGAAGGCTGCTTTCATAGTACAGATTTTTAGGACACAGTACAACTTTTGTTGATGTGCTATTAGGTGCTTGTTATACTTAAGAAACAGTCAGTTGCCACCTTTAGAAGTGAAGTGTGAATTTATTTGTCTATACAAATTTCATTTTATATAATAGTAGCACACTTGATTGGATTATTTAAATGCTGCTTTATTCTCAAAGAATAAAACTCTTTCCTTTTTATTAACTGCCTTGGGAAGTCATAGCTACATGATGTCTTGCAAAGAGTATCAGTTGGTGTATCAGTATTTATTTGGTTTTCAGTGAAAAGGGAAAAGTTGCACTTCAGTTACCTCCAGCATGACTGAGAGAGCATCTTCAGTTAAGTGTTACATGGTTGTTCTGTTTAAATTCCTTATTTGTAATTTGCTACTTTTGAATTCAGTTTTTTTAATTGCAGGGGTCCTCTGCCTAGTGGTGATGCCTGGAAGCAGGCCACCTGAAACAGAGGCCAAAACAAATTAGGAGTATAAAAGCAGAAAAATTTATTCAAGGCCTTCGAGGTACATTCAGGCAAGAAAAGGTCCCCCTCAGGGATTACACCCAAAATGGATGCTGGGTCACGAGCCCTTCACCTTTTATAAATTCTGTCCCATTAGCAAATTGGCCTCTTAATTCTCCAATCACACCCTCAGGTGATGATGTTGACCACCCTGGGCACGATCCCTCTGTACCACAGTAGTTTACATATTTTTGGGACCTAGGGCAACAAATACGTCCTTGAATCTGTATTCGGAGAGCCTTGTTTTGGCCAAAGGTGCTGGGAACAGAGGACTTTTGCACTTTGTAAGAAGCACAGAACTACAGCAAGTTACAGATACATGAAGAGTAAAAAGCTAGTCATAATGAAGGCATCTGTGGGAGGAGAGAAAGAGTGAATGTTTATTCCTCGCACCCAAGGAAGGGCACTGACATTGCAGATGCACCTGGCTGTTCCTTGGTGGCTCTTCCCTCTCCTTCTTAAGCCCATTTCAGTCCAAGGACTTCCCTGTTTTCAGGTTTTGCCTTTCATTATGTGGATGGGAAACTTTAATCTGACACAGGGTGCCCTCTTGTGATACAAATGAAACAAATCTGGAGATACCAGTAGGATGGGATGAGGAAATAAGAGTGAAGGTTCCCAAGAAGGAATGTGTTTAGATTATGACCATACCCAGCATCCAACACCTGCTTTATCTGCATATTCTTCAACTTCTGCTGACATGTGGCATGAAGCCAAGTAGAATTAAATCATAATGAGTTTTACTGGGGCATACTTCCTACAAAACCTCATTTTGCTGAGCTTTTTCCTTGGAATAGGTACCTTGTAATTGGAATAAAGCTAAAAGCAAGCAGCAATTCAGGTAGGACATGCCATCCTGTTTTGCGCTACCTGGAAGGAAAGCTGGCTTCTTTGGAGTAAAGGAAATGAGATTCAGCACATGACAGATATTCTCTTGCTTAATGCCCTACTGAAAAGTGCTCAGATATTTTTGAGAAGGTGGCAAAGTAAAATGCAAAATCAAAAATACAAAAGCATCAAAAGTATGATCAGAGTTTTCTCCCAGTAATTTTACTGAGTCAAAATTTCACTCCTTGAAGTATTTCTCTTGGGATTGGCCATATGTGGTATATGATTCAGCATAAATTTTCTCTTGTAATTCCTTTTTTTTCCTCTAACTGCAGAAGGAGAGGTGAAAATCCCAAAAAGAGCTCTACATTTTTGTAAAGAAAAGAGCAACAAGCCTGCCATCACCCACATATTTAATTTTTTGAAACAAATACTCAGATACTTGGGTAATTAACCAAATAAGCAAATAAAAATGGTTTTGGATAAATTTTTTCTCCCTCTTTCTCCCTGCCTTGTCATTGGTCAAATGCAAAAACATTAGTTCTAAGTGCTGTCTCTCACCATGTTGATTTCAATCACATTCTTACTGCTTTTGTCAAGTCTGTTCATGCATCAGTTTGGTATCAGATTGCTTCCACAACCTCCTTGTAAGCAGACGAGTCATCTGGTTTACAATTTGGAATTTACTTAATTGTAGAACAAATTATATAAGGTAAACAAGCTCATGGCAACAGGCTGGCCCCTGCTTTTCCAGCTACAAACATTTGAAAGCAAAATGGCATTAAAATAGTTGTTTGAAGTTGAGGAAATTACTTGTCTTGGAAACATATTAAATTTTGAAGAAACATTGAACAGAGATAGACGCAGGCCAGAGCCAGAGGTAGGGAGTATCTGCTCATTCTTGAGATCAGTCTGTTGCTTCAAGTTATATTTGTCTTGGGCTTTTTGGGCAAAGGAACTTTGTCTACTGAGAGATTCACCTGCTGTCAGACCTACAAGCCAGGGTGTTGCACATGAAGTTTAAGACACTGTAAGGAACTTGCAATCTGTTGGGCACAGTCTGCCCTTTCTTCTAAACACCCAGGAGCAGCAGGTCCCTGGGGCTTGATGAGGGAAGAAAATGAGTGGCAAGGCAGAAGGGGAACAAAACTGAAAATAAATCCCTGCTGCATTGATGAATTTGGTTTTCCTATCACTAGGCCAAAATGTAAGTAAAAAAGACCCTGTAAGCCTCTCATGTTTGGCTGCCCTTGTTCAGCTGCCATCACCAGCTTGACCACCAGATGTCTGCACCCAAGAGAAAACTGAAATGTAGCACTGAGGTGAGCAGCTGGAAAAAGAAATGAAGAGACCAAAGTGACAGGGAGAGAAAGTGCAAAGGGATTTGTAAGGCTTTATTTCCAGGCCTGGACACCCGTGAGGCAGGGATGATCCTCTGACCCTCCTGGTGAGCTTTCATTTCACAGTCCAGGACTATATTCCCACCACCAGTGATGCTGAACTGAGATGGATCTCTTTGGAGAGAGGACAGGAAAAGGGAGGGTTCAGGAGCACTGCTGTGGCTATTTAACCTGGCTGCTCAAACTTATGACTTGACAGACAATTCCGAAGGAGAACTTTTTTGATGCAAAGATGAGACCTGGGTCAAAAGCAGAAAAGGTTTGCATGCAAAAAGTAACCACAAAAGCAGGATGCTTTGAAATGTGATAACTGAACTAGAAAAAAATGAGTGTCTTTTCAAATGTGCTAGGTCTCAGTTGAATCCTAATACCAGAGTAAAAAAACTACTGTATTTCTTTTCATTTAAAGCCTTATGAGTTTGCACGATTTTTGCTGTAATGAGTATCCACAATTTGTATTCCGTTTTGCTTTTGAGGTGTTCTTCATCTGTGGTGTGGGAGGACAGCAAGTGGGAACAGATCTAGACTCAGTGCATAGAAGGCCAGGGTAAAGGGCTCTACATGTACTGTACACAGTCACAGTCCATACCTCAGCTAACTTTGGGATGGCTTGTGAAGATGGGCAAGGAGTAGTTTAGGAGTGTGGTACTTGCTCTCAGTGCAATGAAAGAAGCAGAAGAGACAGCAAAAGTGGCAGAATTATCTGTGCCAGGTAAAGCTCTGAGGCTCTGAGAACTCTCTTCCTTCCAGGATCTTGCACTGCTCCAGTGATTTCATCCTTTGTCAAACGGAGTGAGAGTGGTAGAGGTTTGGGGCAATTGAAGTGGCAGATGTGCTTTTGTTATGCTTTCCCTTGCAGGTGTTAGAGTACTCTTGGCAGGAGGAAGTTATGGCCAAGTGGAAGGCTGGTGAGTGAACTGACACTGAATAAGGCATAGTTCAATGGCTTATTTATTATTTGGGGAGAAGATGGCAAATAAATTTCCATTATTTCCTGTAATCAAAAGACTGGTTGCTGTTTGGGGATTAAGAAGCAATGCCATTTCCCTCATACAGTCCCTCTTTTGTATGCCATAAACTTTGTTATCGTATCTGTATAAAGAGGCTGCTCAAGACATCCTAGCAACATTCAACCTGTCAATCAATTTTAAAGAGAGGCAGTACAATGTGGTAAACTTTGCCCAGTGATCATTTTAGCAGGATGAGAAGCTATTTTTCCCGCAAGGCTGAGGAGGAGGATTTTTTTTGGCAAATGGTGACAGAAAGAAAAGTAGCATGTCACTTGTTATCTGCTGCCTTCTGAACAACCACTGCTGTGATCCCAGCCTCAAGCAGTACCACCTCTCGCCAAGGGTGTTGTCCGAAAAATTGATCTCTCACCCAGTGTGCAAGAGGCCAATTCACACACAGACTTGAGGTATTTATTTACAGTTTTGTGCAGAAGGGTGACAAATCCACAACGCCAGCATGACAGCTACCAAAACTTTTCACTATGTATAAGTTTTAGCAAACAAAACACGCTTGCTTTTTTTTTTCCCCCTTGACAGCAGTGGAGCTTAGATAATTGATGTGCTTTAGGTTTCAAACAGAGCTTTTCTGATTGTTTGATTTTTAATTATGGTACTAGATGAGCCAAAACCACAAAAACACCCCCACATCCACAATAAAGAAACTTATATGTGAGGTGGAAGGGAAAAAGGGATCAACCCCAAACTAAACACTCTCTGGAAGTACAGTGGGCAGGTGAGACTGTGTTGTATTGCATGTTGAAGTCCATCTCCTAGATTACTGATTCAACAGGCTATTCACAAAATTAATAGCAAAATTCTTAAAATAAAGAAATATATCCCAAGGCATGAAAGAAGAAGAAACACTGTTACTTTCTAATCCCTGTTTGTTTTCTGTCTAAAAAAAAACAAAGAAGCCAAACCACCAAACAAAAACCCAAACGCCAGCAAAGCAGCACTTAACACCATCAATATTATTCTGCTACAGAACATGAAAGCAGCATAAAGGTACAATCTAAATCCCTATCTTTTTGAGCCCCAGCTTCTCAATACTTCACGGCAATAAATGTCTCATCTGTTTGTCACTAAGACAGCAGTACAAATGGAAAGGATTAACAACAGGCCACTGCTGCTGTGCTTCATAGGTTTACTGCTGCCCCTGCAGTCTGCAGATAGGACAGTGGGTATTACAGAATATAGGGCTTGTGTAATATGATTGTACAGCTTTTTCTTCCACAATAACACCAAAATAAGTTGCAAGTTTTCCAAATTGTCAACATAACTTGTATCAAATGACATTCTAGTCTAGATTGAGCAAATCATCCCTAATGTAACCCAAACATATTTGTACCTTGAAACAAGTTCTGATGGGAAAGAAGGCTCTGTAATATATCTAAGGAATTTTTAGAAGAGGTGTGACAGCTGGACCTGCCCACACAGGTATGAGGCCCTCCAGGCCATGCCCTGCAGCTGACCTCAGTCCTGCAGTGCCTGCTTTCAGGTCTGGAATGCTGATCTCCAAAGGCTCCTGGGCGGTGGATTCCTGGGTGTACCCATTACCTTTTTCACTCTACCAGCAAAGAGCAAGACCCCACACAGCACTAGTGTACAATAAATAGGGAGCAGTCTCTCAATTCCTGGCTGCATTTCTTATGAACTTTGCAACAGGAAAAGAGGGTGCTGACAAACTGCCTCAGGGAATCTGAGTGAGCTGCTGCGTCCCAGAGCCGCTCACTTGCAGAGCGTAAGGAGTTGCTGGGACAAGTTTTCTCGTCACATGCTTCAGTAATCACTATAACATTTCTGGTTTGAGGTATTGAGTACTCGGTGAAATGTATGTGACCAACATTTATTTATATTTTTTTCTTTTGCGGGCGGGTTAGAATTTATGTGAACTGCTTCATCCCAGACATAAACAGAGATTGTGGAAGCCATGCTGAATGCTGAGATCTGTTGAAACCAAAGGAGGATTTATAAGTAGGCAGTCCCAAAAGGAGAAGGTAAGTGAAGAGGAGAAAATTGGAGAGTCAGTGTCCTAAGGGCTACAGGCTGGCATCAGACCAAGTCTGCTTGGCAGCATCCATGGGAGAGGTATGCATGCAGCTCTTTGCCTGTTGTGAAAATCTTTCATCCTTGGCTTGTCAGGCTATTTGGGTCTAACAAGCCCTGGGGAGCAATGTTTTGGATCGACATAGAGATATGTGCTAGGAGAGAACAGCCCTTGTGAAACCTGTGCTCTACCAAGAGTCAATGCTGAATATAATATAGGCAATGCTCCATTCTGGGGCGAGCCTGAGTGTGAATATATCTTGGGACACGAGCAAGCTCCTTGCAGGACTGTGCAGTGTTGTTTGAGGGTCAGTCTGAGAGAACCAGGGCTGCAGGATCTCTGCAGCTGTGTGCTGGAATGCCACGCCAAGATCCAGCCACAGGGCAGGCAGCGAAAAACAGCCAGGACAAACACTTGTCGGCACGGCCCGAGGTGGGCCCTGCATTTACCTCTGTGCCAGGTGGGGCGCGTTGAGGAGCCCGGCTCCTCCCTGCTCGCCCGGGACCGGGGATCCGCCTGGCTGCCGTGCCCGGCCCCCGCACCGGCGGCTCCCCACGCTCCGCATCGCTGCCCCTCCCCGGGCTGGGGACAGCCCAGCGCCCCACAGCCCCCGCACGGCCGAGGGAGGGACAGTGGGAGGGACGGGCGAGCACCGCCGCCCCTCTCCCGCCCCGCCGCACCCCCGTGCCGGGCAGCGGGAGCGGGTCCGTGCCCAGCCCGGCTCCGCGGGGAGCAGCGCTCCGTCCCTGCCGCCGCCAGCCCGCCCTGGCTNGGGGAGCCCGGAGGAGCTGCGGCCTCCCGGGGCGACGCCGGGCTCCGGCGGGGCGGGGGAGCTGGCCCGGCAGCGCTGGCACCCTGCGGGCCTGCGGCGGACCCCGCTTTGGCTGGCGCTGGGTTCCGCGAGCATCCCCTGAGCATCCCGCGGGCATCCCGCGGCGGGAGCGGACACCTTCGTCCCTCCCGGGTGGGTTTTGGGTCTGCCCGGCCCCTGGCCGCGCCTGTCCAGTGACCTCGGACGAGCGTGTGAGGTGCCCTGTAGTAACCACAGCGCAATGAATGCCCTGTTTTGCCTTTTGTCTCCTGAGCTGTGTAAAGCTGGTCAGACCTCGGAGAAGCAAGGCTTTAAGTTCTCTGCTAGAATTGACTACCGTAATGCTGAATTACCAAAATGACCTGTCAGTCTGTTATTGATTCCTGCCACATATATGAGTTTCCTACACAAGTGGCCAGTAAAGGGAACCATGTGGAAACAGGGATCTATCAGATCCCACTGTTTGTTCCGTTGTCCACTGCAATTAATTGTGCACGAGCAATGGGAAGATAGAAGCTCCTAATGTTGTCACTCCGGTGTGGCTGATAGATTATGAACTTCAATCATCACACAGTAAACCTGTACTGTTTCTGGATACAATCCAAACAGTAGATTTTTCTGTGCCCTGGGGTAGTCAGATATATAATTTTAAAGTGGATGGGAGACCCTTTATTTGAAATGCAGTGACTACCACTGCATTTAGTAGCAGGGACTGCTACAATGTTATGTGTGAAGATGCGTTTCCTATAATCTCCTCTCTATGTTGTAACTTTCAGTTTTTGTTGATTATTTTTTGGGGTTGTTTTTAAATATGGTTGCATGCTGAGCTAAGATCTTTGGTTAAGTCATATGCCGTGACACACAGGTCCCTCTTCAGAGTTATTTGGTTCAGTACCCTCATGTGCATTTTGTTTAAATTCTCTTGTGCAGTACAGATTTGCCTTAATTTCTGACACACTACCCTGCTAACAGGCTGAAGCACCAGCTGTCAAAATGCATCTGTGAAACAGGCACAAATGAAAAAAATATTATTCAAAGTCACAATAAGCAAGACAGAGCTGAGAAGAAAGACTACTAGAAAGAAAGAAAACTAGATTTGGAATGTGAGGTATCTTGTCAGCTATTTCAGTTCTGACCCATTGAAGGCTGTAAACCAGAACAGAACTGTGTATCTGTTAAAAGTATGGTTATACCAACAAGTAAAAGCAAGTTGTTGAAGCTTCCCAGTTTATTTATTATCATCTGATCAGCATACTTGTCAGGGCCACGTTCTTATCCAGTTCCAATAAAAGGTAAAAGATATTATCTTAATCACTTGGGGTTCAGCCTGAAGAAGGGGTCCTTCATCTATGGGGCAGACCAACAGCTACTTTGGGCCTGCTGATGCCTGACAGCAGCATGATTCCTTGCTCCTCTTAAAATGATCCAATGAAATATGCCAAAGATAGTGTCCAAGGAAGAATGTGGGTCACGGCAGATCTCCTGAAAGCTGCTGGTTGCCTTGCAAATGCTTGTTTGGAGCATAGGTGTTCTGACAGGAGTCCAGGACCTTTTTTTTTCCTGGTCACCTTTCATGAGTAGCCAGTGGAAGCGGGTAATTCCCCATAAAAAGATAATTGTTCCTCGACAGCAGTAGCAGCTGCTACAGTAACAAATATGAGCCAGTTTTATGTGAGTAAGTGAGCTGCAGAAATTATGCCAGCTGCCTGTGTGTTAACACATATATACTGACCAATCACATATCCTTTATGCCAGGCAGGTATGGCCCCCTGGTTAAATTATTCTGTGTACACAGTAATTATTCCTCAATAGGGAAGCAACCCAGCTTTTACTTTTTGCTTCTAACAATTTTATTGCTTCAACAGTCGAGCATAAGCTTTTCTCCTTCCTGCTGTTTGTATTGTCTTTGTTAGGCTGATAGGAGCTTACACATCCCTTTAACTCACAAAAACTAAGTAGTAGCCATGAGATCTTTCGCTTTGTTTCTACAACCCCTCCCTACCTCTTCTCTTTGCCCTTTACTCTGCTGACTTGCAGGACTGGAGAGGATGAAAGCAATCAGCTGTGTTTACTACAGTTGCATACGGCAAATTCAGCTGACAGTTAATTACTATATTCACTTCTCACCATTCAGTGATTTTTTTTTTCCTTCAGGAATGAAATAAAACTGCAAATTTATTTTCTCACCTACATCTCTGGACAAAATGGGGAACGGATTAGTGAAACCCAAGCACCTGAGGCAGCCAAATAGTCATGTAGCTAACCTCGCTATTGGCTGTGCTGCCAGCCACAAGTTTTTGATGGACCCATGCCTAGGCATCAATGTGTTCAATGGGCAAGCTGATGTTCTCTGCAGCAAGGTACTTGAACTGGAAAAGGAGCTGAAGAGAAAAGATCAGCAGTTGCAGGAGAGTCAAAGCCATGTTGCTGAGCTTCAGGAACAGCTGGCTATGCAGACTAAGGTCATTGCAGAACTCACCAAGGAGCTTCAGAGCAAGTGTATACAGTTGAACAAGCTGCAGGATGTTGTTAGCACTCAAGGAGAGCACTCTCTTCAGCCTTCTCCATTTCAAGTTTCTGCTGACAGGAGGAGAGGAGCCAAGGAAGGTGTATCTGCAGAGCCAACAAGACTGTGTGATTTGAGCAGGCAAACTATGTTTTCCGTTGAAAAAGCAACAGTCCGAAAGGATTCCAGGTGAGTGCATTTCAGAGGGCTTCTATGGTTGTGTTACAAGAGTACTGCTTTTATCACAATTATATCCTCTCCTCATCCTAAATCAGGATTAAAGTATTCATCTTTGTAATTCAGGTTTTGCAGATGAGATAGATGCTGGTTGAGTTTGTGTGTAACTTTAACCAAGAATCATCTGTGTCCCACAGACCTCAGATGAAGAGTGGTAGGAAGCCTCTGTATTTTAGATGAGAATCTTACAGTTTCTTTGGGATTTGTCTTAACTGCCAGCTTCCTCCTGCCTTCCAGATTCTGATGGTCATGGTGTAGGAACTGAATTTTATTTGTTCCTCTTTGAAGTTTATTACACTTTCTAGACTCTGAAAGACCCAGAAATAGCTATGCTCACAGCTGACCCTGCAGACACAGGCATCAGACTGGAATCTTTAAGCACAGCTTAGACCCTCTTTTACCTTGCAGTGCAGACATAACCTGAGAGTCTGTTTGACATGGTGGTAGCCAGACTCTACCTGGATTTCATACAGTGACTTAAATGCCTCAGATTTGGGGAGAGCTTTATTATTCATGGCATATCTGAGTCTGTACCATAGTAGACCTGAGAGTTATGAGACTTGTTTGCTCATCCATCATGTCCAGCACTGCACCTTTGAGGGTGCCTCATGAATCAGAAAGGCTGCCTGAGTCACCATAAAGAACCAAGAACTTCAGCTAGCAGTGTTTTTCCAGAGTAAGGGAACTGCATTAATATTTTATCACAAGTACCTGGGTAGCTTAAATCATTGTTTTAGGAGTGTTCTGTTTGTAACCTGTCTTCTTCTTGGCACGATCCTTGCACTGCAGTCCACCACATGGTTTTCTAGGGTGCTTCCAGAGACAGAATTGTAAAAGCAGTGAGGAGTAAAGCCAGGAGAAGAGCCAGTGGATCAGCAAAGTGCAGCAGCCGGAACCAAAACAAGTATTGCAGCTTAAGCAATCTAAACATGATGCACATCATTTTTTGATGTCGTAGTAGCAGTAGTATTATTTAATTTTCCAAATGCTTTGGAAGCAAACATATGGCAAAAAAACCACCACAAAACTGTACTGCAGTGCATTGCTATGTCTCTAAGTCAGGTAAGTCTGTGATACACGTGCACAAAGACACCATCACCTTGCTATTGAGACAGCCAAATGCTGAAAGGTACAAACATTAGGTTTCCTTATCTGAACTGTAAATATAGTAGTAGGTCAAGTTCAGACACATAGGAAAAAAACTGTAACCTTCACTGTCTACAGAATTCTGTCCACTGTAATTAGCAAATACTGATCCTTTAGCCTGCCAGTGTTTATAGAAGTCTTTGGAATTGCTGGTATCAGTAGCCGCCTCCTCTTAACAGAGAAAGGACTTAATGCAGCCCGACTTCTGCGTAAGATGACTCCACAGTGTTGCTACACAGCTGTGAAAGGAGCTGTCTCAGAAGGATGGGAAGCTCCATGCTATGTTCTTGTATTTGTAGTGAGTCCAGAGTGTCACCAGTCCCTTTTAGAAATATTTGTAAAACAAATGGCACAATTTTATGCTATTCAGGTAACAGGGTTTCGAGTGCCATACTTTTGTTTGGAGTATCTCAGCACAAATTATTTTAATGAAAGTTTTCGAAGCAAAGTCTCCTATTCTGTAGTTCTGGAAGCTTTTGTGCTCATTTTATGTATAGAGTTACATGCAATTACTGTATTTTATTGCAGTATTGTATGCATGATGCAGGCCAGGGAGAATCAGATTAGCAAGGTTGGTTTTAGCTGAAAACTAAGTTAATGCTTATATTCCAATAACCCTGTTGCTTTCAGCAGAAGCTAAGTTATGATCTCTATTTCTAAACACAGTCCTCACCATAGCTACTTGGTTTTATTTTCTTGCCTCATCTCATTGCCTCTACTTATTTCAGTCATTACATGGCTAGTAAAAATTTAAGTGTATTTATGTGCCTTATGTTTGTTCATTCCTGGATTGTCCTCAAGAGATTTTTCCCACATAACCTAGTTTTGATGGCAATCTTGCATTGTTTCATGAATATAAACAGGAGCAGGCCTTAAATGACCCAGAAATCTGTCAGGGTTTTGACTTTGTCAACATTAGGAGTAGGGGGACTCCAAGGCAGAATTTATCTTTCACTTCAGCAGTAAAAGAAAACTAACCAGCAGAACCATAAAAGCCCCATCAGTGCAGAAGTTCTTGAATTGCATTCACTTCTAGCATGAAGTCGAGGCACTGCTTTATAGGATGCCCTTGAACCAGAACATCCTCAAATCCATCAGAACCCATAGATTGCTCATAGGTGGGTATGGCCTGCTTTGCCTCAGCTGGTTAGCCATTATCCACAGATTCAACCATTGTTTATTCTTCCATGTTTTCTCCTTCTTAAAATCCCAACACTGGGCTCGTCCACCAGCAGCTCAAATACAGACTGTTCTTGTCTTTACAAGTCACCCATTTATCTGTATTTACTGCAGCAGGAAATGATGCAGAGACTGTCTCAGGGAGAAGTGAGAACCAGATTGTTCATCAAGATTGTTCCACCAGGTGACTACAGCAAAAACAATCCCCTCACTAACCAGGCTACCATCCCACAGGGTGTGGACAGGGCAGGTAGAACACTGTACTAGAAATGACAGGAAGGAATCTTGAGAGGAATGAATGCTTGGTGAATAACATACCCTAACCATGCTGGGGATTTTAAACTTTGTGTTTTTTCATTTGAAACCAGTGAGAAGAAGCTTATTACAGATGCCCTGAATAGAAACCAGTTCTTGAAGAGACTGGAGCCTCACCAGACACGAGACATGGTGGAATGTATGTATGAGAGGACATTCCAGCAAGGGAGCTACGTCATCAGACAGGGAGAACCAGGCAATCACATTTTTGTGCTCAAAGGTGAATACTGCTTACTTGTAAAACACCCAAGTGCAAGAAACAGGAAAGGGGTTTAGAAGGTTTTGCAGGAAATGACAGCGATGGTGTTTATGCTCCTAAATAATTAGTCCCTGTGGAGGGCAACACAAGTTTTACCTGTGACTTTTATGAAACAGAGTAGGAGCAGTAAAAAGCACCTTGGAAACGTGAGTCTTGATTTAATGTTTTTTCATTACCTTTTTCATTTCTGAAAGCCCAGAGGCCAGCAATTCCTTTCTGTTGTAAGTGTAGCCAACCCTTTCTTCTCCAGAGGAAGAACAAGTATTATTTAAAATACAGAGAACTGCTCAATGGTGAAGCCACTCCTGAAATAAACTCACTTTCCCACATTCATAAGATACCAGCTTTCTGTGTATGGGAAATTGAAATATGAGGTCTGCATTTATTGTTATCAAAGCTGAGATGTTGTTTTTTTTAAAAAAATACCTCCTTGGGTTTCTTCTGGGGAAAAAAAAAAAACAAAAACAAAAACAAACAACAAAGCAAACAAAAAGCTTTAAGATAAAAGACTTGCCTAAAATAATGCCTGATGGGATAAACCTGTGCTACAAGTCTGCTGTCATAAATTGCAGATCACCTGTAATGGACCCCAAGTTTAATGCCTGGAATTTGCTCCTATCAGCAATAAGCTCTTTCATCATCTCCAAATAAATAAATAAATAAATCTGTATTTGTGAGTAATTTGCATATTTAATCAATTTTGGTTCACTGAGAGGCTCAAAGACTTTCACGCATTGGAGCTCATACTGTAAGGAGTATATTCTGTTGAGGCAGGAATACTTAAGCAGGAGCAAACTGGTATGTGTTGCAAAGCTTATTTTCTGGCTTCATATGGTTGGGTTAGTTGGAAAAAATTATGGTAAATGTGTTAGGAAAACATAAATGTTAAAGGAAAAAAGAGGAGGCTGGATTTGTGATGGGGTAGTCATATTCTTGCAAGACAAAATGACAACGTTTTGAAAACAGATGAAATATGAGAAAGGAAACGTAAACCTGGAACTTTTTCTGGCACATTAGACCTTTCTTGAGGGGATGGTGTGTGCCTTGGAAAGAATAGGGCGGACTTTTCATAACTTCTTTAAGGGAAGGTTTTTTGGGGCCATAACCTGTGAAGAAATTCAGGCTTTCTTTAATTTTTGCTAGTAAGGCACAAGAACAACTTATTGAAGGAAGATGTAATGTGGTTTTAATTTTTCTGCCCTCTCCTTTGCATTCTGCACATCTCTACTCATACATGTGTATGAACAGACAAACCACAAGTAATTTCTCCTGTGATCATTACTTTAAGACTTTTTTTGTTTACACCACACTACAGTATCTGAACCACTAGTGAGTGGCTTGTTGTAGCAACAGTTTATCCCATCAGGATTTAGAATGGCCCTCCCTTCCAGTGCAGGTCTGTAAATTAGCAGTATATTTTAAAAAATAAATCTTTACTGGCTTGTATGTGTGTTTGTATGCAACTGTTTGCATTGTCGTTCCCATTCCTGTGTCCCACAGAGCAGCAAAGTCAGGAATATATTGATTTGTTTTCCATTCACTCTGTGCAGCTGAGCACAGGTTTAATACCTATTATCCTGATGATTTTTGACAGAGGGCAGTCTGGAAGTCTTTCAGCAGAATAAACTACTCTCCTCGATACCTGTGTGGACAGCATTTGGTGAACTGGCCATTTTATACAACTGCACACGGACAGCTTCTGTGAAAGGTACTTGAGGCTAATACAACAATGTTGCTCAAAACTAAAACTGTGGATTTTTCTGTGAGATCCCTGTTATATCCAGGTTTCCTTTGAAGTTTTCATTTAATAGATGCTTGTATGTCTTGGTTATCTACAATAAGCTCACATATTCCTTCCCTGAGATTTTTCTGCATGGGAACTCAAATAATACTATGCCATGAATATAATTCCACCTCTGGCATAACCCTGGATAAAAAAATTAGGCACTTCCAAAGTTAGGTTAGCCTGATCTGTAGCATACTAATTGCTAGGGGAAGACTGTGTTTTAATTTTGGATGCTTTAGTAGAGGTGATGGTCTTTGGCTCTTTTGGTCTTTTGTCAAATGCAACCCTTTGAGGATGAAATTATAGTGAGTTTGATAGCATATTAGAACCATGGTGTTTTTAGTAGAGCAGGTAAAGCCTAATTCAAGAGGAAATAAAATCTGCAGGAATTAGTTACTTTTGTACTTCTTTTAGTTCTGGATCATCATTATGTTGCTGAGTCTTGCCTAGATCTATTTGCATTTGGCAGTTTGGGGACTGACAAGGATGGAGCTGCTAAGCATTGCTTTGATACAAATATCCCTCTTCCTGCATAAGACTGGGTATTCATCCATTAATCAAGGATATCCTTGATTCCCTTTCCAACATACCATAACTGCTCTGTAACAAACAAGTACATGACTAAATATGATTAAGTTCATAATTTTTCCATTCTCCACCATCTCATAAATATTACTTGTGTTTGAAGACTAATTATTGTTCTTGTCTAAATCTGCAGGGACTTTGTGCCATCAGTAAGTATGAAGAGTTCATGTTGACTTTAAAAGGAGCAAATGGAATAAAACAAGAAGTTGTTTGCTGTAAAAGCTTTTGGTCTTTCTTCCTGCACCCAGTTTAGGCACTTAGTCATTGCTGGCTGTGCAGATGGAAGTTATTACATGTAATCTGTTTTTGTTGCTGCCTGATAAACAGAACAGCATCAGTAATGTGATTATTTTTCTTACTACCATGCTGTTCTAATTGAATATGTTCCCTATTTTTGTTTTTTGCCTGCTGTATAGTATTAGCATTATAAAGTAGTGTTTATGCATAATCAGACGTCAAGCTGCTTTAGACCTTTGTTAACATTAATTGGTTTTGAGGTAGAACAAGAATTGTCCAATTATGGACAAGAAAAGGCATTTGAATACTTGAGATCACTGCAGAAATCCACCCCTCCCCAATAGCTTTTCCGTGATCCTTGTTGTGAAGGAAGAGCAGTACGATGCCATAACTGAGGATGAATAGTAAGCACACATCAAAACTATTTTTTTAAAAATTTTGATAGATGGCAGAACATATGTGTATACTGTGTACTATCACAAATGACTGTGCATCATTTCAAACCTGACATTTTTCTTCCCTGTAAAAATTATTCTGTGTTGATGATAAATGGAGGAAATCAATTGCTCTAAATTTTTCAGTAAATTTTATCTCACAGAAAACACAGGCTTTTTTCTTTCTTAGGGCAGAAGAAATACTGCTGAATATGGTGTAGCATCTTTTTAAGGAAGACATTCAATTTAATAGAGTCACCTTTGCTTAAAAAAATAAGAAATGCAATGTGTTCTGTTGTGTCAATGATTGCACACAGAAGTTGCTTAGTGGTTTGCATCTTTAATGCTGAATTTTGTGCCTGCTTACTGCATTACTATTTTGATTAGCTTTTGAAGGGGAATCATTAATGTTTTGATTACCCTTTATTGTCTTATAAAATGGATACATTGGAGGAAAAGCCTGTGAAGTACAGGACTAGATGAAATGGAATTTATTTCTTGACTTCTGTTATTTCTATCTTAATTCATATCTCACAAACATTTGCATGTAATCTGAATTAGAATTAAATCCAAGCCACAGGATTCAATATCTATAGGTTTTGGAAAATCAGGCAATTTTTTTTTCTTTCAAATCAACTCCTTTGGAGATTGTAGCTTTTGAGTACAATGACTGTCCATGATTAGAGTAGATATTCCCAAGTGTTCAGCCCTGTCATTTTCAAGGTTGCTCAGCCTGTGGAATGGCATGGAAAGTTCTCCGTGAAGGAACCATTTGGAAAGCTATTCCTTACTTTAGTGAGCATTGTTTAAGTGGGAGTTGAATTCTTTCAAAAGTCTGATTACAGCAGATGCTAGATATTTTAAAACCTGACCTTGGGCCTTGTGAAAGAGCTAATCTGTCTTGTACCTGATGTTGTAATATCATTCTGATTTTATTCTTGTTTTTTGTTTTCTCAAAGCAATTACTAATGTTAAAACATGGGCCTTGGACAGGGAAGTGTTTCAAAATATCATGAGAGTGACAGCACAAGCCAGACAAGAGCAATACAGAAACTTCCTTAGAAGGTAAATATGATGAATTTCTATTTCTAATGTTGCTTTGTGCTACTTACTAAGGTGCACAGCAATATTGTCCCTATCTTGCAAACACAGAGAAAAAGGTGCTCTTCATGCAAATGTGGCCTCAAAAGCCTGAAAATTTGCTTTTGTTGTTGTTTTAAGATTCATAAGAGAGTTTTTCCATTTTAATTGTTTTTCTCCTGCATGACATTAGAAAACTTCAATAGGTGCTTGAATGTCTTTAAGTAGTAGAATAAATGTATAGGAAAGTTAGTGGTCCAGAAGTTAAAACAATATAATGTATAATTAGAGTTAAGTAAGTCCTCCAACTAATAGTTAATTTGCTGATGGACTAGATTAAGGAATATTCCTTATCCTTTGGAGACTTGAATATGAGATCTCCATGTTTCTCAACTTAGGAACTAATTCCAACATAAATTACTAGGAAATCTGCAGAGCAGAATAATTCTCTCCTGCAAGGAACACAGAGAGTGGTGCCATGCTTCTCCTTAGGAAGATGGTGAAGTTAGAGGTTCCAAACCATAATTAGCTAGTGTAATGTTTTATCTTTTTAATGAAGAATGACCATCGTTTTATGTTTTCAAATCAAGATGTCAAGCCTGGCCATGCATACAATATCTTGTGTATTTTCACATCCCTCTCCACATTTGATTTCTTTAGACACTTCTTTACTGAGCTTGAATAGAGAGAAATTTCTATAATTTCTTGACTTTTAATAGTCCAAGTGATCAGGGTGAGACGTTTTTTCATTCTTACCAGCAAGTTCACTGAGTTTTTACTGTAATTGGATTCTCTTTCAATAGTTGTCCAAAGAGTACTGAAATTGTTACCTTTGTTCAATTCTGCAGTCTCTGCAGTGCACTTGAAAATATGTTCTTGAATTGCTATAATGTCTTGGGTTTGCAGTTCTGGATTCTTTTGAAATCAATCCATACGCCCACTGAAGTCCTTTTCCTCCTGAAATACAAAGCTGATTTACAAACTGACCAATATTTGCCACATTACTAAGCAGTGCTACTTTTATTTATCTCAAAAGCAAGATGAGAATGCTTGTACCTTCCAAATCAAGATTCAGCTGTATGCTGTGTTCACCACCAGTTTAGTTATAAAATGTGACAGCAAGATTTATATAGATGAGAAGAGATCATAAAGAAGGTGTTAATGATAACTGCTTTGGGTTGTGGGGCTTTTTTTTTTTTTTGTTTGTTTTGCATTTCTGTTTTCTGGAAGTGTGTCCCTGCTGAAAAACTTACCTGAAGATAAATTAACCAAGATCATGGACTGCTTGGAAGTGGTAAGATATTTTTAAGTTTTTCTAAATAGTACTCAGTAAACTTTCAAAATAACAAAGAAGAATAAATCAGTAAAAATAAAAAACAATCAAGTTCTTTTTAACATGAGAGTGGTTTTGGAGTGATCAGAGTTGAATTCGAGGTTGGCAGAAAATAACAACATTTAGTGGCATAGTAGTAAATTATATTTTTGGCATCAAAGGAGAAAAGCAAGTAGATAAGAGGATTTATAATCTATCCTTTATTAAGATTAAGTACAAAGATGCTCTCCAAGTCTATGACTCTTTTGGTAATCAAATTTACCTGTTTGTGATATGGATATGTAACTCTTTCATATTCCTTGGACCACACACACTGCAAAATGTAAGGGAAGAAGGCATTAGGACCTCAGCATATGAATCCAGCCAAATATCTCTGTGTCTTAAGGCTGCATTTGCCCACAGCCTTTGAAGGCAAAGGCTTGATATAAAATCATTGCTGGGATTTTTTTCCAAGGCCAGTGGTACATATTTATTGTTTTTCATGGAGACATGAAGGATATAGGAAGTTAAACATCAATGGAACATCCACGTGTGTTAAGAACTCTGCATGGTAACCTTTCAATGATTTATTGGACAATATTTTCTCTCACTTGCCCCCCAACAGGAGTACTATGACAAGGGAGATTATGTTATTAGGGAAGGAGAAGAAGGAAATACCTTCTTCATAATAGCAAAAGGAAAGGTAAGGTATAATAAACCTAACTTATAAAGTAACATGTACAAACAGTTGTATCTCAAAAGCTACCTTGAGGGGTGTGGTCTTCAGTAAAAATGGTGTAGAAAGTTTTTGCACATGCTATTAAGTTCACAGTACCATGATAAAAGCCTGGAACAGTGTTTCAGAGGTTCAGGGAGCTTAATTTTCCATTCACACTGAATCCATGTTATACTGTTCTAATTATAATGTAATTAAATTGTGTCCTGAAGCCGCTTGACACTGTAGCAGAGATGTAAAGTCAATTTTTTTGTAAATGAGATTTGACCCTCCATTTTCTCCTAGATGTTGCAATATCTGATGGGCAAAACATAGACTTATGAAAAATTTAAGAAGTAATGGGAGTCCCAGGCTTAATGGAGACTGGCCTTTGAGATGTCTCAGAATCCTTTCGTTTGTTAGTCCCAGAGGAATAAGTCAGCAGCCTTTATCCCTCAGCCAATACCTTGGAGGCTGGTACAAGACTTAAAGAATTAAATCAGGAGAATTTTCCTCAATAAACTTCTAGTAGGGTTTCCAAAACATCTCTGTGTCTGTAAATATTCTAGTTTGGTTTTTGCTAACATGGGCATCAGCAGAATGTGCTGCTGTGGAAGCAGAGTTTCATGAGAGGAAATATTAGTTAATGCTTCTGGAGTGCTGTCTATTTAGCTGAGAAGACAAAAAGCTCATATGACATCTCCCCACTGTGGGAACTGAAGTATTTTTCAGCTTTCATTAAAATGTGAGTTATTCTGCCCTGTTTCAAAAGGTATGAGGAGAAAATGTTGAGGGGTTGGCAATAATTAATATATTCCTTCTTCTCAGCAAAAATCAGAGAGGTGTCAGGGAATGTCCGGGTTTAATTTTTGAGCAGAGGGGGTAACGACATATATTTGTAACTCTTTCTGCATCATTACTGAGTTTAAGACATTTCTGAAATACACAGAAAAGAAAGAATATCATGCAATACTTTGAAACTTTACCTTACTAAATTTTTTGTTCCTGTACTTTCCAGGTGATAGTCACCCAGAGTACTGCAGACCACTCACAGCCTCAGGTGATTAAAAATCTACACAAAGGAGATTACTTTGGAGAAAAGGCTCTCATTAGGTTAGTTTATACTGTCTGATTCATGATGTGTAGTATTTCAATTGTTTCATCACTGCGTGTCAGATTCTACAACTCATGGCTATTTTGGATATAATCTTTCTTTTGATGGTAAAGTCAGTAGATCAAGGTAGTGACTGAATTTGTGTAAATGTTTTGAGGGGTGGGACAGAGAACATGGAAGTATACACAGGCATCTACCTTTGGTTTTCCCTGCAGAAGTCAAATTCTGGCCCTCTGCATGGTGGCTTATTTTCTATACTTCAGTAAAAACTGTGATGAGAACTTTTGCCAGGTGATTTCAGAATGGATAAGCTCCATCACAACTGGAATGAGCTCTTTTTTCCATTGCCCATGGCAGTATAGCACAGAGAGAAGGAGTCACAGAGTACATAGTTACATGGATGATTGAGCAGAGAATCATTTGGATTTGGGAATCTTTTATACCCAACGATCATTTCATAAATAAGTAGTAAATCCTGATGTAGTGCTAATTACATCACCCTAATTTCTTGGAAGGCTACTAGAGGATGTTATGATCCAAACCCTACTGAATGAAACTGGAAAAAATGCTGTGCTAGACCGTAATAAGGACTAGTAAAATGCTGTAATCTTGTGTTTGGTTCAGCAGCACTAACCCACGTGCAGGCTGCAGAGGCCTTTGAGGAGTTTCACCTAGAGCAGCTGTGTGCCTCCATGAGTGCAGTGAGGTACTTTGAGGAATTTGATATGCTTCTGAATTCTCTAATGCCTTTCAATTCTCAGTGATGACGTCAGATCAGCCAACGTTATTGCAGATGAGTACAACGTGGAGTGCCTTGTTATAGACAGAGAGTAAGTACACTACACTTTAATAAAAGATTTACATCCTCTTTCAGTGGGTTAATGTGACTTCACTTTAGGCAAAACCACAATGTTTCCTTAAATGAATCCTGAAGAAGTGGTTGTGCTGTAGGAATACTAATGAAGAGAGGCTGACAGCAAGTACCAGAGCACAGAAGCTTAAGAGTAGCTCAGAGTTACTCTTTTCTTTCCCTCCTTGTAGTGGTGATGTTTACCCTGATCTCCTGGGTCAGAGACTCCTGAGATCCATTCTTGTCAGTGAAGATCAATGCAAAGAGAGAATTCAGTAACTCTGCCTCCTCTGTCCTCTGTCACCAGAGTCCCCGCTCCATTTAGTAATGGGCCCACATTTATCCTTTGATTTCCTTTTGTTACTGATGTATTTGAAGATGCCTTTCTTCTTGTCCTTGACATCCTTGGCCGTATTAATTCCAGATGGGCCGAGGGCTTCCTTGTCTCATTTATATTTACTCTGACAATCTATGTTATTGCAAGTAGCCTGACCCTGCTTCCATCTCCTGTGTGTTTCCTGCTTAAGCTTGGGTAATTACAGGAGTTCTTTATTTCTCCACATGGGTCTCTTGCCCCCTTTGCTAGATTTCTTGTTCATTTCTTGAACCTGGAGGAAGTGATCCTTGAATATCAAGCAACTCCAATGTCTCTTGGGAGGGAAGGACTGGTGGCCTGGACTCATACTTTACTGGTTCCCAGTGTAGGGCTGATGGAAACACACTTAATAACCACAGTGCATACATACACCCCAACAGCTCCAGATTAATGAAACATAATATGAAATGACCTGAGGAGATCAGGCACTCTGTCCCCTACCCTCTAGCAAAAGTGTGACACTTCAGCCAATTACTGCCTCCTCAAAGCTCTTAAAATACTGTCAAAGCAATGGTGTAAAGCTTTGAGTCATGACAAATGTTCAGCACTTTATGATGTTTCATTTGTGTTTTTAGGACATTTAATCAAACGGTTGGAACTTATGAGGAGCTGCAAACTTACCTGGAAGGTTATGTGGCTAATCTGGCCCAGGCTGATGAAAAGCGACATGCGAAGTAAGTCAGATCATTTGTTTGTTACACCTTTAGTACATAATCATAAAAAAAGAGTGATAGGTATGTAAGTTAAATCATGGATGGTAGTTGAAAGAGAGGGACCCCTAGGAATGACAGCAGTCATGATAATAAAACTGTCTGAATATGCTTATGGAGTCCAAAAAACTTCTTCTGATACAAAAATTACATAGAATCCCAGTGTATTGACTTCCAAAACAAGAATCCACTCTATTCCTGGAAAACTGAGCACAGAAGTGATGTTGTGCTCAAATAGATTTTGCATTTTGATGGTAAATTCTTTGACTGGTAAAAACCCCTAAAGGCCAACTTTAACTTCAGTTAAATTAAGGAAACTGTATTACTGTGCAAAAGACTAAGTGTCATTTCAAAAAGAAAGAAGCAGGCATAAAATAAACAGTTTATTTTTAAGGTTTCAGTGTAGCACTGATAGCACTGATGTCTGCTTTTAGCTGTGGGCCACACTTTCAGTTTACATGCTTCTGATTTCAGTCTGAGCACTACTGGAAGATTGGCAGAGTATGTTTTTCCTCTGTTTAGAAATACAGCTGCATTCTTATTTCTGATCATTCTACTGGAACTGCCACACAGTCCTTCAAGCATTGCTTCTCCAGCTTGGAGTGCCCAAATTTTGCTGCGGACCACATAAATAGGGATCTCACCAGGGAATCAGCTCTTGCTAAAAATATTATTGATTCTACTCAGTGAATTTCAGTAGCATTTTTCTTCTAATTTACTTCCACAGGATATCCAGAAAGAAAGTGCTTCTGCAGAATATAAAATTAATATTCTGTTAGGAAATAAGAAGGCTTTCCTTTCCTCTTTCTCCTTTCCTCCTTCTCCTTTCCTCCATTTCCTTTACTTCCCTTTATATAGGATCATTAAAAGTTATGGAAAAGCACTAACCTATGTTAATTTTCTTAATGCAGAGGAAGATCGGTCTGTGGACAGTTGACCAAAGAGGTGTCTTTGGAGATGATAGAGCTGAAGGAGAAAGTAGCCCAGTTCCCTCCTTCCCCATTCCAGAATTTAGAAGTTGTCACAACTCTGGGTGTTGGTGGGTTCGGAAGAGTTGAGCTTGTAAGAGATTGTTTTAAAATTATTCACGTAGTCCGCTGTCTTGGATGATTGATTTAGCCACTGAATAATGTGAAGGATTTTGATATTCTATGTGCTTGTGCCCTTCAGGCAGAAATAATTCTACATCAAGCAATGCATAGCTAAAAAAACATTTCAGAACTGGGTGTTTAAAGAAGCAAATCCATTCTTGTGTGCCTTCATCTCCTGCTGTTTAAAGTACCTTCCTGGTCACTAGACACAGTCACCAGTTTGTGCATGTGGAGTTTATAGATGTGCCTGCCTGCATTATGTTCACTGAATTGCAGGCCTTTTTCCAGGAATCTGCCTGGACCTGGAGCAATCTGAATGGCACCACATAGTCTGTGCTGTTAGAACTGCTCCTGTATGCCCCACAGCAACTACAGCCAGCATGAGCTATCTCTGAGCTGTGTTCACTGGGAAATTTCCAACAATTTGCAATGGCTCTTTTGAGTCATATTCAATAGTGCGAGCAGCTGTGCTTCTGGGATACCAAGAGCCTCATTAGCCCAAAGCCTTAAATTCCACTTGCCTCTGGCTGAGTTGCAAATATCTGAGAAAAACCTGAATGCTTTTTGTGCAGGCTGGTGAAGGTAATGGTAAATGAAAGGAGACTTTGTGTTTTTAGTGAAGTCAATAATCCTTTACAGTAGTTAGACCATCTACTGTTTCATTCTGATTTATGCTTTGCAAAAAAAAATTCCACACTGGAATTCTACAGTAGCACCTGAATACTAAGCTAAAAATTGAATTCTCATCCAGCTGTAGAACACAGATAACGGCTTCCTTCATTTCCAAAAGGCCCTGTTTTAAATTCCATCTTTTTACTGCATATTGGATAATACTTCAGTGTAATGCAAAATCATTTGCAAACATTCTTCTTAAACTGCCTCTCCTTTTTGTTCTTTTGTATTATGTTGGTGATTAGAAATATTAAATTGAAATTGGGACCCACTGCAATATAAACTCATTGTAATATGTACTACCTATCCAAGCTGGTGCTATTTTGTAAACATAAAATGAACAGAGGGAACATATCGCTTTATGATTGGGAACTTGGAAACTGAAAGATCTGATGCTTGGCTTAAAATCACACGTAACAGTTCTGCAGAAAATCTGGAATTTGTCCCTTGTTATAGCCATCAATTTCAGTCCTGTGCTGTGTTGAAAAAGATGGATATCAGTGTATCTACTGGGAACAATTTGGTAAAACATCCTTTCTTTGCCTCATGTGTTTTCATTATTTTTATTCACAGGTTAAAGTGAAAAATGAGAACATGGCTTTTGCTATGAAATGTATAAAGAAGAAACACGTAGTGGACACCAAACAACAAGAGCATATCTATTCTGAGAAGAAAATCCTCGAGCAGATATGTTCTCCATTCATTGTAAAGTAAGTTGAGCATAAGGTTTCCTTGAATGCTGGCCCCCAGTTGGGCAGCACTTTTAGGAATGAGGTTTGGCACACATGAGTTCTGGAGGAAAGACACTGCAAGTCTAGCTTTTTATTTTGCTTTTCATAAATTGCTGCCATTTGTCTCCACAGACTGTATCGCACCTTCAAGGATAACAAGTATGTGTACATGCTCCTGGAGGCTTGCCTTGGAGGGGAATTATGGAGCTTGCTGAGAGACAGGTAACAGCAAACACAGTGCAACCTTGCCCTCTAAAGTCACCAGTTAGCCCCATGTGGCTACTGAGTAGGTTTTCCATTCCGGGGCTATCCAATGAAAAGTTGTTTGGTTCACTTTGGTTAATACTATGGGTGTTACATATTATCTGGTTAATAACTGAGGCATTTTTAGAACTTAATTGTGATTATTTTTATTCCAGAGGCAGCTTTGATGAATTCACCACCAAGTTTTGCGTTGGGTGTGTGACAGAGGCCTTTGACTATCTACATCAAATAGGAATTATCTACAGAGACCTGAAGCCAGAAAACTTAATTTTGGATGCTGAAGGATATATAAAATTGGTAAGATGTAATTCATTGTAATGTTTTGTATCCTGTTTCTTTGCAGGGGGGATATAAATAGCATGTAATTACAGAACCAGGATCCTGGTGTTTAATAATTCTTGTGCTTCAGCAATAAAGAGGGCAAGCTTCTCATTGCACAATGAGAAACAAAGGTATTGCAAAGGCATTGCAAGCCACAGACAAACTGAGGAATTGCAGCCTCTGAGAGCTCTTGCCACAGCAAAAACAGCAAAAGAAAAATTTCTCCCAGCAGCTGGTTTTAATGGAAAGACAGAAACCACATTTCCCAGGTGCAGAATTACCTCCCTGTCAAGCCTCAAGCAATCATAGGTTCAACATTCATTGATTCAATTTACAATCATAGGTTCCCTCTCTCTGCAGAGAGGGAACACAGTAAAGAACTCCTGCAATGCTTCACTGTGACTGTGAGAAGTGCAACAAGAATACCTTTCAGAGTACTTTAAACATCCATTCTGAAGACAATGAGCAACACACTGTTTTCCAGGGACAGTAAATCTCATGTCCTCAAGGAAATAATGGGTTGTTCTCCCCAAAAGGAAAATAATTCAGAAAATTACCTGTCATAATAAACTGATCTGGTTTATAACATTCAGTAATGCAGTGGAATTACCTCTCTCTCCTTCACAACTACCCTGTAGTGGTTTTTAGATGTAAACTAGCAGCTCTGAGATCTTTGCAGGTTAGGAAACAATTAAGACCTTAAGGCTTCCTAGTGCAAAACACCTCTGCATTATGCAGCATATGTTGATTTTGATCAGGTTGATTTTGGATTTGCAAAGAAGATTGGATCAGGGCAGAAAACCTGGACGTTTTGTGGAACCCCTGAGTATGTTGCCCCTGAAGTCATTCTGAGTAAAGGCCATGACTTCAGTGTGGATTTTTGGTCCCTTGGGATTCTTGTGTATGAACTCCTCACTGGCAGGTAAGTGCCTCCTACTTTTTTCTTTGTTTGTTTTTAGAAGTAAGTTTGTTTGTTTGTTTTTTTTAAGCCTTTCCAAGGTTATTTTTAGACAGCCTTGCAAAATGATACTGCTTTTTGCCTCTTACGCTTGTCTTACTTTCCATCATTTCAGAAATACCACAGACACAGTGGGTTACATATTCTCAGTTCTGGCTTATCCATCCAAGGCAAGGGCAAGGCACGAGCTATAACTGGCTGGTGCAGGGCTCCTGTAACTGCTGCTGATGTTTCCTGTGAGGAACAAGTGACAACAGCCTGTTCTTTTCCCCATTAGTGGGTGATGGGGTGCAGTAGGGTGGGTGAACTGTAAGTAGGGCTCACTCTTTACCTCCCTGCACACTTCCATGACAACTCTTTGGCAACGCTCAGTGGCAATACAATGTGGAAGCTTCTCTGAGTTAGGCTGGAGGCAGGGCTAGCTTGGTGGAACATATTCTTCCTGGTACCTATGGGAAGCTTCTCAGCTTCAAGCCTTTCTAATTTCTTAAACAGACTGAAAGGGTGAAGTTTGTAAAAGCAGGAAGGTGGGCTTTTTTTCTATATTCTCAAATATTTGCTTTGATAAGTGCTGGCCACATCTGCTCTTGCCCAGTATTCCATTTATCTGTGTTGCTTTCTTTTTCTAGCCCACCATTCTCTGGGGCTGATCAAATGATGACATATAATTTGATTCTCAAAGGCATTGAAAAGCTGGATTTTCCTAAGATAATAACAAGGCGACCTGAGGATTTCATACGCAGACTCTGCAGGTAGGAGGGACAGTTTGGGGCAAAGCCTTGAGGCTTTGAGCTCTTTTAGGACTCAGACTCAAGCATTGAATTCCTGACAACTTCATTTGGAATTGTTATGCATGGCACAATCCATTCTGATTATATTCAGTATGCATTGCATGCCCCTGAATATGTGTCACACCTCCAAGGCAGCAGAGGCTCTGGGCATTCTTGTAGCTGGGAATTTTTTCTGAAACATATCTTTGGGAAAACTTGTTAAGTGTGGGCTGAGGAAAGAGCTAAGGAACTTGATTTTCATATCAAGCACATAGTTTAAAAAAAAAAAAAGTTTCCAAAATAACTTAGGCATATAGGTCCTACAGAAAAAAAATGGAGCACTTAAAGACAGACTTAAGTCCCTTGGAAAATGTGCACAAGATGGCATTTCAAAAGGGCCAGCCTAACTTAGTGGCCTTCACAACCTCTGGCTGGTGACATTGCTGGCTTTGGATTGCGAGCTCCTGTGGGATTTCATCCATTGGCACCAGGAACAGTATTCAACATGCTTGTGTACCACAATTGAAAGGATCTTTGTAGCTGTAAATTTTGATCTCCCTCCTTTTGTAACTCATGAGCAGACCTGCTAGCCAGGGAAAAAAAAGGATGCACAACTAAAATTCAGGCAGCTGGTTTCCCTCTCCTGCTTTTCACAGCTGAGTGACACTGTTTTGGCTTTCTAGAAGGTTTCTCCATCCTCAGAAGAAAGGAGCAATGAGCAACACCTCATTATGTCTCCTCGTACAATGACAGGTTTTATGTAAGCTCCATCCCTGTGCAACTGTTAAATGCAAGTAGTTAAGACCTATAAATGATCCTTTAAAAATAGAAATAGTTTATAAATTCTTATTCTTTTTCTCTTTTTTTTTTTTTTAAGGCAAAACCCTACAGAAAGATTAGGCAATTTGAGGAATGGAATAAATGACATCAAGAAGCACAGGTAAGCAAGAGACTTTCAAGAAGAAAATTTGGGGTTTAATTTGAAATATTTTTAACATGTTAGAACCCAGTCTGGTAAACTCATGTCTGTTGCTATTGAGTATATTTGCAACTATAGCAAACAACAATATGAACATAAATCCTCAGCATGATTATCTAGAAATATCTTTTTTACTGGTTTTGCTGCAGGTTGTTTATGTAGGAGTTTAATTCAGTTCTCAGAGAAATCAATGCCAGTTCAGCATCTGCCTCTCAGACCTCCTGACCCTTCAACAGTTGTTTTTTAATAATGAGTAGTTAAGAGCTCCAGAGCAGTAACTTTAGGTTTTTATCCTCTTTCTTCTAATGAAGAAAGTATTTCTTGTAATGAAGTTCTCTAATGCAAATCTTTCTTCTAATGAAGGAAGTCCTCTGTAGATTAACCATTTTCTGCTTTCTCTTTTTATCTGAGTTGTTTCTAAGCCCTACAGTTTGTGCTTGAGGAAAGAAGTTCTTTGATTTTTCTGCTTGCCTCTCTCTTCTCACGCTGTAAAAAGGGGGGAATTACAAGGAGACACACAAGTCTCTGCATGGCTGTATGAACCTCTGTATGAAGTCTCTGCATGCAATAATAATACTGTCCTGAAGCTGTACAGAAGTGTCAAAGTGCCCGGTGGTCCTGAAGCTGCCCCTGCCCTGTATGGCAATGAGTGCTTGAGATTCTAACTGTGTTGTTACAGGAGCTGGCATGAAAAAAAACTTCTTATAGCTCTTGTTCACGTGATTTTCAGCTCTTTGTGGTATAATGTCAGAGCACAACCTGTCTTTCTCTTTTGGTCTCTCCCTGTCTTTCATCTCTTTTTAATCAGGTGGTTGAGTGGTTTTAACTGGGAGAGTCTGAAAGTGAGGAAATTAACGTCACCTTTAAAAAGAGAGGTATTGGCTTTGGCTTTCAGTATCATAATGCTTTACTAACACAGCTTGGCTACAATGAACTGATGGAGATAGCAAAACTTCCCAAAGATGCATTTGAATTACTAAAGTTCAGTATTTTTAGTGAAAATTGAATGAAAGAGAGAGAGACAGCAAGCAATACATAACTTACATTCAGTTAAATAATGGAAATATTATTCTGCCTGTGTATGTTGCATTACATTTTCACCATTACTAGAACAAATGGTGTTTGGTCAGAAATTAATACCGAAAAAAATTATCTGCCTTGGTAATAGGCACACTATTAAGATGCACTGTTCCTATTACTATGAAGAGTACAAATTCCTGTGTTCTTATTATCGAGTTAAAACACATCCTTGAGTAAGCTCCCAGTTTTAAACGGCCTATTTTTCTTTGACCTAAAATGAAAAAAAAAATATTAAGGCTAAAGCATTTGAAACTCACTTTGATCTCAATTTGAAACAAAAGCTAATTCTGAGGTCTGCTTTGAGTAGCTACCGTGTGAGTGTAGATTCAGTCTTAAACTGCATCAAAATTGTAAAGTGTGGCTCAGTTTTCTTACTGAATTTACAAGATTTTGGGGGAAATATAGGATTTTATAGTATTTGGGAAGTGGTTTTGTATAAGAAGGCTAATGCTAATATTCAGTTGTACAGTGTAATTACTGGAGAGTATATCTTTTAAAGAATGGGGAATTGCATCCATTGAAAGAAATCATCTGTGCCATACTAGCCTTTTATTGTCACACTGGGAGGAACAAAACCAATGCATAATCAACAGAGAACATTTTCAAAAGTTACTTTCTGAAGCAACCTTTTGTTTGTGTTTTTAATGTCCTAGTTGTCTGGACCGACTGATTACAGCTACTTTGACAGCTATCCACCCGAAGTGGGAAGCCCTCCAGATGAACTTTCAGGCTGGGACAAGGATTTCTGATCATTTTTCCTTCTGTCACATTTATAGAGACCCATAGCATCAGTTCTAAGCCTGCTATCTTCTTTCTTGCTTACAAATCAAATTACCCAAATTACACAGCACTCCTTGAAGAATAGAAGACAGTGCAGCAACCAGAACTTGTTTGGATAATGCACCAAAATCTGTCATCCCTTTATAACAAGGGCATGCATTCAGTCAGCAGATGTAACCTGAATTTTTTTTTGATACACAGTATCTCTATCAACATTTTCAGATACTGTTGATTGAATTTATGGTTTTGCCTCTAAAAATATCACTAAATAAAATTTTGATATTAACAAGGTTACATTGTTTTTGGGTAGAGAGGATGGGTAGCAGAAGCCAACATTGTGACATTTGTCAATAGCTAACACTATAGGCACTTATTTTTCATCTTCTCTGCTATGTTTTGCTTTTCCCCCAAACTGTCCTGTATTGCATTGATCCAGAAATGTGTAGAAAAGAGACTCTTACTGAAAGGTTGATTTGATCTGATGCTGCAGCTAAAAGGGTATTGGTGTGGAAGCTGCCTCTCTGTCAGTCTAGCTTTGCACCAGGTTGGATATGTGAGACAGATCAAATGAAAATCCAGTAGGAAACAAGGTATACCCATAATAGAAGTTGCCTAGAGAATCAGACTTTGGTGTGCATTTCCCTTACTGCTTCGAAGAGCCATGTGCCTTTCTTAAAATGTTTTGCTTTTATGTAGTGTGAAGATAAAACAGATGGACAAAAAGCTTTTACCTTGCAGGGGAAAAATGCAAATGGATGTTGTGCATTCATGGCTTATACAGAAAAATTCTGCTGCTGTGTGTTATGAACCACAACTGCTGTTGAAAATAGGGATGTTCCTGGGTTTCATGCTGAGCTTATGGAATGGATGCATCTGCAACCACTGCTTGGATTTATTTCAGTGCCTGCTGAGACCAAGTCCAATCTAAATTTCCACACTGAAGCTGCCGTGGCATTACTGCATTTCACATGCTGGATGGAAAACCTGCCAGGCAACTTTTACTGTGTGCTCAGGGTTTAGTTACTCATGACTGCTGGATCATGTCCTTAGTTGCTGGTCATGACTTTTCCCACTGGGAAGTGGAAAATGAGGAAGGGAATGCCACAGGGGAAGTTCCATGGTTTGTTACATGGTTATAATCATTTTTCACTGCTGGGTGCCCATCGCTTTGACAACAAATCAATTTAAATATTTTGTATAACCTTCAGCCTGAATAAGGCAATAGGATATGTTCCATTTAATTTAACGAAGGTTGGATTGAGCCCTTGAAAGACACTACACATTTAGCTGGTTTTGTTTCTCTGCCTGTTTGCAAATTATTATGGAAACTTGCAGCCAGCAAAGCCTGTGCAGTTGTGGTAACACAGTCAGAGAGGGTGGAGCACAGGCTGTAAGATGGGAGGATAGATGCTTGCAACCTAACTTTGTTTAGCAATACCAAAGACAAAATTTTATTTTCAGGTTTTAGATAAAGCACTAGATGTTAGGTATTCGTGTTTCTCCATCCATCTGTCCTTCTCTCATAAATATTTTTATTACAGTCAAAACAATATTGTGTCAAGTTTTATAAAAAGCTTGTGAATGTATTTTTCCATTGTATTGATATGACAGTTTCCTTATATACATATATATATATAAAATAATAATAGGGGATATATATATGTTTTTTAAGTGAAGAAATATCTGTATGATAAGTTTAGTGCAGTTAGGATTAAGTCTGTGCATCTGTAGGCTGTATTTCCTTTATAAAGTTTAACTTAGCTTGTTTATTTGTGTGCAAATAAAGTAAGCTTACAATGTAATGGGAAGGACCTTAATTTTTTACAAGCACATTCCAGAAAGCAGCCCAGATTCATAGTCCAGATTTTATACTTCTTTTCTATGTGATTCAGAAGAGAGTGGGGCAGAAAGACTACCCTGAATAGAGAGTCCCTGATGTCATTTATTGCAGCATGTCCCCCACTCAGATTTTGTTTTCCCTAGTGGATGTTGAGAAAATGAATGTATGAGAAGCTGCAATAAATGAGGTCACAGATTATTTTGTACTTATGTAGAGTTGCCATGTACATTTAATTCATTCTAGTTCTGGCATGTATGCAGTTGACTGAGCTGAAGTTTTCCAGTAACAAGAAGAAGCTGATACAGTAGAGATTAAATACTACTTGATCTCACACCCACCATCTGTCTTTGACAAACAGATGTACTTCAGACTTCAGCTTGGCACCAGTGGAGTTATGCTGATGCAAAACAAGGGGATGAATAAGTGAGTCAGGCTCAAGTAGTGTAACAATTTTTTTTTTTTAATTTTATACTGACAAATAATTGTCTTTGACTGGTCTCAACAGATCATTTTGAGTTATGAACACAGAACCACTTGAATCTGCTCATGTAGAGGAAGACAAATTGAACTGACTGCATTATTTAACACAGGGAACTCATATGACATTTGTAAACAGTGGTGTATCCTAACAGTATCTCCCTCATCTTTTGTAGCAATATGTGGAGGTATTCTTTAACAAAGAGCCCACAGTATTTGGGACTCTAAATTTAAACTCACCTTGAATTAGAGAAGAAAGTAGAGCAGACTTAAATTTCTACTTGAATGGGCACTTCAAAAGCCTTGAAATAAATGCAACAGGAACAAGAGTTTCTCTAAATTCTGTAGTTCCCAGTGGGCCCAGCCTGAAAGGTTTTGAAATTTATATTAGTGAAATAATAAGCTGCACAGTGATAATGACACTGCACCAACAGAAAGCTCCCAGCTCTTCTATTACAGCTGACAGGGAAGTTTTTGGACACCTGCTTTCTTGAGACCTCAAAACAGCTTCATTTTTCTAATACAAGCTAATAAAACACACATTACTTTCTGTCCTTGCTAAGCTGCACATAGCTGTACTGAACACCTGAGCAGTAGTTGGTGTCATGTAACCTACCCTACCCCAAAAACAAGCCAAAGATAGCAGTCACAATATTATCCAGCTGCAGCTTGAGAAGCAGAACATTACCTAGGGAAGTTCCTCCAAGTCTAAGCAGCAGAGCAGAGTCTCTTTCAGTAAGAAGTTTATGCACAGCTCAGCATGTTCAGGAAATCATCAAGAATAGCAGTTCTTCAACAGTGAACAAAGACTAGGGACAAAAATTATATTCCTGTAACCAAGAGCATTTGAGAACTAGGCAAAGACTGAAAAATAAAAAGGCTTAATACATTTATTAGTAACTGCTGGCATGTATTGTAGAATAGGCTACAATCTTCATACACAAGGAATTCGTAAGTACTGGCCAAGAACTGCAAAGCACAGGTTAAACAGAAAGCTGAAGCAGCATGCACAACCTCCCCACACTTATTAAACTGTTCTGAGCATGCAAACCCATCTCACACTTGTCTGATCAATCTGTTTTCAGTCCTATCTAAATGCTACAAGGAGAAAAATTAAGGATTTAGAAAAGGACTGGAGACAGCAGCTGTTTGCAAGTGGCAGCTAGGAGGTAACTCCAGGTGACAGTT
>VZTX01018402.1:1016715-1022442 GCA_013400915.1 Pardalotus punctatus
TCCAATAGGGAAGCCTAACTCCTCATTTCATTTCAGTTTTGGAAACTCTCTAAGACAAACTAACATTTTGCCTTGTAACAACAAACACACACAAAGATACAGCTACCAGGAAAACCTGGTGCTGCCTGATACAGCAGATCAGTGACACAGCACTCCACCCACGCAGCTAGAAAATGTAGGAGCTGCACAATGAAATGTGTGCTGGGGCCCAGCTCCCTCCCCACAGTGGTGCAGTACAAAACTTCACCTGAAACCCCCTCACCTCAGAAATTAAGGCAACAGTCACCTCTATAAATACTTCATGGGCCCAATGTCTACATGAGAAAAATAATGTTTACAGGTATTTTCAGGCTATTATCACCAAACAGATGCAACTGATAATGTAATTCCCTCTATTGTCATTGTTCAGTCTCTAAGAAAAAAAATCCACCTACTTTACTAAGACCAACATTGTGGTATTTCTTTTCCATTATTTTCTTCACTGGTTCCTCCTCCTTGAAAGTAATGAAACAAAATCCACGCCTCTTGTTAGTTTTGTTGTCCATGGGAAGCTCTATCGATTCAACCTGAAAGAAAGTGGTTTTCTCTTTTATCCCACCATTCATGTCACTTCAAAATCCTTCTAACAGGTCATATTTGTTAACTGAAATTATTTAGACTTAAATATGACAATGTGACCTGATTACAAAGTTCACTGTACCTATGGCACACGAGAGCTCAGTCTAGGCAAACAGTAGTTAAAGTCTTTAGTCCAGAGTGAAATGTCTGTAAGGTATTTGGCAGATATTTGGCAACCAAATTCCCTGAACAGAATTATGATCTGAAGCTGGCACCATCTGAAAACTAATAGGAAGCAGCAGCTGGACCAAGCTCATACAAGACCAGCTTTCAAAAACAGCAGCGATACTTAGTTCATCTGCACCACCAAAAACTGGGGACAGAGAGACAGAAACTACACAGTTGCACAGAATTTAGGCAAACTCTCAAACTCTCAATCTGTGCTAAAAGGACATGAGTTGGGGTGGCTGAAGAGCATCTCATTTAACTGCCCAAAGCACCATGCTCAAAACACTGCCTCCCTCTCTGACTTATCCCAGCTCCTCCTTCCATCAAACCAGTCTGTGCAACTCAAGTGCCTGTAATTACTACATTAAAATTCTGACCACTAACACACATGGAACCACAATGGCCATTAAGCTTACAGCAGATCCATGCAGGCTGCATAAGGGGATGATTTTATTAATAAATTTGTGAAGACTGAACACGTCCACAGGTATAAGCAGTTTATTTCACCACATACCTCACCAAAACCTCCAAAATATTCCCGTATTTTCTCCTCAGGTGTGTCTGGAGATAAGCCCCCAACAAAAATCTTTTTAACAGGTTCTTTTGTTTTCATGGCTTTAGCTCTTTTTGGATCAATGACCTTTCCATTCAGCTTGTGCTCCTTCTGATCCATGACCTGTGTAAAATTAAAACACAGTCTTACACAGTTCAACCTTAATGTTTTACTAATGTTTTGAGTAAGGCCAAATTTGCTTCAATTTCAATACTTTGATTACAGCAATAATTTGTTGCACAAGAGTTCTGTGATGTTTGACCACTATCCACTGACACAGTGACACAGTTCTGACAAAGCTTTTCCAGAACCACCTATTACCCAGCAGAAACAAGAGTGTAACATTTCTCAAAAAGTACTCTACTCATCCTCATCTCATCCTCAAACCTTATGAAGTAAAGAATCTGTACTTTAGATATCACAAAGGTCAATGAAGATGAAAACTTTGCCATGTGCTGTATCCACAGCATTTTAGAAAAGTTAACAGTTAATTTTTGCTTGGATAGAGCCCAAATGTATTACAGCTATTGGCTCTACTCTAGGGGCTCACGTTTCAGCTCTGGAATGCAAAGACTTGAAGTTCTTTGAAAATGCTGTTTTCACAGCAGTAGGCAGCAGACATTCATACACTGTATTTTTCAAGTGCCCAAGTCCAATGGCTTGCACAACCTGTAAGTGGCCAAATCCATACCTCAGGAATCACTGCTGGTCCCAAACACTGCATCATGAGTAAGAGGGTTCATAAAAGAAAGTATTTTAACAAACACCTTAAACACACTGCACCTCTGAATCATCTTTAACAGAAGATGTACAAACAACAATGCCTACAATCATGCTAGTGCTTTATCTCTGACACCTAAATTTGAAAATGTTTAATTACGTTAATCCTACCTTATCTACACTCTCTGATTCTTTGAAGAGTACAAAGCCGAAGCCTCTTGATCGCCCAGTGATGGGGTCTAACTTCAGAGTGCAGTCTACAACTTCTCCAAACTTAGAGAAATAATCCTTCAGATCTTTCTTTGTCGTGTCCCAGCTAAGGCCACCGATGAACATTTTCCTGTTAAGACAAGATGGTCAATCTGTAAATGTGTGTTACCCAAAATCCTGCACTACCAAGCTTTATGAGCTCAATTACCTAATGTATGGAACTGGCAGTATTTTATCAGTCATGTCACTACACACAGGCCTGCACTTTTGGACAACTTGTTTAAATGATTCTGGCCAGGACAGATAAAGAGTTCCACATACACAAACATGTTGCACCATCTTCTGCAGTTGCTTACTCTGTTGTCCAAAGAAACTGCTAACAGTGACAAAAAGATATTTTACTACTTCTTTACATCCCCACCACAGGTTTAATTCCATTTACTTATCTGTGGAGCATCCACACAACTGTTCACAAAACACATGCAGGCAGATTAGATTTGTAAGGCACTGCAGTTAAAACAGAAGCATTTTTCTACTGGTCTGGACTGGACACATGCCCGGAATTAGTAAACTAAAATAAATAAAGCTTAGTCAAACTCCCTTCCCCAGAAAACACTTTAAAAAAAAAAAAAAAGTTTTTGTATGGTCAAAGGTTTTCTTTCCTCACAAAAACTTTATGTAAACACCTGGTATAATCCAATACAATCAAAAGAACGTCTTTCCAATATTTCTAGAGGACAGCGTTGCTAGGCAGATGTGTACAGCACGTAATTCATGACTCATATTTTCAAAAGCACATTGGAAGCTTAGAATCCAATCATAACTATCCCACCATATTAGTAAGGCATAAAAAACAAACTTTTTTTTTTAATATGAAAAATCAAGCCAGTATGCACACAAATGAAACATTCCAAGTTATTAGGCATAGGGCTTAAGCACCCATTCAAAAGAGGATTTGATTTGACATGATCTCTTCTAATACTGATAAAGAAGATTTTACAGTGAGCTCTAACCAAAAAAATACGCTCCATTACGATCTACAAAAGTGCTTTCTACAAAGCTTTGCCCATTTTCACTGTCCCAACTTACTCCACAATCAGACGAAGGTATCGGAAAACCTGAAAAACCACTCTATCATGTTTCCAGCCCTTCCACTTCCCACACACAAACATTCTTGCCAATCATGTAAAACAGCACTGTACCTACACAACTCAAACTCTCTCAAATCAAAAGCTGCTCCTGTGAACTAACTCTGTTGAATTAGCTGTGCTCTCACAGAATTAACAAGAGCATTCAGTCTTTGACAAACATATCCATACAGATGAGGGGTTCAGGAGCTTCAGATGTTATTATAACAAGAATCAAAATCTATAAAGAATGAGCACCAATTCCCCATCCCTTTATCCACTTTTCCTATTAGTTCCAGATTGCTCTTCAACAAAGTACCAACATGCCTTTCTATCAGGTGTGGCTTCTTACTGTCTTCATGGAAGAAATGGTCCACCCTGGTAAACCAGCAGCCTCATATCAGTACTGACAGTAAATCAAAGGATTCTTTCTGCTCTTTGTTCACCCATCATTAAGGTCCTTAGTCTGTTTGCTGTTCTGTGGAGGGGTTTTTAAGCAGCATCGTGTTTCTGACACATGGCGGGGGGGTAGTGATGCTCTAGCAGTTACTACTGAACTTACACTTGCTACACAAACCACCTGTCTCAATATCAACATACAGACCCTGCTTTGTATCACTAAGGACAGACAGACCAAGAACACGAGCTTGAAACCAACAGCCTCTGAAGGTTTTTCATCCCTCCACACAGTAACCGCACCTTTGAGCCCAGTCACAGAGCAGCAAACCACAGCTGCTTCAGTCTGCCCCTACATAAACCACTGCTCCACAGCAACACTGAGCTCAGGTGAAGGCTACGACACAAATGTGAGCCAAACAATTCAGGTGCAGTATCACAGGGCTGCCAAACGCTTGTAAAATACATACGTTTCCTAGCCCACAGTCTGGCTGGTCTAAGTCTCACCAGCACTTACAGTTTTCCAAAATAAGTTACCAGAAGTGCACTGGGAAAGGTTTCAAACTTCAGACTTAGCTAAACAAGATATCACAGATATGCTGTTTGCCCTTTACTACCAAAAGGTGTTGTTGAAACACTTTGTTTCCTGTACAGCATTAAGAACCGACAGGTCAAATAAGACGACTGAACTAGACTACAAGTCAATGTGTGATAAACGTAATCACTGCCAAATGTCACCGCACCACTTAGAGACAACTTTTTCTAGGCGATGTTGTCTCAAAAGAACCTATGCTTGCTCATGAAAGCCCTTTAATATGTGTGTACTCACGGGAAAGAAATAAAACAAGCATGCAAATTCAGATATTTAAAGCCATTAAGAGCAGGTGAAAAGGAACAAAATCACTCTAATGTTTTGCTAATCCCAAAAAAACACTCAATAAAAGGTTCCTGTTCTCTCTCTCTGCAACATCTCAAATTATTAACATCTCTCTCAGCGACATCCCAGGTTATTACAGAAGGAGGAAGACAGTCGGGAAGGTTTTGCAGCAGGTATCTGCAGGACACAGTAGCTAGTGCTGCTTTATCCAGGTTATTTTCTGCCTTGACCAAAAACAGACCTGCAGCTCGAGTTTCTTATGGGCCCAACAGGAGACAGCAGAGTACATCAGCCTGTCCTGTCACTGGATTTATTACAAATTTCACTGGCAATACAAAAGTGACACTGCCCCAGGCAGAGACCCTCTGAAGATTAAATGCTGTCTTTATTCTTCATAAAATAGAATAATAGAGCATGCTGAGTTGAAAGGGACCTATCAGAATCATCAAGTCTAACTCCTGGCCCTGCACATGACACCCCAAGAGTCACACCCTGTGCCTAAGAGCGTTGTCCAAATACTTCTTGAACTCTGTCAGGCTTGTGCTGTAACCACTTCCCTGCAGAGCCTGTTCCACTGCCCAACCACCCTCTAGGTGAAAAACCTTTTCCTGATACACAACCCAAAATTCCTCCGACTTAGCTTCCTGCCTTTTCGACTCCTACTTCTTGAGTTCAGACACCACCTAACATAATCCTCCCCACAGCAAGTCCCGTGAAAAGGAGAGGGATGTTTCAGGCTGGGAAAAAGTCCTGGCGCCTCACGCCTGTCACTTACACTCAGCTGACACACTGTAGTGTTTGCAGCACAGGGCAATGCTGCGACTGCAACCCGAGGATTCGGCTACACCGAGTTACTGTCTTAACGCATGCTCCGCACTTAACTCATAGAAAAGACATTCTTAAGAAGAAAAATAAGCAAAAGGGGTCTCTAGTTTGGCGCACATGACACCATTTGTAGACCGCGGGACCAGACACCGCCCCCGCCGCCCGGCCCGGCCCGTGACGTCGCCGAGGCGCCAAGTAAACAAACCGGGCGACGAGCGGGGCCGGGCCGGGCC
>VZTX01018405.1:0-22957 GCA_013400915.1 Pardalotus punctatus
CGCCACGCGAGCTCCCGCGCTGGCCGTCAATGAGCGGCCCGTCTGCTGTGACGTCACGTCCCGGCGGCCAATAGGCGCGCAGTCCCGCATAAGGTTACACCCGACAGCCAATGAGTGCCCACTCACTCATGAGGTCACGGGCTGCTGCAGGATGTCACACACCACCCGCCAATGAGGTGTCCGCTCCTCCATGAAGTCATGTGCTGCTCCTGGACATCACAGCATGACAACCAATGAGCACCCACCTCCCCCATGATATCATGGGCTGTCCCAGAACATCACACACTGCCAGCCAGTGAGCATCTTGCACCCATGTGAGGTCATTCCCTGCTTGTGATGTCACACTCTGCCAGTCAATGATTGTCCTGCACCCTGTACGGTCATGGCAGCCCTGCACTATCGCCCGCTGCTGCCCGATGAGCACCCTGCTACCTCATGAGATCATGGGCGACTTCAGGAGCCGCTCTCAGCCAAACAATGAGCACACCCCTCCCTCCGAGGATACGGGCTCTCTGATAAGGCGATGGCGCCTCAGCCAGTAAACACCCAGTCCCTCCCCGGACCACCCAGAGCCCAGCCACTGACCACCATTGCTCTTCTATGACATCACAGAGCCAAACCAATGGGTTCACATGCTCTCCCTAAGATCCAGGCCCAGCCAACCATCACCCCTCTTCCCATGAGGTCACACAGCACCCAGCCCGTGGTCACGCTCCCTGTGTGTGAGGTCACAGACCGCCTATGGCGTCACAGAGCAGCGGTGTCCGCCGGAGCACGCCCAGCACTGCCGGGGCTCGCTCCTGCCACCTGGCGTTAGGGACGGGCAGGAATTAACGGTGGCCGGAGCAGGGGGCGGAGGGAAGCGCTGCCACCGCCGGACCCCTGCTGCCACCGCCGGTCCCCTGCTGCCACCCTGCGGCTCCCGCGGCCCGGACGCCCCCCCGGGGTGACCCCAGCGGGGACCGAGAAGTGCCCCAGGACCGCCAGCGCCGCCGGAGCCGAGATACAACACAGCCCGAGCAGTGCTGGCGGCTGCTTTTTATGGGCTGTGAGTCAACATACACGCGCTAAATCCTAAAATAAACGTGAAACTGGGTCCAACCTCACCTCGGAGCGCACCGAAATAGAAACCGGCTCCAAGCCGCCCCAGGAAAAAGGGACCTCAGTTCCTTCCCTGCCCCGGGAAGGGGATGGTGGCACTAGAGGGCACTGCTAGCCCCCGAAGAGCAGGTGTGGGGTGCAAAAGGTGTAACGTGGGAGGAAGAAAGCTTTGGAGGAACTGAAAGTACTGAATAAGAGAACAAAACAGCTTCACTGCTGGGCAGGGGCAACAGACATGTGCAATAAACCAGAAAAAAAACACACCAAAAACCCAGAAGCAACATGTGCATGGAAAGCAAGACTGCAGGAGTGGATGAAAAGGGCCAGAACTGATCAGGTGGCCAGAACAGACAAAAAAAGAATCTTGTTTGGATTTTTTCCTGCAAGGATGGGTCCCCCAAACACAGGAGACTCAAAACGCACACCTTAAATCCAGCAGAGCTTGGAGCAGCTGCCAGCAGCAGCGCTGGTGCAGGTGGTGCCCAGCCAAGGTGCTCAAACCTCCAGTTAAACTGGCCCTCGTGTCAAAACACAGCCCCAAAAACCCTTCTCAATCCCTCCACTGCAGGCCGGGATCTGCTCTCTTTATGGGCAGACACAGCACCACCTCTCCAGCACCACAACATGGAAACCCCATATCCCCCACCCGCCATGCACCAAACCTCCACTGCTGCTTTCTTAAAAGGATCTTCCCAAAATGGAAAGATCCAGAGCAGGTCTCACATTTTACATATACTTGGTACCTACCTCGAAGGGACAAGGACAGCATGCAGCTGGCTCTGCACAGACCCTCTCCCAGGCTTCTCCTCTGCAGAAGTTACTTTAAGTCCCTCCTCCCTTCCCCCAAGCTTTTTTTTCCAGCTGTCTGAACCCTCTCCCACTCCTCCAAACTCTCCCCCTGTTTTCACTTAATTCTGCAGCCAGCCTCAGGCAATGCAGGTGAGACACAGCTCATGCTCTGCAGGGATTTGCCTTGTTCACTTTCCTGGGGATGAGCATCACTTTCCCCATGGCTTCACCCCACCACAGCCCTTCCCTGCACAAAGGGCCCGTCTCCCGAGGGCTGGCATCCCGAAGGTTCCTGAAGGGTTGAGCACATCTATCACCCTACATTCAGCACCACTACAAGCTCAGACCTCCACCCTGAGCTGCAATAGGGTGGAAAATGCTCAGAGGCCAGTTGTGTTAACATGTGTGCACAACAGTATATTTTATTCCCTAAAAACATGTTTTTAGCCAGTCCAGGTACTACAGATTCCAGCCTGAAGCATCCGGAAATAGAAAAATTCAGATTTGTGCAGCAGAGTGCCTCACCATATCTGTTCCTTGCAGCTTGGACAGCCCTGCTTCAGGCGTGGATCTCCTGTTCCAGGGCTCCAACCTGAAGAACCCCAGACAGGTTCAGCCCCACCAGTCTCCTCCCCCCCCTTCCCTGAAGGGAGCCATTCTTCAGCACTTCTCCAGGCCATTCCAAACCCTCTAATCACTAGGCAGAACAGTTACAAAATAACAAAAATACTCAAAAATCTTATTTACAAAAAGAAATTAATAACAAGTTTCACATCAACACTTGCCAAACACAGAGGTCACACCAGCACACCTATCTCTGCTTCCAAGTGGAGCAGGGGCCACCCCAACACTTTCCTCCCCAGTCAGCAGTTTCAGTGTCAAGCCTGCAAGACCACTGTGGACTTCATGGCCCAAAACAGGGCAGGGCAACACAGCCCCCAGGCCCTCCTGTGGGCCTCCCCAGCCCCCCCCCCAAGCCTGTGGTTGAGGGAAGGTGTTTAAGTTGATGATGAATATACAGGCACTCCACAGTCCCACAGGCTTAGGAAACCTTCTTCCTCCAGTAAACTTCCTTGGAACTACTTACACCAGGCATGGAGCTGGTCCAGGTCCCCTCTCCTGGCTGCTCTCTCCAAACTGACATCCCAGACACCCTTCCAACACCTGCTGCTTGTGGCTGCATCCAAGAAGTGCAGTTCCACCTGGTGTCAGAGACCCCAAAGCAGCAGTGACTACAGAGCTCTGAGGAGGCCAGAAGGCAAGAAAACCCTGTTATTTCTGCATGAAAAAGGGAGCAAGGAGTGGTAAAACAAGGAAGGTAACTCAGTCCAGGCATTAGCCAGAGGCTTGGTCTCCTGTTGCCTTGTTGCAAGGCCAGGATTTCTCCACAGGGCAGCTCATCTCACCCACAAGGCAGCACCACTGCTTTGCAAACAGTACCCCAGGCAGTGGTGGCTGCACATTGCCTTGTGCCAGGCTCTGGGCAAGTGTGCCCTGCCCTGCAGCCTCTTCCAAGCCTCTCCCAGGAAGCCAGGGGTTCTCACTGCAGGAAAGTGTCCAGTTTGGCCTGGCTGCTGCTGGAGGAAGATGCAGCTGGTCTGGAGACCTTCTTCTTGCTCCTCACTGCTAATGGACGGATTTCTGCCAAGTTAGTCTGAAGGTAAAACTGTCAAGGAAAGCACAGATCAGTGCCCTGGGAACACAGCAGTTGAACCTGAACCATAGACCTGGGGACCCAGCCATATATCTGCATCCAAGGAAAAGCTCCCTGCAGGAGAGGATGGGCCTTGCTACCTTCTCACAGCAGCAGAAGCTTGGACACACTCCTGTCCCATGAGTCAGGGAACATCTCCCACTCCAGTGGAGGTTTGGATTGGATATTAGGAAACATGTCTTCACTAAACAGGTGGTCAAGCATTGCAACAGGCTGCCCAGACAACTGGTGGAAGTTGTTGGAAGTGTTCAAAAAACACATAGATATGGTAGGTAAGGACATGGGTTAGTGGTGAGCTTGGCAATGCTGGGTTAATGGCTGGACTCTGATCTTAGAGCTCTTCTCCAACCTTAATGATTCCATGATTCTATTGAATCTTGCACATAAAACAGCATTTTAACAGTATCTATTTGAGCTGCAAGATCTCCTGAGCCAGGACACTGTGCAGGTAAAGGCAGAGCAATCCCAAGGCAGGAGCAGTTCCACAACCGTGGGGTGAGCTCAGCCCAGCCACTCCTCACCACAGCAGCATCCTGAAGGAATGAGGGCTCCAGCTGCACAGGCTGGCAGGCACACAGCCAGGAAGAGGCTGTGCTACACTGCTGCTCTAAGCTCTCAAGGGCACAGGCAGTCCCTGAAAATTGCACTGATGTCTAGGTGATGTGCTCCTCTGAACCAGCCACAAGTGCTCTCAGCAAGTTCAGGTCCTTGATGCCTTTGCTGAGCTCAGATTTGTTCAGAGATAAATCAGATCATTCCTTAAGGATCCCAAGTCATGTTTTGTTCACTGAGACCAAAGAGAAAGAACAGAAATGAGGTACCCACAGCATCAGTACTGCCACATAAGCTGCAGGAAAGGATACTGGTTGTATGAACTTCGTCCTGCCTCCCATGCCATCGTACCCTGTTCTCACCTAGGAGAGAGAAACAAATGAGCCTGGAGCAGCAGCACAGAGCCTTGGCTACCTCTCCTCATGATGGTTATGGGGAAGGGGGAGTCTTGCAGACCATAGCTTCTGGAGGGGGGTTAAAGGCACCTGGAAACACTCAGTACTTGTGCTAAGCCCTCACTTTTGGAAAAAGACTCATGAGTATTAATAAAGTTTGGGAATCTTGGGCACTTTTTAAGACAAGCTGAGCAAGGCTTAGGATTTTGTCACTGAGACTGAGGAATACAAGGAGAACACCCTAAGCTCCAAGGCAGTGGAGGAATAGGACACTGAGAGCCACTTAGTCTGCTGCCAGGAAGGGAATGAGCATCTGTCAACCTTGGAGCTCTGCAGGACTGGGAAGTAGCCAGGTTGTGCTCTGAGATTTATTTTCCACACACTGTATATGGCAAGGTAAAAGCCACAGTCGCTTCCTCTTGCAGGGTCACTTCAGGACAGAGGTGGCAGTGCCAGTCCTGAACACACTCACCAACTGGACAGTCATACTTACAGCACCCATGTTCTTGTGGCGACCCAGCAAACTGCCTGAAGATGGCTTCTTGGAGCGAACAGAGTTCCTGATGAATGCTGGCAAGAGTCCTTTAAGAGCATCATCCTCCAGATCATCTGTCCAGTTCTGTCCCACAAAATAGCAAGAAAAGCCCTTTAACCAGCACAATCTGCTGAATGGAGTCCACATACAGGCAGCACTAATAACACAGACAGCTATTTAAGGTAATGGTTACTGCCATACTACACGTCAGCCTGAAAACCAGCAGCTTCCAACCTCCCACTAGGGCTTATGTGGAACAGTGCCCAGGAGACAGGACACTGCCCCCAGCAAGGCTGGGAGAACAGCCACCTCAGCTGACCCCACAGCCCTTGTGGTCAGCTCCAGGTGCTGTTTGTGAAGCACATCTGGGGCAGAATCATCAGCGAGAAGCAGGTGGGTCCCCACCCTCCCTCTCCTGCCCAGTTCCAGGAGGCCTGAGGCAGCAACAGTGTTTCTAGGAGACCATCAAGCAAAGCACCATCAAGCAAACCACAGACCACGGTTCTATAGATGGGCCGGTCTATAGTCACAATGGAGAAAATAGATTCTTTATCCCAAGCTTATTAACAGCAGAATCAAAGAGGCAACACAAAAAAAAAAAAAAAAAAAAAAAAAATCAAGATTAGTCCCTTTACCTCCACTGTTTCCTTCAGAACTTTCTTCGCCAGATTTACCACGGGAAGCCTGTAAGGAGCCCAAGGAGCAAATCAGCAGAGATTTATTGTTCAAGTGGAGCTGGCAAGGACAGACGAGGCCAAGCAAATGACGACAAAGCTCACAGCACACCATCAGGCAGCTGGAGAGCTATCTGATCTCACACAGCAACTTCCAAAGCAGAAAGACTTTGATCTCCTTTAGAAGCAGAAAGAGGAGGGACAACTCACGACTTTTTATCCAGCTTCTGCCTTTTTGCAGCACCGAAGGAAGATGTGCAGGGCTGGTGTTCAGGGGTGTCCACATCAAAAGCAGCATCTAGATCGATCTCATTACTGTGGGCTGGGTGGTGGAGCTTTGGATGCTGCAGTTCCACGGGAACAGGGCTGCAAGGCCGAGAAAAGCATCAGCCACCAGGTCACCACCTGCCACCCTGGGGAAGGCAGATCTGCACCCCATGACACTGAGTGCTCAGACAGCAGTGGGACCAGGAGCAAAGCCCCATTCTGCTTACACATCAAAGAAAGGACGATCTGAACCCTAGAGTTTAAATTCAATGTCCCAAATTACTGCTCCCCCTCAAATGGAGGGTGCTGGGCACTACAACAGCAGCACCCAGAGCCAAGGAATCACACTGGCATACTGCTGCTCTATGGACAGAACCCAGCTTGCTCTACTGGGGTAATGGCACAGGGTCCTCAAATAAGGCTGGATAAAAGCAGATGTAATTTTTCAGGCTAGATTCCTGTGCCTAGCTAAGACCTCTGGTCTCTATACACCGGAGCACACACATCAGAAGGCCAACTCTACAGCAACAAGAAGAGCAGCTTTAGGGATGTTTCCCTGGCAGGACACAGTGACAAAGACTTTTCAAAACCCAGGCCATTCCTCCACCCCTTCCTGACCCAAATCCTCTGAGACACACACTTTTTCCATGTAAACCAACCATCACCTTGTCAGCCACAAGAAAAAGGATACAAGGGACAAAACAGCCATACTTCTGCAACACCTGCCAGACTAGTACATCTCTGCTTTCTCAGACAGGTCCAAAGCAAGAGCTGACAGTTTAACTGTCACCTCCATCCCTGGCCTGTATGCAGCTGGATGCAGCTCACTAACCTTTCAAAGACTAGCCGACTGAGTGTTTCCCTGGTTGCAGATGGGACCTTCAGAGTATCCTGCAGGATGTCTATTTTCTTCTTCAAACTCTGGAGGTAAAAGGGAAAGCAGACAGTGAGATAAGGAAAGCTTTAGTTGTAGATACTTCGCTCCTTTTCCATATATCAGCATCAGGTGGAGCTCAGAGGTAGGCTGGGAAACTTAGTCACTGAGCAAAAGCCAGCCTAACTCCTGGCTTTGCAGCTGCAGAACAGTCTGCAGTAACTGGCAGCTGGCCATGAGGAATGATATTCTCACCAAGATCTCCTTGTCTGCATTCTTCAGATCTTTCTGTGTGCTTTTTAACTCCTCCTTTGTCTTCTCCAACTCTGAAGTCGTTTTCTGCAGCTGCAGAACACAACAGAGTGTGGATTAAAACACCTGGGGGTAAGGGGGACTGCAGAGCCCTGCGAGAGCAGTGGGCTCTGCACCACTTGCTATTTCCCCTGTTTAAGGGCTCAATTTTCCTATGTCAGTCTGACCAATCTCTCCTATATCAGTGCAATCCAATCCATACCCAATTCCAAAAGCTGCCTGCAGAGGGATCTCCAGGGCTGCCCAGCATGTACCCAGCATTTATGCCTCTTGGCAACAGCTTTTCTCTGGTCCAACACTTGGTGGCTGTGTTCTGCATTCCTGCAGGACTTTGGACACACCAGAGCACAGGAATTACAAACCACAGGCTGGAGGATGGCTGTGCATCAGCAGTGCTGGCACATGGACAAGCCTGATTCAATAGGGAAGCATGCCAGGAGCAGGGGGTCAGGAAGTGGACTGCTACCACATCAGAGACTTTTGTGGGTCCGGGAGTCTGGGCCAGCCCACGGACTGTTGGTAACAGTCAGCTCTCTGTCAGCCAAGCCTGAAGCCTCCTGTGCACTGACTCGCATCCTCCTGACCCACACTTGCCATCACAGCTTGGCTCTGACTCAGCCAGAAGCAGTCCAATCCCAGCAGCAGCACCTTGTGTAGGGGTTAACTCCTCTGGGGAGCAGAGCACAGCACTCTGAAGATCTCCCTCTCCATTTGAGCGGACAGCAGCTATGGCTGAGTAACAAAAGTAGGCCAAATCCACTCAGAGCTTCTCCCTTTGTTGGCTCAGACACAGGGATGCCCCAGGGAACACCTGTGCTTTGGGGAGTGAGGCTATACACATGCTTTTCACAGGGATGTGCCACCAGAACAAAGTGAGTCCTGCCTGTCAGAGGCAGCACAGCAGCAGAGGCATGTCAGCATCCCCAAGCCCTGCACCAGCTCAGGACCAGCCCAGGCAGGCTCTGTGCAGGGCCACCTGCATGCCCTCACTGTGCTTTGGGAACCAGTCCTGCATGGGCACAGCATTATGCGAGAGCCCTGGCCCAGTTCAGTTGGCTGAAGGCACAAGGCTGGGTGTGACTGGTTGTGCCAAGCCAGGGCTAAGCCCTGCTCAACTGCTACTGGCTTCAAACCCCTTCCCACCTTCCTCAGAGGCCCAGTTCTGCAGCAGGAGGGGCTGGCAGCTGAGTGCTCAGCAGTGTGGCCGGATGAAGGAATTGCTATTTCCAGAATCCAGTGGAAGCAGCAGAGCACCTGTGTGCTGCTGCCTTCCAGCACAGGCTTCCTGCCAAACTCTGGCTGGCTCTCCACATGCTGCCCCAGCACTGTCCCCAGAGACCGCCCTCCTGACAACAGCCCACGAGCTGCTTGCTCACCATGTCACATCCTGACCCAGAAACCCCAGCCTGACCCTTCCACACACCTGTACTGATCAGTGTGGGAGGGGGTCACTGCAGAGGCCTTGGGCCTCAGTTACGGACAGGGATATACACACCAGATGTCACCCTGGCAACTCACACTCTCCCTTTACCTTATTATTGACAGAAAACAGCTCCTTCTTCAGCTTCTCTGTCATCTCACCAGAGATCTTCCGAGCCTCCTTCAAGTTCTCATATTCCCTGCAAAGAGACCCAAAGAGTCATGCTGTTTGTAATACAGCTGAGCCAGAACTTCTCAGAGACAAGCCAAGACCCTTAAATTGAATCTCTGGACTGCAGAGCCACCAGAGAAAACCCAGGAGACACAATGCCCTTTAAGGAACAGAGATCAGTGTACCAACACTGTGTCACACATTCCACTACACCATGGGAGAGAAAAAGCCTGCATGGGATACCAAGACTGATTCCACCAGCAAACTAGGAACCAGAGCCAGAGCCAAATATTTCAGTTGCCAGTGAAAAAGACAGACAACAGAACACAGCCTGCATGCTGGCAGCAAACAGGGGACTTTGCTTTAAGTGACTTTTCAGAGACTTCACACTACTGGCCATGCACATTCATTCCAAATTACACCACAGGGACACGTTCTTCGTTACTGCTCTGTACCGAAGCTGCAGTTATTCAGCTGCCATCAGAATGGACACAAAAAAAGCTGTGCTTTTGCCCAGCAGGACCAGATGGATACCCAGCTAGGGAACGGCAGCAGTGCAGGCTCGCTTTGCCAGAGCATGCCAGAGGCCACATAACAAGACTGCAGTGCTGCAGAGGGCACAAGCCAGAGCTCCTCATCTGCTCACTTCCCCCCAGGTGTGAAAGGAAAGCAGAGGGAATAATCATCATCACTTCATAGGTGCACTGACAACTCTGGAGACAGTTCCCATGGTGACACACATGTCACTACACTGACAAGAAGAACAGTTCAGTGTGACAGGCTCTAAAGTAGGTCCCCAGGATCTGTCAGTCAAAACCCGTGGAAGCCCAAAGAGGCGGTGAGAGCCCCGCAAAGCCCATGTGCCTGTCAGTGCTCAGCAGAGGGTTCTCCCTGGGCACCCCCAGGACAGCACCAGACAGCTGTGCCAAGCCTGCAGCACCTACTTTTTGAGGGAGACACAGTAGATCGCAAGTTGCTCCACTGCTGCCTGCCCGACTCCCATCTCTCTAATCATCTCCTCCACTTCGGGACGCTGGCTCTGAAGCAACAGCTCAATCCTGCACAAAAAAGCACAAACGAAAACATACCCTCAGCTCATGAGTCACAAACAGACCTGGGAAAGAGACAAAAGCCCTGGTTCTCCCTCAAGGGGCTGGTGCAGCCTGAGCTTCTGCTGCAAGCACTCTGGGTGTCATGGGAGAAGAGACACAGCTGCCTCACCCCAAGCAGGGCTTTTCACTGGGGAAAAGCAGCACTACTTGGACTAGAGAAGGGGCAGCTGTACACACACACTGCACATGGAGCTGATGCCCAGCTCTTGGTCCCTATAGCCCTGTGGCTGTGTTCCTGGGCTGGCATTCTGCCCCAGCATCCTCTGATAACCGGAATGGCACATAGCCATGCTCAGTGTACTAGAGATGAGGCCAGTACCCTGCCTTGCTGCTCTTTAATGAGAGCAGCTGTCTGGAAACATTAGCAGGGGCAAGAGCGCAGGCAGGCAAGGGCAGCTAATGCAGCTGTTTCCAACGTTACAGGGAAGGTGATCCAGCACATGGAGATGGGTGTTGCAGCAGACCCAGCAGGACCTCTCCTGCCCTCCCAAAAAGGGCAGAGGTGTGCAGCCCAGCTGCACCCTGGATCTCACCGCTCCATGGTTCTCAGCTTGTTTCTCAGCCGGCGGGCCTCCTCCTTTGAACTTCTGTTATCCTCCTGCTGCTGCTCCAGGAATTTCATCTGCTTCTGCAGAGAAGCAAGTGCACACAGACCGTTAGTAAGGCTCTACAGATTGCTGGAGAAACATCCTGGCTTATGTGCACTGCGGGCAGCTCAGAGCATACACTGGCTCTAAATGCTATCCCCACCTTGGCAGCCCAGGATTATGGAGAGTTGAGCTCCCTCCCACTGTACCCCCAGCTCTGCTCCCCATGAGCACAGCAGGGTCTCTGTGCTAATCACAAGGTGAAGCTGGAGCTGAAACCATGTTGTAGCCCTCCTCTCTGCTGGGAGTACTGGAGAGGCTGCCCAACACCCAGTACGCAGTGGTGACAATTTGTTTTTCAAAAGCAAAGGAGTCCACAGCAAGCAAACCTTGCTATCATCTTCCCCTTCTTGCACAGCTGATTTCTTCACCCTCCCAATTCTCCTTGCCATTAGCCACTTAAAGCATAGATGGGAATGAGTGGGTCTCTTCTGGGAGACCTCAGCCAAACCAGACACCCACCTGGGCACTTCTCTCATCTGCTGCAAGCCTATTACAGCCATTGCCTCTCCAGCTCTCCAGCAGTAACAGAGAACCTTAGCTGAGCTGGAAAAGCACACATCTGCAGCATGGCAGAGCTGAGTTAGCACCATTCTGATGCATCTGTGCTGTCTAGGTTTGTGTGTGCCTGGGCACCTTGCACAGAAACTTTGAAAGGCTCTCATTTCAGCACAGTGCTGATTCCAAGGAGAGGCCTGGCAAAAGACCATCGCCTTGTAAAGTTCCTTCCCACACAGAAGTTGAAGGATTTTATCCACTTCCTGCCACAGAAACCAAACAGCTGTGAAACCACTGGAAGTTGAGGAGTGACAGTGTTGCAGGCTCATGTGTTACTCTTGCTTAACTGGAGCCTGTCTTTGGCTTTTCCCTAACCAGAACTCTCAACACTTCAGATCCCCACAGCAGTGTTTTGTGCCTGGTCAGAGCAGAGTCCTCAGCTTTAGCCAGCCTGAAACAGCAGCAAACTCTCACCCAGAGATTCAGCAGCAGCTGACAGTGCCAGCAGAAGACAGGACCAGCTCGCAGCCTTAACCTGCGTCACAGCGAGTTAAGCCTGTATTTTCACTGCAGAAGTTTAGTGCTTTAATCTTTAATGATGCAGTTTAAGACAGTGCTTGGCATTCAGCTGGGATACCCTGTACACCACAGAAAAGACACCTCCAGGTCCCTAATCCTTCTGCCCTGCCCAGCTTTCATTAAAGGGACTTAAGTATAGAGAGGGTTTTACAACAGGGAAGATAAGCACAGAGCTTCCTCCAGAGGTGTCAAGGCAGGAAAACCAAGCACTGAAATGCCGAGTTGAGCAGCAAGTACCAGCTTCCACTGTCACAATCATTTTTGCTGGAGTAGGGGGCATCAGAAGTCTCCTGCCACTGATTTATCCAAGATCACACCAGCATCTACAGCACGGCAAAGATCCAGGCTGCCTTTACATGCAAGCAGATTGGATATAATCCCATGGTTGGGCAAAAACAGTCATGCTGGCTCACAGAGAGGCCTGCCTGGCACTAATTCCTTACTCTTTCTGCCCTAGTGTCAGGCAGACCTCCAGATGCTTCCTCCCAGAAGAGCGCAGCTGCAGGTGGCATATAACAAGACAGTACCACGACACATCTACAAGCTCTCTCTGGGCCACTTGGCTGGCAGGTCAAGAAACACGATGCAGTTTAGCAAACTGGGTCAGAGGGCTTGGGAAGTGCAGTAGACCCCATCACACCTTTCAGTCTGTAGCTCACAACCCCACCTGCCTGCACCTCGCCTTCTTGAGACAGGCACATCACCTTCACACAGCACAGACTGCCCAGCCCAGCACCAAGGCAAAGCTGCTCCAAAACATCTCAGCAAAGCTGCTCCTGCTCTTACCCTCTCTTCCTCTCGCTGTTTACGCACAGTACATGACTACACACTGAGTCACTGCACGCTGAAACACAACAGGAATATTTGATCCCTGGACTTCACAACATTACTAACCTAACTGAGGCAAAGCCCTGGCAACAGAACAGAGACAGGAGAGTTAGCTGGATCAGATCCCACTCAGCTGAAGCCTGTAACTCCCCCTCCATATTTTTCAGTTCGATTTCTCCCCCAATCAAAGTAAGAAACTAATTTTCCTTGAATCCCGCCTGGCCTAAACCCATTTCAGAAGAACATTCTACCTCAGGGAGCCAATGTTTCAGCAATGGGGTGCTGGGGCTAGTTCCCACACTAGGTTCCTGCTACTACCTTTATGACCAGCACTGCCACTTCATTAGTGAGGCTCAGCCACATTCCTCAGGCTGTGCTGGCATTTCTCCTCCACCAGGGACACCTCTGCCTTGAGCATCTGTACACAAACCTGTAGGCCTGTAGGCTTTTATGCCTCTGAATCACCCTGGCACAGCACAAACAGGACCTCAAGTCCAGCAATAGCACTTGCTTTAATTAATCAAACCAAAATAAAAACCCAGACACCATACCCAAAATCCCACCACCACAATCTCTATATTAGTAAGACCTGCAGAGATCATTAACAGAACTAACACCAACTGCACGATGGTTAGTCCTGCTGGGGACAGGAAGTATACCTTGAGAGAGGAGCACAGCATCTCTGTCTCTCCCAGTACCTTCTGGAGTGACTCTATGGTGGCATTGCGCACATCCAGAGTGTCCCTCAGCCCGTCCACAACAGCCTGGCATTCCCGTTTTTCTTTGTCTGGAAAAGAAGAAAGAGAAAGGTCATGGCCTGGTAACCCAGGCTCCAGCTGCACCACAGCAGCAGGAGCACACAGACTGCTTGCAGGCTCAGCTCCAGGCTGCCAGGATTTGGCCATTCCTGGAGAGAGCCATTTCTCTAAGTGCTGTCTGCACCAGGGTCTGTACTGAGCAATTGCTTCTCAGTGCCAGCAGGCTTCAAGATTTCTTTACTAAAGATAAAAAAATCCCTTTAATAGCTTTCCAGTGCCAGCCCTGCTAGCATTAAGATGATGTATCTTAACTCTTGTGTTTTCTCCAGGCTTGCACAAGGAAATCATTGCTCTCAAGTTACACCAAGCTGTCACAGAGCTGGAGAACAGAGCTTTGAGCCCATCCTCTCCACGTGGAACCTTATGTGTCAGGAACCCTTTTGGGGGCCATTGGGCAGCTGTATGCAGTGGTCCATCAAGCTGCTGCACGTGCCCTCCCCAACCACAGCACCTACAACAAAGGACAGGAGGCAGTGGGGACTTGGCAGGATACATGGATACAAGCTTAAGCAGATTCCCCAAGTGCCCACTTTTAGCAGGTCACAAAACCTTTGAGTCCTGCTGTCCCTCCCCCAGGCAATCCAGGAGCAAAGCACATGCCTCTGACCACCAGAGAGAAGGTGGTGGAAAACACCACCAGATTTCAATTTGTTTTGTGGAGACAAGGGAAGAACAGCTCAGAAAGCAACAACCACCATCAGGAGCTGTCAGATCTATGCAGGGAGCAACCAGCATTGCTGAGAAGTTCAAAGCAGTTGGGTAATGAGGGAAAGCAGGAACTCTTCCACCTAACCCTGGAGAGCGCAGGGTAAAATCTTCAGCTCAGCATCTTCGGGCTTTGCTAAAATCACCTGTGGCTCCAGCCTGGCAATAGGTGAGAGCCAAAGAGTGCCTTTCCAAAAAGCTTGTTCTCCTTGCAAGCCATCCAGTTTCAAATTCTGGCTCCATATCTTGCGGAAGCATGACCTGCAGTGAAGTTCCACTGTTCAGTCAGAGAGTAGAAGAGCCATGTGGGACCAAGGTACAAGAGAGGAACGTGTTCCAGCAGAAGCACACGGGTGGCTTCGCCATTGATCTGAATAACCCTCTCTCACCAGAGGCAGTGCCTGGAGATGCTCCTTTGCATTTGCAGGGACTCCACACCCACCAAAAGAGTTAGGGCTTCCCCCTCCTCCATTCCCAGCTGCCCAGAGGCAGATGGCAGAAATCAAACCCCTCTGTGCTGCAGGGATGAGTTTTCAGCTCATTCAGAGTGCCTCCCACAGAGCCTGCTGGGTCTGCTTGGAGCTCGGCACCTCTCGAGCCATTTGCAGGCTGATCAGAGCCTGGAAGCTCCACAGCTCCTCTGCAGCGCACAGAGCAGAGCAGAGCACAGCTTCATGTGAAGAACTTATACACGGGAACCAGCAGAGAGCAGAGTACCCACAGCAAAGGAGGCAGGAGGTGGGAAGGAGCTTTGCATTTCCAATACGAAAAGAGAATGGGACAGGGAATGTCAAATCCAACCTCTACTCACCAGAAGCCGAGAAGATTAGCAGGCCTTCAAGCAGTTTTTCTTGGAGAATATCCTAGCAAGAATCCCAGCCACCTTCCTCAGAAGATCTGGCTCTCTACCAAGTCACTAAACTCAACCAAGCTGGCAGGAGAACAGGCCTCAGAATAGAGACGTGCAGACCATCCAATTCTGCTCTCAGGCTAAGGACCGAATCCTCAATCTACTGGCTATTCATGTCTGTCTCGTGCATGCAGGGAACGCAGAGGAAAGACAACTCTCGGGGCGTGGGTGAGCCCCCAGCATTCTTTAAACATTTTTTTTCCCCTTCTGCTAGCATGTTTTAGGATTTCTGTCACTTAGACTGACATTTTCCTTTTGCTGCTCATGACTCATGTTCTGATGACAGGCTGCCTACAGACGATGCTTAAAACCCATCGACAAGTCTCCAGGGCTTTTGCTTTTCCTGCCTCCCTCAAACATCCCCTAAAATTAAAGATGGGAAGATGGAAGTGCGCACACACTGAACTCCGTCTGCTCTTCGCGCGACACATGTGGCACTGCAACAGCCAAACAAATCTAAAGCCTTCCCACTGCTGCTTTTGGACACCGCTTTCACCCTCTCATCTGCTGGAGGGAATGAGCCTTTGCCATATGCAGCTGTGAGTTTCCCAGTGAGCAAACCAAGGGTTTTGCTCTCAAGACTGCTTTCAAGCCTGGGTAGAGCCGTGCTGCAATTCTATAAGCTTGTGATTGGGAGGGGGCAAAAAAATTGCATCTATTTGTCTAAACTTGCAGTGAGCTCCTGAGTTACAGCAGAGCTGGGCCAGGCTGTGGAGTCAGGCTCTGTCATACAAGCTTTGCACGGTTTTAGGTGTTCTCGCCTCAGAAAAGCCCTGAAGATGTTGCTCCAGCAAAACAGTCTGCAGCCTGAACCACACCCTCGGATTCAGAGGGGTGTCCTCTGCATGGGGGTTCCTCAGACCTGGGCAAGCCACCTGGCACAGGCAGAGCTCAGGACCTGCTGATTGTGGGCTGCCAATGCACTGCAGGCAGTGGGAACTCACCTTTCATGGAGAGCTGAGCCTTCACCTTGTCCAGTTCATTCTGAAACACAACACAGAGAACCCCATTAGGAAATGCCCTGCCGAGATGTTTTCACCAAAAAGACCCAAGGGGTTTCTCAGCAGGATGTTTGGACCAGGCAGGTGCTGAGGAGGGAACATGGAAACAGCAAGCACAGAGTTACAAGCCCAGAGTATCACAGGGAACAGAAAGAGCACCTCCAACTGGCATTCTTAGGGGGGAGAAGAGAGGATCGCAGCTTTGTCTTAGCCTTGTCAACCTTGTGTTTCTCACATTGTCAGTCATCCTCTTTTAGCTGAATAATTTTGGAAGGCTCTCAGGGAAACACAGGAAGTCAGGCAGGAACAATTTTTATAATGTTTTACCTAAACAAGGCAATAAGGCAGGGATGTTGCCAGACTAACTGGATTACTGAGAGTTCTTTAAACTGAAGTGAACTTTAATCAGATGCAGGTGGGAGACAAGAGGACATATCCAAACACCTGAAAAGGTAACCAAGCATGCACTCAAACATGCTGACAGACACTGAAGTCACTGCAGTTCAGGATGCTGGTATGTGCTAACAGCTCAATCGAATGGCTGGAAACAGATCACTGAGAAACCAATCCATACCACACCAAACGGAGAGTGCACAATGTCTCCTGGGTACCACAAGGGTCTGAGGAACATCAAATATTTCTAATGCCTTCATCAAGGATCAGAAAGAGGCAGCAAATGCCCTGTGGTTTAAATTAGCGATAATGAAGTGATATAACTTAACACTGGCGAATAGCCAAAGGAAACGTCAAGAGGTTAAAAAGAGAGGCTATTTATATCTATATATCTATATGTATATTTAAAATAAAAACCAGAGAGATAAATATATGCAGGAAAGAGGCAACAGAAGATGACTTAAAAAGCTGTGTTAGAGAACTGCAGAGGAAAGCACATAACAAGTCAGGCAGGAACTGCAGTGGAATAAAACCACAATAAAATGCCAACACAGGCACACAAATCTGTGCAACCCGGAATGCTACATGCAAATCTGAGCCAAGAATAGCACCAGCAGTGACCACGGCTCTGACAGGACTAGAGCGAGGCTCTGCTAGTGACAATAAAGGCAGGAGAGAGAATGTGGGATGTAAAGCTTGGTAAGCAGAAGGGACTAAATGCAAAGCCTAGCAGAGCTGACTGGGATTTGCCCCGAGGGGCACAACTGCTGCAGGGCTAATGTGGAATTAACTCTGCTGCAGGAACTATTCTGAAGTAGCTTCCTCAGAGTCCTATTCAGGAACGATTAGTGAGCTCACAAGATGTGCTAATTATCATGATAGCAAAGAAATCCTGGGCTACTGCGGGCAGCTATGTAACACTACCTCATTCAACTTAATCTGAAATCCCTCATCCTCCATCACAGCTCCTAAAAGCTGCTCCCAATTTTCTCTCCTCTGAGAGATGCTCTCCTCTCTCTGCCAGGCTGAGTTACAAGACCACATTTTCCCAAGATCAAACGAACATATCCTGACCACAGACAGCTGTCTTCTAAGGCTTCTACCTTACCCAACAGGTTTACAGGCAGGAATCCTCCCCCCAACTCCTCTTCACCAAGCTGAAATCTACTTTGGAAGAACTCTCATTCCCCAGATCACAAGCAGCTCTTGACAGACTCACTGAGGCATTACTCAAAACTTACCCTTTTCATGCTCTGGGAGCAGCCACATCGAGACTGTTCTGCTCACTAAGAACCATCTTTAAAATCAATATAGGCTAAACCCAGGTTCAGTAATGAAAGAAATGCTTGGACATTTAGCCTGTGGTCTGCAGCTACTCCAGGGACCCAGGTTCCCTCTGGTGTTTCCGCTGAAGTTTTAGCCTGGGGGTGGAAAGCAAAGCAGCCCCAGCACTCCTTTGACTGTAAACATTTCAGAGTAGCAGCAAGAGTGAGGAACAGCAACAAAGACAATTACTGTTCAAAAGATAATTCGGCTAATTCTGTAACAACAGGAAAGGATTTCAGATCATGAGGAAGCTCTTCTGACCACTTCACCTGGTGCCAAAGACTGGCTCTCAGAAGAGAATCCCAAGCTGGTCTCCCCTACATGACAAGCAGACCACAGTACACACTTCACTTTCTAGCACATCCTTTTTGCAGCAGGAGGCCAAATGCTCATTCCAGGACAGCTGTGGGCTGCACAGACACAGCTCCAGTTGATTACAGAGATGAACACCTCTCTTGGAGGGCTGGGCAGTGGCTCATCACAAACCTTGGGTTTGTTTGTTTTTTTCAGGTGAAATTGCTTCTGGCTAAGGATGCCAGCAATTCTTATCCTCTGAAGTGCCTGGGCCTGGCCCACTATGTGTTTGCTTTGAACTTCTTCATGGCCAGAATCAGACACTCCATCACTGACAGACCTCCCATCTTGATGGACATTAGTCCCTCACCCATGGTGAACAAAGCATCTGTGTTCTTAAGGTATTCCATGTCCTCCAAAAACAAGGCAGCATACCACATGAAACTGGCAACAAACACAACAGCAACCTGTACCAGCACACACAGCAGCAAATACCCACACAAGCTAATGATACTGATTACACAAAAATTACTTGGTTCTTTCCATTGGTGACCTCAGTGACCCCTCATTAAGCAGGCTGTACACAGGAGCTAGATGTTGCTTTGACAGACACACACAAGACTTATAGGAGTGGGAGGAGTTACCATTAAGCTTGTTGTGGAAGAACAGCTCCACAGTCCCACCCTTGAGCAAGGGAACAGTTCTGCACAACCTGCCTGAAGCAGAAGGCTGGGGGAACCCATTTTGGATCCTGGGGTGGGGGTGAGAGGGAACAGGAAGATTTTCTAGGGCAATACTCTCCAAGCAACCCATTTCCGAGTCACTCATCTCATTACACTTGTGAGAACAGATGTCAATATGTACAAAAGGCAATGTTTATCTGCACTGAGGGCACATGGCTCCCAGTGCCCAGAGATGCTCCTCCATTCCTCAGCACACTTTGGCCTTCAGTTTCATTATTGGTGGTCTTGGAGAACGACAGTACTACTGACATTCTAGTCTGGCTGGCTTTACTTTAAAGACATACAAAGTACATATAGAATTGTCATGGCAACTGCTAATTATGGTAATTGCTGCACATGCTGCTTCTAAACACAAGAGGGTACAAGCATCCCGTTATACCAAGGTCAACTGGCCATCCTTTTTGTTGGAACAGATAATCCCAAGACAGAAGGAGCCATGTTTCATCCACACTGCACAAAGAAGAACATGGAACAGCCACTGTGTTTATCCCTACTCACCCCCAACTCTCCGCACCTAAAGGTGGCACTCAGAGCACACCACCCAGCATCCCAGCTCCAGCCAGGATCCTGCCAGGACCCAGCCTCCACATTGTTCACTGGTGCTGGTGAGGCTTCAGGCAGTCCCTTTCCTAATCTCTCTTGGGGAATCGTGACATTATCATCACCCTGCCTCACATCCTTCAATCTGTGCAAACAACCTCCCTGCACAGAAGGGAGGCCGGGGCACTTCCTCCAACAGCCCCTTCTTCCAGAGGGGTTAGCAGGGCTCACAGGCAAGCGAGCCACAGACACCAGCAGCAATTCACTGCATCTGGGATTTCCCTTCTCCTGCCTTCAGAACAGCTCTGTACCCTCATTCCCAAGGGAGGAGCAGCAGTTTGATGTGATGCTGCTTCAGGAGGTTTCCAGGTAAAGTGAGAAGCAGAAGGAAGAGCAGGAAGTAGAGGAGGCTCCTCGAGTCACCACATGGGATTTGGTCAAGGGGAATGCTAAATCACCACAGAGACTGATGTGCTTCAGGTCAGAAACATGAGCACAGCAAGCTTCAGCTTGGGAAGCACCTGCTGGCAGAGGACCAGCAGGCCAGGCCACATTTTCAGGAGGCTGAAGCATCACATGAGGAAAGAACCCCCCAGTCAAGTTACCTGCAAGGTCTCAGCATCTGGTGCTGCCTGCTCCTCCAGGGCAACATCAAAAAACAGCTTATTGATGATGTGTCTCCTGCTGACCTAAACACAGAAGACAGAAGAGTTTGATGGGCACAAATAGGGAAACAATGGATATGGAAGACAGATAGAGGGGGAGAAGGTACCATCTTGTGACAAGGCCAAGAAAGGCAAATCAGATCACATGCTTGACACCATTAGTGGTGATGCTCTGCTTTAGCTCAACAGCACAGCAGCAGGCCCCCCACTCAATTTTTGGGAGTGTGGCTCCAGCCAAGCTCCTGAGCTGCAGCAGAAAGATTCAGACATTTCTGAATCGAGCGCAGTCTGTTCTCTGGCAGCTCAGGCCCAAGCAGCTGATGCTGAGCTAACATGATGCCAAATCCTAAGACAGAAGTACGTGCTGCTTTCTGCAGGCAGAAGGTGCTGTAATTGAATTTGATAGCTCTCCACACCTCCCCCATGCAGTTACAGCTTTGTGTTTTAAGTATTATATACAGTCATGACACCAGCTAATTGCATGGTTACTGCCACATAAGATGTTATTTCGCGATAACTCCATGGTAACCCAGAGATGTAAGAAGTAGAGAAGAACAGAGGGAATCAACAAGTCAGGGAAGGAACAAGGGCCAAGACCTTGAGAGGAGGAAAGAAGCATGAATGCAGAATAAGCCCAAGGTACAGCTGGCTAAAAATTTACATCTGAGAGCGAGGAAACATCTCCTGCAGCAGCTACGTGCCAAGACCCACTGGCAGCATGAAGGCTGGTGACACGAGGGACTTCGAATAAGTTCAGGTCCCAGTTAAGCCAATGGAAACCCAAGCCTCAGCTTCCTATCTCAGAAGCAGAGCAAATCTTTCCTTCCCTCCCCAGCCATTGCTTTTCTCAAGGGAGGGTTGAGTGCTGCAAAGCCAGGAGGGGTTATAAGGCCCATGTGCAGCAGAACAGGCTGTTCACCTGACAGCAATGGGCTGGGCACTCCAGAAACACAAGTCAGGTGCCCCCATTAAGTCCCAGCAGCCCCTTCTGTCATTATGCCAATACCTAGCCAGCCTAAGTAAAAGCTGTGAAAACCCAGAGCCCCTTTCCAAAGGAGTTGCAGTGCAGACAGTGGCAATGCACCCTCAGCCCACTGCAACCAGAAGGGCTGTGGAGGGGAGTTCCCCCTCTCAGCCTCTGAGGCGTCCCAAGTGACAGAAAGCCCCTCTGCTTTCTACCATGAGCCCTTTTCTGGCATCACCCCAGGCCACAGCTCCTCAGTGCCATTACAGAGCACTGTGCCACAGGTGTGCACAGGGGATGGCTTTACCTGGATTCTACACTGTGGACATGTTCGGCTCGGTGCAGTGTCAAACCACCGGATGAGGCTGAGAAAGAAAAGGAAAACATACAGTAAATCCTTAAAATCCTGGAGCACTGCTCCCAGGGGCCACCCCCCAGCTCCACAGCAGACAGCAGGATGTGACTCCTCGTCACACACCAAAGCAGAATCACAAACCTTCAGTCCAGCGGCGGGCCAACAGGAGCACTGTGTTCCACACACATGCTCCATCTGCATCTCCAAGACAATTCCTCGCTGAATTTAGTATGTGAGCTTATCTTTAATGGGGCAGAGCTTTTGCAGAGCTCAGATCTCTCCGGGAGACAGGCTTTGAACAGCCACAGCTTCGCAGGAGCGAGTGGATCCACACACGGTGTGGCACAAGAGCTGCTCTATCAGGATGTGACAGCTGAGATCCCAGCCTGGTCAGCTCCAAGGGATGCTGCTGAACATGCATCTGCAGAGCGAGGAGCACTGGCTTGGGCTCTGCTCTTGAGATGATGAATGCAAACCTGCTGGGCTCCCCAGGAGAGCCACTAATGCATTTTGCAACCAAGCCATCACGTCACACTGGAAAGGTTTATTTTGGGAGTAGTGTAATGATTTGGAGCTGGCAAGTTACCTTTGGAAGCTCTCCTTACTCCACCGGCTGCTAGAAGAGAGCAGGCCCAAGCAGCACTGCTGGGTGAGAAGTGACAATCACACCCGTGGTCCCTCTCCAAGCTCGTTAGCCAGGAAAGCAAATGCCCACCCTCTCCCCACACAAAGTTTATTTCCTCAGAAGAACCGTTTCCTTTCAACACAGACACTTGCAACACAGTCCTAGAAAAGCATGGAATTGCCAGGGAAGCTTCACCATAATCCAACACCGTTCCCTCCAAACATCCTGTGACACTGGCTCTTCCGGAGAAGGGAGCCTGCAGGCAGCAGAGTGACAGAATCACAGAATCAATAAGGTCGGAAAAGACCTGAGATCATCGAGTCCTATGACCGATCACCACCATGTCAACTGCCACATCCAGTCTTTCCTTAAACACCTCCAGGGACCGCGACTCCACCACCTCCCGGGACAGTCCATTCAAACGTACAATCAGCACAGCCCGGACTGCTGCGGCAGCTCCGTGAACTCCTCAGAGCTCTCGCGCGGGGCCACAGAAGGCGCCCGTGGCTGACACCCCACGGCCCGGCCCGAGCCCCCGCCCGCCCCAGCGCTCACCAGTCCCGGTGGAAAGTGTGCCCACACGGCACGGCCGCCACGTCCCGCTCGTTGTCGAAGAAATCGGAGCAGATGGTGCAGTGGGCGCGGATGGGCATGGCGGGGCCGGGGAGTTCGTGAGGCGTGCAGACGGTCAGCGGAGGTTAAAGGGGGGGATTCCAGGAGGTCGCGGCCCCAGGGCCGGGGCAGCCGCGCGGCCCTGCGCGGTTTAAACCGGACCGCGAGCCCGCCGCTTCCGGCCCGTCCCGGAAGTGACCTCGGGGGCTCTCGCGCCGGGGCAGGGGCGGGGCGGGATGAGGGGGCGTGGTCTCGGGCGGGGCGGGAGGTGGGGCCTGCGGACGTGGGTGGGGCCGCCCCGCCGGGTCCCCGTCCCGTGTCCCATGGAGCACAACGGTGGCGCCCGGGATCTTTCCCGGGGACGAGCGCCCGCACGTCCCCGCTGCCCTCGCTGTGCGGGAAGCGGTGCCACTTCCAGCCCGCCACGTCTCGCTCAGCCCCGTGCGGCCGGCACGCGTGGCAGATCCCCGGCCCCACAGAGAGACTGGGCAGGCGGCGCTGGTGCTGTCTCAGTTTGTCCTCAGCGGGGTCTTTATTT
>VZTX01018406.1:9447-19511 GCA_013400915.1 Pardalotus punctatus
CCACCTCTGCTCTTTCCTCCCCACGCCCAGCTAGCCCTTTTGTCTCTCACAAAAGAAGTTAATGGTGCTTAAGTATCCAGTCATTAGTAACCTAGGGACAGGGAAGGGGAAAAAATTCCACGCCTCTCAACCTCCAACACTGGAGAAAAGAGCTTTTGCAGTTTACTTTTGTTCTTGGTTTCCTACTTCAAGCCAATTCATTTCTGAGGGCAACAGCTCATATAAATTATTTCAGTTTGGACATCCATATCCCAGTGTACTTAAAACAAATCAATGATTTTCTAAATCCGTTTTGAAAGCATCATTCCACTCACTTTTACAATAAGACAATATATTTTTTATCAAGGATGATACAGTACATAGGTTTTCTTATATAATGTAGATGCTTAATTTCTGTTTCTTCTATTCCCGTTCTGAGTCAAAATCCTCTATCTATTAAGATTTATGCTGTTGAGAATAATAATTTCCTGCAATTATCATGTATTTTTCTTTTGATCTTCTGAAGAGAGTTGAAATATACATACATTGGTATGTATATGTGTGCCTAGGAATTACAAAGGGAAAGGCAGAGTCATTTGCAGTCCCTGTGTAAAAATGATGAATGAATATCATACTTGATTTTGCTCAAAGCATTATTTGACATCTGCACTAATTATGCACAAAAACAACCTTTTCTAAAATAAGAAATTTGGTGTCTTTCTGATATACATTGATTCCAAACCTAACACCTTAGCATTGTTTGGTTTCAGCATGCAAAAAATTATGACAAATAAAAATCTTTTCAACTATTCATAGCTAGAAGAAATAATTTTCTGTTATTGTTCCATTGTAATACCATTTCTATTTGAAAGAAAAATATTTGCTTTGAGGGGTCAAGTTTCTTTCATTGTTAGCTTCACATAGCCCTTATTTTCTTTGGGTCTACTTTCTTTCTAACCTAGATACAGGATAATATTCCATGTAGAAATTTTGTTGGCATACACTCCTCGCTATTTTTCCAGCTTACAGAATGTGATTAAATTGATGTTCATTCTGAATAATATCAGACGTATTCTTTATCTATTTCAGTGACTCCAAGTACAGGCTTTGCTTGAGCTTTTCCGGAGATCTAGAGTAATTTGGGAACTATAACCATGTTAAAATCTTGCTTTGTTTTTTAAGTCTCTCCCATTTCAGTTTATCAGACTGTATTGAAAAATATTACCTTCAAAAAACCAAATTAGGAAAAGTTTTGTATTGGTGGTTTCTTTTACACTTTGAAACATGTCAGTATTGTCTTTTCATCTAAGCTCATCCCAGTGTCAGCATTGCTCAATGGAATCAGCAGAGCAGTTCAGTAATCTTGTACAAAGGAAATATTCCTTTGTTTCTGAACTAAAGTTTCAAGAGACTTCTAACTTTTTTTTTCTTAATGTTTAAAATAATTATTGAATTCAAAGGTTCCGTAGTTGAAGTCCATTACACATTTGCCAAATATGTAGTTGAAAGAAATTTTATTTTTTTTTTGTGGGGAAAAAGAGCACTGAAACATCTTAAATGATGCAAGTTTTTAATTTAAAAAATACTTAATTTTTAAATATGCCTGTAATTGTTTACAACCAGGAATTAAAATAACATATTATTCATCTTTTTCCTTTTAGTTAAAGTGGAAATATGAGGGCCAAGGCATTATTTTACAATTTCCAATTTTTGTTCTTCCTAGCCACAATGAGCATGATACAGGTTATTCCTACATACCTATTTGCCTTCTAACTAGAGTAGAGGCAAAAGAAAAGGGAATTATGTGATATTTTTGCAATCTTTTTGATACTTATTCCTCACATGCAAAAAAACCACCAAAAATCTATTGTGGATTACCAACTATGGTACCAAAGATATACAGTCCCTCCAAAAAAAACAAATTGTCAAAATGTGAGTAGTTCTAACAGAAGCAGTTCATACAATAAAAGAACAACATGATAATGTTGTGACCAAAATTCTATGAAACTCTGCTAAAATGGGTAAGTTTGTTATGTAAAATCATCATAAAAGATACTTCCATGGACTTTTGGGTCCCTCTGCATCGGTGCTCTAATGAGAGAAGGGGAGGAATCTTCTGAGTTTCATTTTAAACTGTTTTCAACATTCCTTTGGTCTTGCTTAGGTTCACCAGAGAAAATCCTTCCTTCTCAGATTCCTGAACCTTCAATGGAATCTGTTGTCCACATAAAGACAAAGGTGTTGTCAGGAATTAATATGGTAACTAATTGAATGCCATCGGTGGTGTCCTACTGTCTTTGTAATACAGCCCTTCCAGTACATTGTATGAGTCTCTTTAGGTTTCCAAGCAAAATTTACTGGCTTCTGTTAAATTGTTTTAGCTAGCAATGCCATATCATAGGACTACACTCTACGAACAGAAACAGGCCAGTCTGATGGATCTTGAAGCAAATAGTTTCTCAAAGATACACATTGAACCTCAAAACTTGAATCTTTTATGTAGAGTTTGCACAAAAATTTGCATGTCAGAAAAGGAGCATGAGCTAGACAAAAGAGTAGTGAGTAGGTGAGAAAAACTTGAATCATCTCTATCCCCTTTTTGTTTTACTGCTTTAGGCTAAGTTACATCATATAATTTGATTTTGCAGAGGGTCTCAGAAATGTTAAAGCCATTTCTAGAGGTGGGGTTATGGTGACTCCAAAATAATAGTTGATTTATTTACAAATAAAGATAAAATCAGGTTTTATTATCACGCCTAAGGGGAATAGCAGTTCTTCTTGCAGTATAAGCTGCCCAATCAAGCTCTTGCCATATAAGAGTTCATGTGTCAACACATATATGTTTGCAACTACTGTCTCTATCAAAAACTAATCATCATGTGTGTCATACTAAAAACAATTTAAAACATTTCTATTTTCTTTTCATTTTAGCTGTAATTCATAAGCTTGTTACAACTTCGTAAGTTGTTACAATGACAGGTCTGTGTTCCCTTGTTAAATCATCCTCTAGACAAACGCTAAATCCTGCACCTGGGGAGGAATAAACACAGACACAAGTATACGGAGTGGGCCACCCAGCTGGAAAGCACCTTTGTAAAGAAGGTGGGGTTTCTGATGAGCAGAAATTCACATATGAGCCAGCAATGTGTCCCTGTTGCAAAGACAGCCAACAGTACCAAGGGATGCATGAGGAGGCACACATCCTGATTTGCAGCCAGCAGGTTGCAGGAATTGGACTTCTCTGGTCAATCCTGGTGAGGCCACACCTGGAGTGACAGGCCCAGTTCTGACCTCCTCAGAAGAACAGAGACAAGAACACACAGGTCCAGTGAAACTCCACAAAGGTGCTGAAGGGACTAGAGCATCTCTCACACGAGGAGAGGCTGAGATGGGACTGTTTACCCAGAAAATAGAAAGCTCATGGGTATCTACTCCACTGGTATAAATACCTGATGAGAAAATGTAAGGAAGATGAAATCAGACTTTCTTCTCAATGGTGTCCAGTGATTACACAGAAGACAATGGACATAAATGGCAAAATGGAAAATTCTTTTTGAAGACAAGGTTTTTTTAATTTGTTTTTTTTACTTTGGTTTTTTTACTTTGTCACCAAACTCTGGAGCAGACAGCCCTGCAAGCCTGGAGAGTCTATAGCCTTCAAAACCTGACTAGACATGGTCCCAAGCACCTGATTTGGGTGATAATATTTTTGAAAAACACATGAATTTACCTGGAAAGAATTCAAGTTTCAGACTGCTCTGCCAAGTGTTGAGCGGCCCAAGAACCCAGGTTGTAGCTGAGAGTCCTGTCTTAAAATTATGTCCTTAAAATGATGCAAAAAGATGGATTGAAAAAATGAAAACGTTTACAGAAAAAAATGCGTGAGAACAATGTACACATCAAGACACACTTCTTCTATGGTGACAATGTGCTTTGTAGTTCACACAGTGAGAGCAAATGTTTTTTCCAGGACACATACATTATAAGTAAGAAAGGTATTAATGCTCTTAGAGTCTTCTTCCTGCCTGGATTGTAGAGCTGTACAGCTTTTGTGAGCTTCTCTACTTTGGTAAATCTCCAGACTTCAGAGAAAACATGAAGTACTTCCTATTAATTTGATTTAGATCACCAGAAAACTTCATTTGGTATATGTTTGCTACATGATCTATATAGCACAACTAATCCCTATGGTCTCTGGATATAAGAAACCTCTGAGCATTACTTTATACATATATAAGAAGTTACAATTATTTTCTGCATTCAAAAAAATTTGCTTCTTTTTCTGTAAAAGCATAGTTTATTCTTTGTAAGGGCAGTAAGAAGATATTGTCTATGTTTGATTGCACTAGACTAACATGTAGTGACAGAAAATACATAAACTCCAAAGATGTGAAATACATGTTGAAGGTATTTTTGTCACTCACTAATAAAAAGAGAAAAGCTGGGAAAAGTTACATTGTGCTGAAAAAATTCATGTTTTATGAATAGTTTGTGATTAGCTTCCAAAACAAGACATCAGTTCTCATGAAAGTGACTATAGCATCATTTGTTTCACTATGCCTCAGGTAAAAGTAGATGTAATCTGCCACATGCCTCAAAGGCTTGTGATACAGACAAAGACATTTTGTTTTGTTGACTTTGGGGGTAATTTTTCTGGTTTGGAGTTGTTTTGGTTTTTTTCCCAGAGAAAAATTGAGGCAAAGCACAGCTAATGGAATTTTTAAGCTAGAGATTTAGAAATTGATGTAATTCATAGATACCAGATGAAAACTTGCATATCTTGGTCAGGTTTTCATAAAGCATAAAGGGACATATATTACTACAGACTATAGGTGAAGATTTTGCAATCCGACTGTTCAGAGCCAGCTCCTAGTCCAGCCCAGACTTCCACAGGTGTCAAACAGCAGCTCTCATTGTTTTCTGCATGGCCAAAACATTTAAAAACCAATTTCGAGTTTGATGCCTTGCATGAGTATTTGACAATCTCACTTTAAGGGCTGAAGAAGGAGAAATCAGGAAAATTTTTTCTTTTCCCCTCACAAAGGGGGATAAAATTCCACATGGGTGAGGAAACATTGGCCTGTTGGGACAGGATTACCCTCTGTTGGTTATTTTGCCATGGAATTTTCATGAGATTCTCTGAAGTTTCTGAACTGTAGCTGGAATATCTAAGAGTGTTTTGGTGCTCAAATTCACTTTAATTGCTTTGAGAATTTCCAGTCTAGGTGCTCCTAACTTGTCAAACTTCAAAGTTTTGTAGAGCTGGACTCACATGATCCCAGAATAGCTGGAAGTGACCTCAGAAGTTTGTCTTCTCAAACACTATGCTCAAGCAGGGCTGTGTACAATTAGTTGCCTAGATTAATTTTCAGTTGGCTTTTGAGTATTTCCAGTGATAGAGACTTCACAACCCCCCTGGCCAACCTGACACATTGAAAGTATTTTATAGAGAACTTGCAGATCAATGGTGTCTGAAAAGAGGAGAAATCCTAAATATCACACATAGGGTCAAGAAAGTCTTTCCATCTGAAACAATGAATGTTGGACTAAATTGTGGTTCAGTTACAAAGTCTGCATTAAGAAATATAATCAGTCTATTATCTCTGAACAAGGAAATTTAACTGTCAACTACTAAAAATGTTCTCCCTGTACCCTATGTGACTCCTTGCCACCAGAAGCTGAAAGTTCTCCAAAGCCAGGTTTTGCAAGTACAGATATCCTGAAGAAGATGCATGAAAACTCTTCCTTAAAGAATTTTGTATGCTGTTTTTCAGACACATTTGATCATAGCATGTCAAATATATTTCAGATAATTCCTTTAGATTCTTGAGATGGCCTCTGATTCCTTTTTTCCCCTCATAAAGAGAAACAAAGGTCCAAAATATGTTCTAGATTTATTAATATAATTTTCTAGTCTTAAGTTAATTTCCACCAATGAAATAAATTATTAACTGTATAACCAAGACATCTCAAATAGAAAAAAAATCTGTCATTGCTCCAGAGGATAACCCTTCTGTAAAATCTACAGATCAGCAAAGCTGTATGAAATCCTTTCAGTGAAGAATATGAGGAGAAAATAATGTTTGGGTATTTTCATGAGAAAAAAAAATCAAACAAACCAACAAACATTTGAGTTCTTTGATAATTTTCTTCCTTTCCTTGGAAAAAGAAAAAAACAACATAGTTTTAGGTTTGCTTTATTTTTTTCCTCCAAATGTGAGGCCAGATCATTGCTTAGAAATATTCTCCACTGTAGTTCTAGAGGTGAGAGGCATAAGTTTCACCAATGTAAAAAAAGGTTTGTCTTAATGTAGACTACATTTTGATATCTTTCCTCATGATTTGTGGTTTGCCTTTTCTGGGAGGCTGCATCATGTTAGAGAAATAGTATAATGAGAATGGTTTCTGATTTTATCATAGACAAATCCTCATTGAACTGTTTGCAAATCCATCCTCTCTGTTTTGATTAACTGGCTGATGCTTAACGCACGTAGTTTTCTCAAAGGTAAGAAAAATTTATGAAGCAGCAAATGTAGAAGCTCAGTTTTTCAGCAGTTTTATTTATAATAGGGAAGTACATGTCAATAACATGTTTCTGGTGAGTTTTCCAAAATCAGAGGATCATTTTAAATATTCTTAGATAAGAAATTAACATTTCCACAGAAATCTTGCAGACCACAAACCACACAATCTCATGTTTTGTGCAAAAAGTGTAGGGACTTCCTCCTTAACTGTGGTTTATACTTCAGAGGAGGTAAAAATCCAGCTGACATCATATCTATTGATTTCATGTATTAGCCCTCTATAATGCATGTTTCTTCAGGTTGAAGGGCCATATTATTCTTTGCTTATGAAAATGAAATCTCAACAATAACAAAATATTTTGGTATATTTCGGATTCTTCCTTTAGGTGCCAACAGTAAAAGAAAAAAAATTACAGAATCACTAAAGAATAATCAGATTTTCCCTCATAGGACTCATCAAAGTCTACCAGCACTGCAAAATAATTCCTGCAGTTTTCTACCATTCCTTTGACAGAAGTGAGACCTTCAGCATTATCCAGATTATTCTGCAGGTAGAAGTATTTTGGTATTTTAGTGTTTGCTGGAATGGGTGCTTTTTAGCAAAGAAAAAATTGACTCTACAATCTCACAAGAAGCTGAAGGTTAAAACAGTGTCTTTACATGCCTTGGTACAGTCCAGTTTGGATGGTTGTTCACAGGTTACCAATTCCAATTACCCAGCAAAACTAGAAGCCTCAAAGGAAAAGGCTTGTGCGTAGGGTAGGAAGACGTCAGGTAACATCCCATGATAGTAGATGAGAAGTACTACTGTAAGTGTTGTAAGTAGGATTTTGGTGATGAGATCACTAGGAGAGCAGATGTCAATTTTTTTTCCTTTTTTTTTTTCTTGCCTTGTCCAACCATCTCCACCCATGTGTGAAATTCACAGTGCAACCTGTGACTTTTTGAAATGAGTGGTAGTTAGCAGAAAAGCATAATCACACAAGATGACAAAGTTTTAGTTAGTGTACAGTGTTTTGGATTTCTTTGGTGGGTTCTTCACTGCCAGTCATGGCAAGTCACTGTACACTTAAAAATGCTGCTCCCTCTGCCCACTGCAGCATAGCTTCACACATAAGTCTGAGTTTCACAATCCAGAGCAAAACAGAAACCTCATACATTTTAGAATGCAAGACACTCTTGGCATAAACTTCAGTGGAAAACAACTAAATCAGTTATGCTTACCAGTGCTTCACTAGATCTCCAGTGTCACACTGGATTAAGCTAAGTTATATAACATTTATATCTTAATACATTATAGCCATTTTCCATTTATGATCATGTAGTGAAATTTTATTGCTGCTGATTTCTTCATGGAAAGGTTGAACTGAGTTCAGATGGAGGCTCCGATTTATCTGCAAAAATGTGAGTGCCCTACAATTAATTCCAGTAAGAAATACTAAAGTTCCAAAATAAAATTCAGATATCACCCTCCCATGTAAGAAGCCTCTGATTTTCATACAAAACATCCAAAATAATGTTCTTCTGCTTTTAAACCTGACACTTACAAAAGATAATCCGTGATGGGACAGGAAATATTGAGATGTACTTCACCTAAAAAGGTGTCATAATGCTTCCTACTTCATAAAGCTTTGGCAGGTATGAAGCTTGTCTCTTTTATTGCGTATCAAGTAAAGAAGGGAATATTGTACAATCTTTTCTTATGTTAACATCTTAATGCATTCCGTATTCTCAGTGAACAGCTTCCAGGAAAGCTTATTTATTTTTATAGTAAATAGGATTTGTTTTGTCTGTTCTGTTGTCCAGACATAATCTGGCTTGTCTTAAAAAGCCTGATCTCTTCCTCTAATACAGCTTTCTTTTTAAAAAAAAACAAAACAAAACAACCTTTTAAAGCTTAGATTCCTAACTTTGTTCTTATATTAATTTTACATTATAACAAACAGTCTGATTTGAAATACCATCTTGAAAAGTAATGGAAACTCACACTTGAATTACATGTAAATCACCTCTCCCTTTGCTGTTAAAAATGAAGGACTAGTATAGTTTTTCTACATGGAAAACGTCTTTAGACTAGGAGACTGATAAAAAAATACTAGATGAAGTTATTTGGTACATAGCACCCTCTCCACTCTTTTTTCCTTTCCAGACTATGGGGGCAGTACATTCTAGCACATACACAACTCCATTAGCAGCCTCTGCAAATGGTACAAAGTCATAACAGCAGGCAAAAAGCAAGCCATGGGAAATTATCTTATAAACATGCCATTCACTACCCATCCAAAGAACAGAATTAACATGATAGTGTTAGTTACTAAGGATGGAACTGAATTAGATTAGAGCTCAATGGAACCTCCAAGTCAAATTTTCTTGTTACCCTTTTTCTTAAGGTCAAACATTCAGAACGCTTTCAGATCAGTTCGGTGCAGATGTGTAATTTGTGTTAGTTCAATTATAATTCCTTTTGTGGATGTAGATTTTTGTAAACACTTTACCTTGCTCTCCCACCACCCATGTTTTCATATAGTTGACCTCAATAGTCCATTGTGAAATTTCACTTACTGGGCTAGCTTTATAAGTATCTTTCTTCTATCATATTGCAGTTCGAAGCATTCAGCTCAGAGTCCCTTTTTGTCTGCTGGATTGTTTCTGTATGAGAAAAGTATTGCTTTCTCTGTGGAAAACAAAATGGATAAGTGGATACATTTTTGTTGGGACTCATTTTTTTTAAATCACCTGTCTTTTCTTTGGCAGACCAGTTCAGAAATATGTACCCAAATTCTCTGATTCTTTGTCTTTGCAGCTCAGTATCTGAAGATCAAATCTGTGAATACAAGTTCTTTTAGATTACAAACCACTGATGTTACAGTATTGTTTCCTTTCTCTAAACAAACTGCTCACAAAAATTGGAGAAATAATGCCACAACTCAGTAAAACAGAGGGAAAGTGTTCTTTTCTTGAACGATTCTTACAAGCACACAGACAGAAATTTTCTTATCAAATTATTTTTCCATAATCAATGGTTGTTACAAAGTTTCACATAGCAGAGTCAGCAATTCTTATTTCTTAAAAATCTGTCCTAATAAGGTGAAATATCCAAATGAAATTAAAGGTAATTGTGGTGGTTTTACTTGGCCCAGTTTTTGCTAGTAGGCAGGGAGGGGCACAAAAATGGCTCCTGTGTGTCCTGTGCGAAGGTTCTGGACGTTTTTCACCCTGTCCAGCAGAGCCACTCTCTGATGGGTCTGAAGATGATGGACATGCTGCTGGCCAAACCTGGGTCAAGTAGAGATGTTAGTTACGCCTCTGTGAAAACATATTTAAGAAGAAATCAAAACAATGGGTGCACGCACTTCATTGTAGCCAGAGGAGGAGGAGGAGGTAAAAATATGTGAGGGAAAAAAACAGGAGACACCAAGGTCAGTGGAGAAGGTGGGGGAGGAGGTGCTCCAGGCGCTGGAGCTGAAAACACTCTGCTGGCCGTGGTGAAGACCATGGGGGAGCAGGTGGTCCCCCTGCAGCCCATGGAGTCCAGGGGGGTGCAGAGATCCACCCACAGCC
>VZTX01018407.1:0-41108 GCA_013400915.1 Pardalotus punctatus
GAAGGCTGCCGCAGTTCTCGCCCTATGGGAGCAGTCAGCCCTCGGGCTTCAAGCATCCCTTCGCCATCGAAAACATCATCGGCAGAGATTACAAGGGTGTGCTGCAGGCCGGCGGGCTGCCGCTGGCGTCGGTGATGCACCACCTGGGCTACCCTGTGCCCAGCCAGATCAGCAGCGTGGTGAGCTCTGTGTGGCCGCACGTGGGGGTGATGGACTCCGTGGCCGGTGTGCCCGTGTCCCCCGATTACGGACCCTTCGGCATGCCCGTAAAAGCTCTCTGCCACCCGCCGGCACAGACCATGCCCGCCGTCCCGGTGCCCATCAAGCCGGCGCCGCCGCTGCCCGCTGCCTCGGCCATCCCTGCTCTGACGGTCGCTGCCTCGCAGATCTGCCCCGCCGCTTCCCCGGCTGCTGCATCGCTACTGGAACAGACCGCGAGCAACAACCCCGAGGGCAAGGGCTCCCTCCACTCTGTCCTGGTGCACTCCTAAAGAGCAGGGGGTCGGGGGGAGAGAGGCCCCCAGGCTCCCGGGGGAGAGGACGGGGGGATCCAGGGCATGCGTGCGGAAACCCGATCGATTTCATAACTATACTCCTGATGGTGTCTGTGTTTATATCGTATACTATCAGATTATTTGAGAGCCAGGTCGCAGGTAAGATCTTTTATCGTCGTTAAATGTCATTAATAGCGGAAAGGCGATGTGAAAAATCACAGCTGGGGCCAAAGGGGCTGGCTCGGAGGAAAGGGCCGAGATCGAAGTTCTCGCAGCCACCCCGCCAGCCTGAGGCACGGGGCGGCCATTCCGCCTGAGCTCCCCGCCGAGCCCCTATCCAGGGACAGACACCCCCGAGGCCCCACGAAACCCGAGGTCGATGAGACGGGTGCTGCAGTCGGCCGGCGAAGGGGAGAGCAGAAGGACAAAACCCCTGCTGAAGTGTGCTTTTCCCTCTTCCACCAGAGATGGGAAACCTCTGCCCCACCGTCCTGTAGCTCTTGCTCTGAAAGAGGAGAGCAAAGTGATTACCTTAGACCCTGGCGAACTGCGGGGCCTCAGGACGTGCAATGATTGCTGTTTAAATCGTTAAATAGCTCGATTAAGTAGTGGGAATTTAAGTGACAACGGCACTGATGGAGAAGGGCTCCTGTAACTAATGATAACTTGCACTTCCCCTTCACACTTTTATAATCCATCCTATAGTACCTTAGAAGGGACTGAAGTGTAACGTGGCCTCTCAAGCTGTGTATGAGTGTCCGAATTCCCTAGTTTCTCATCAAAATAAAGGCAGCCCAGCGATTCATAGACTGTGCTTTTCACATCACCCTTCACTGCTCACAGACACCGCAATTTTATATGTGTTGCTTGGCGTTTCTTCCACGTGAACGTGAATACAAAAACCTGCGGGGAAAGGGGAGAGGGCGGGGAGTGAAAGAGGTAGGGCAAAGTGGGTGCAGATAACAGAAAAATGGTTAAAAAGTTATTCGGGAAAAGCACGTTACTGAAAAAAGCCTTCCAACAGACGAGGAGCCTTGTGCAGAGGGATCAGAAGTCAGAGATCAGAAGTCAGAGAACGATGTGCTGGGCTGATGATTCCCGGCAGGTTTGTGAGCGATTGCTGTTGTACCCTGTCTGCACTGCTGTACACCAATGCTCATTAAAGCCTATCCATCCGTTTGCTTCTGCTGGTGCTGCTGTTTGAAACACTCGCCTTTCACATTGGTCAAGAAACAATGTGCTTGTAGAGTAAGTTTTTGCTCCCTCTCCTCAAACTGACAGAAGTATCTGAAAGTTTTCTTGGCGGCAAGACAAGGGGAAGAAAGGGAAAGAAATGTCTTACAGGTAAATTGCCTGCTGTGGAGGCACAGTGGTCTCTGCCCACAGCCCACGGGTGAAGAGCCGGTGTTCACCTGTGAGAGGAGAGCACCAGCTCGGACCCCGATCCCACGCAAGGCAGTTGTAGTTTAGCCAGTTTCAATGTGTACTGGATCGCACCTGCTCCCTGGGTTTTATCCCCTCATGCCGGAGCACCCTACAGTGGCCCAAGACGCCAGGTCGCAGTCCCCATCCCTGGGGAATGATATCCTGTGACAGGCTGACCCTTCTTAGTGCCAGGGAAATTTGCTACGAGAAGCAAACCTGTCTGGCCTTGAGAGCTGTCTGTCCAAAGTTTTGTGGGGTCTGTTTGACCACTTGAAATTCCATGAGAAGTATTGAATTTCCAGTTGTTCCTTCTGCTCTATGTGAGGGAGGGGGTGGGTTTGCACCTTAATTTAAAAAATAATACAATTCCTAGTGCTGAAAAATAGTATTAATAATGTTATGTTAATGAGACCCATATCAGTATCATGGTTTGTGAATCAGTCTGGAGGGGGAAATGCCTCTGAAGTATTGCAACCAGATAAACTGAGCCAAAAGAAATTATTAAAAACAGAAAAAAAGACCAAGAAAAAAGAAAAAAGTGCTTCACATTTTCTTTACTCTGCTGTTTTCCATCTTAGGCAGTGATCCAGTTTGGTATTTCCACTGCTAAAATCAACTTGCTTTAAAGAAAAGCAATCCACCAAATAAATAATGAATAGCACTAGTTGTATATTAGTTCTACATGAATTTAAATATATTCCACTGGTCTTGATGTAATTGTTGTGTAGGACTCCAAAGCATAACTTAAGGAATCTGAATTTTCACCTTACATCTGTCAAAGGGGTTAGAGGGCTGGAAAATCCGGAGCAGTAGAAGAGATCCTCCTGGGAATTATTCAAAGGATTCTGGTCAGTTTTAAGATTCTGGATGACCTTCTAAATTTCATTTTGAAAAAACTTTATTTGGTGTGAGGAGGCCTGTCTACAATCTGCGATGAGGTGTAAGCAGGAGGCTCCTGCCACCTTGCGCCCAAGGCAGTCGGGACAGGTGTTGTGACAGCAGAGGCAGGGCATCTGGTGCAGGGGCCTATCCCGACAGGAAGAAGTCTCTGGTTGGAGGTGAGACAGGGCTTAGGGCCAGGCCCATCACCGTGAGAGATGAGCTAGGATGGTGGGGTACATGGGGATTTATGAGGTACCCAGCAAATTGCAGGGTGCACAGCAGTTTGCACGTGTGGGTACTGTGTGCAGCAGGTTTTCTCCACAACCGGGGCTTTGGGGAGTGGGGAATTTCAGCCATGGGTCACTTGCCCAGACGGCTCAGTGTGACCCCAAAGGCAGTGGCCTAGACTTTGTATGAATGGAAGATAGTGATATTTTCTGTAGCTTGTACAATGAAAATTTTAGGGGGTTAGGACCTGCTAATTTCAGATTGTCAGAGGGGGAGGGAAAATTAAGTATTCAAGTAGTATTTTCTAACTCATTTATACATCTATTTTTCCTTATTCTTAAGCACTTAATTTCTAAATGTAGCCTTTGCAATGTTACACAAATTTTTTACCAATAACCAATAATCCTAATACATAAATAAACCCAATCCCAATGCTGCCCAAAACCAGAAGATGGTAAAAAATGTAGAGAAATGAAATAGTATCCTTTCCTCCAAGGTGAAAAGTAGCTGTAAACTGGTGAAGAGTAAGACTTTTCACTTGTCAAATAAAATAGGGAAACAGCCTTGTGTCAACTACTAGATTTTATTTGTCATACCAGTACATGTCACGCAGAAACAGTTTGTCCCAGATTAAAGTGCACATGTGTACTGCACAGAAAATGCAGCTGAGTCTTTACTGAGTGGGTGCAGGCAGGGTGGTCGTAAGCAGAACAAACAGATGCAAGGAGGACAAGAGAGCTTAATCATTACGTTGTCCGACTGCCAAAGGTACAGAAGTAAAATTTCGTACAAAAAGAATGGCAGTTTAAGAACAGGCATTGATCCCACCCCAATATGCTTCTGGTTTATTGTGGCTAGCTAATGTAGTGATTGTTACTTCTGCCTATGGGAATCTGGGTTTATTGTGGCTAGCTAGCATAAAGATTGTTACTTCTACCTATGGGAAACTCTTCCTAACCAAGGCATTGCTGTGTCCAAGGCATTTTGCATTTAAGTCCATATGGCATGCAAATCAAGAAAGAAAAGCAAATGCAGTAAGACCCTTAGAATTAATGTGGCTTTTGGGCTAAATATGACAGCAGTTTCAGTAGATATGTTCTGATCTCAGTTATACATGCTATGATATAACAACCAGAGTTATACCTGAAATTCCAGACACCATTGATCCAATCCTGAAGTCTCTCTGGACAAAAATTGATACAACAAATCTACTTGGAATTTTGCTGCTGCCGCTTGTGGTATCAGATTTTTCTCTTTATTGTAAGCCTTTATTTTAAATCACTGTCCTTCAAATCTGTTTTAAGATATAACCACCCCTGTAGGTGCTGGAAAATATGAAATACCTTCAGTTTTGAGAGTAAAATTTCACATTGGGTTCTGGAGTTTTGCTGAATATATGGTTAGATTAATCAGCTTCAGTTAGACAAATCAGGCTTAAGTTTAGACTGCTTATGATAAAGACAAAAATTACTGCCTACAGACCCATATTCTGGACATACCTAAGTATGTAACTTTTTTGCTTAAAGAATCAGTGATCCTGCCTCTTTGCTTATGCAATGTCATGGCTAGCACAGCCCATGAAGAAAAGCCTAATAGACCACTCTTCTCAGAACCCTGGAAGGAAACAAGTTCAACATTACTTCAACTCAAAAGGATTCAAATTCACATCTGTGTACCAAAAAAGGTCAGCTGCAAAATGGCACATGGAGAAAGTTATGATATATAGCAACAACAAATATAAGGCCCATGAAGTGTCAAATGAGGCACAGGGCCTGGGGGATTCTCTACAAAGGCAGAGTCCAAGTGTCATTGGAGAAAACAGATGATGGATAGAAAGAGGAAGGAAGGATAGGAATCAATGGCAAATTTTCAAATTAGAGTGCCAGAGGGACTGGTGTTGGGTGTCCCAGGAATTTGTAATTGTGGTATGCAAAAGGTGAGTTGCAATTAGGAAAGTGACAAATGTCTGCTAGTATAAAGTCATCCAGACTAACAAAAAAGAATGGCCAAGAAATTGGGAGCTGCTGAAAGACATCCACACTGAGTTACAGGATAATAAAACGGAAAGTGAAATCCATTATTGACATATGCAAACTGCTATGCATGGGAAAAACAATTCTGGTTTTATATATGTAATAATGACTCCTAAACTTTGGATTCTTGGGAAGTTATAGTAGATAGAACTAAGAAAATGTTGGTTTATTACTCATTAGCTGTGAAAAAAAAGAAAAATTATTAGGAAAAGAACAGAGAGCATAACAGAAAGTACCATGTTCCTCTTTAAATCTAAAAGAAACTGTAATACACCAGGGGCACCTGTGAGCTCTTCACATCTGAAATATACCTGAGATACATTAAAACTGTCAGGATATAGAAATGGCATGATCCAAGGTACGTCTTCTGTACATGTAGCAATTCAATAGTCTAAGACTTTTCAGCACGGAAAGCAAGGATATACAGAGATACGACAGAAATTTACAAAATTGTGAGAAACCTGGAGAAGGAGGCTGAGGCACACCTGCTCATTCTTTCTCTTAATAGCAGAACTGGGAGTCTTCAAGAGGATTCAAACAAACAGAAAGATGGGATACTTCACATAACACTACTGAATTCATTGTTGCAGGATGTTCAGGGTGTTAAAATTTTACAAGTGTTTTAAGAAAAAGTGGAAAATTCATGTAAGATTACTGAGAATTGATCCACAAAAACTTGCTATCTCTTGCTCAGATTTGCTATGCTAAAAACGTATTTCAGAAAGTATTGTGACATACCTCTCCTGTCCTACACTTTCTAGACCATGCATTATTTGTTTACTTTTGTAGGCAGGACACTGGGATAGATGAACGTTTGGGATCACCTATGACAATTGTTCTTAATCAGAGAGCGGATCAGGATTCATGACTTCTATTTGTAGCCAAGGGTCCTGAATGAAAGCAATTATTTAATGTTATTTCACTGTACAATATATGAAAGCAGATTTTATGGATGTACGCAAAGATGCATTTGCAAAGAATTCAAACTCCAAAGGTTGCCTGCATATGTTTCGAATGAAAAATAATTTAAATGGTTCAGGAATGTACAAATTTCTCATTTCAAGGACAATGCTGCATTCACTGGAATAATTTGGTTGTTTTCTGGTGGAATCTATTTAAACAATTAAAAGTTTCTGCATGAGAGACCGAGCCCGTTTTTTATATGATGCCAGCATAATTGATATAGTAGGCTGAGTATAGGCACAGTTTTAAATGCTCTCTAGGATGGAGAAGCACCCAAGACATCTGTGTCCTGGTACTATAATAGTGGCAAGGCTGTGCCATGCATGTCTGAGGCATCCATGGTGTTCTAGGCATTGGCAGAAGTGTCAGTGTATTACTTTTGTCTCTAGCTTCTTATCTAGTCACAGGACCAGTGAAAAGAAACAACATTCTGAAGGAGGAAATAAACAAGTTCTGACAATGGATAAAACAACTCCAGTACTGAGTTTCACAGAGTTTTAAAAGATAAGTTTTACTGCATTTGACATTGAGAATATATAACAATATCCCATAATATTTCTTTAGTCTTCACGTGGATGAAGAGTGGATTCACGTGGATTTTTTTCTTAATCTACACTGGGAGAGGTAGTAGCTTCAAATGGAACACAAAGAAATCTGTTTTTAAGGCAAAAGACCTAGAGGAAAGCCATAGTTTCACACTGCATGGACTGCTTTGATTATGTATTGCTTATTGAAATAATCATTGAACAATAGATATTAATAGCACAATGATGACCAATGATGCCCCAAATTTTTAGGCCACTGTCGTCTTAAAGCAGTAATTTGGAAAAGTAAAAGCAACTTGATATTCCTTACCAGCTAGTCATGCCACTTACTGTCAAAAGGGACATTTTTGGTAGAACACCAGTGAATAAATTCTTGGGCAAAGAGCTCTTCCACAGGTAAAGGATGCTAATTTTTATTATCAGTCTTCAATTTAACAAAAAACAGGCTTTTAACTCTGTGTACTATACTACGAACTTCCAGTGTGGCTCAGGTCTCCTTTTGAAGATGGTCTAAATAATCTGAAGTTCAATCAATTATTAATTCTGGATAGAAGTGCATATAGAAAGAAGGAAAATATATTTTCATGTATTGCTTGCATCACAAAACTGCTACTGGAAAATGATAATTTGGTGAAAAAGTGTAAGAGAAACTCTGTAGTGTAATTGTAGTAGCCATTTGTGTTTTATTGTTTTTGTTGTATTTGTTGTTTTATGTGGGACATGTGATTTGGATTTATCCTCTCCCAAGTCTTGAAATTAGGGTGTTTTTAATCCCTATGTGGTCTTTTGACTGTGGTTGGTATGAATTTGTACCATAACAGATTAGTAAATATGCAAATTATTGTGATACTTCATATCCTTAATAAAATATATAATTGAAACTCTTAAGTGCTTACATCTTTTTAAACTAATTATTGCTGACTGATTATAAATAGCTTTCCTGATACACATACAAAAAAAATACAATGTAATGTGGTACACTGCTAGCTGATTATTACAGTATACAATTTTGAAAGTTCAATGGGACTGTTGGCATGAGACCTAGAAAGAGAATCAATTTATTGGTTCCTGAAGTATTCGCAATAGAGACAGAGAAAAAGACATAAAAGGATGAATATGATACATCTCCAAAATGAAGTTACACCAGTAAGACAGATAACCAGTGAATTGAGATCCTTTCTAAGCCTCTGGTACCTTTACATTATATCTGTTTATAAGTTTTCTTAAAAATGGGAAACGCCCCATTTTATTTACCAACTTTCAACTTTGTTGAAAACGAAGAAATAAACACATTGGAAACATGGACTTAAATTCAGAGGCTTAATGCATACTGCTGCTGATTTTCCATTTCAATATATTTGCTGCTTTGAAAAGGTGTCTCCACATCACCAACATATTTCATCAGCAAATCTCCAGACAAATGAAGAGAAAATATATGGACGAACATCAGTGTATTAGGCTGAGGAATTTTGAAGGTAAGGATAACAAATATAAGCATAAAATGGGTAAATATAACCCTCAGGCATCAAATGCAAGCTACTATGAAACAACTCAATGCTTTTCTCTGTAAACCAATATTTAGTAAAAATACAGGTAGTGCAACAATCTGAATATTGCACAGAGCTTCAGTAAAGAGCTTGGTAAGATGGTGCCTGGCAAATCATCAGTGTAAGTTGAGGAGGACTAGAACCTTGCGCAAAGGCTGACTACACGCTGAAATAATGTGAAATTAAGTAACACAAATTTATGTATTTTAGGTTTTGTAGCAGAGGTATCTGAGGAGACTTGTCAGATACAAGAAATACAGAAGATTTCCTTTACTAACAAATAAGCAAAAAACTCATTGACTGTGCAGGAATTTGATTGAAGGCCAAGAAAAGAATTGGAAGCTCTCATAGATTCATAATACCTTAGCATTGATAGAGTACTCTTATTGTCAACCCCATTTCTTCCTTATTTGCGCAGTACTTTTAAAATTACCTACTCTATTTATTTACTACTCTGAATTTTGTTAATTTCTTATTGTGATCCCAGCTCCATGGTACCAACCCATGTTCTCTGAGTTTGACAATGAATTCCTCCTAAGTTCTCCTGGAATATGAAATTTTGTGATAATTTCCCTATTTCTGGTAAGATGGAATGATTTTATGCCATTTTTTCAGTTACTGAGGCTCTACAATTTTTCAGTGTGAAAATTTTCTTATAGGGAAGTTGAATCCGCTGTTGATAGATTCAGCTTTCCTAATGTGCCTGAGAAGCATCACAAACACACGTTTCTCCCAGGCAGGAATCAGAAAACTGTTGAATTCAGCCACATTCTTCTGATTTGCAGAAAATTAAAATTGACTCCCTATTTAGACAGCCATGAAATAGAGGAGGACCACGCTAGTGGCAGTAATTTGTTGTTATCAGAGAGGTATCTTGTAGATCCCAGCAGTTTTCTAGAGCTCCTGAAAGTGGTGAGTGGGGATTTCTTTTGAATTCATGGCAGGAGAAGGCAGGAAGGCATTTGTCACTAATGGCTGTTTGGGGCTTATCTTTCCAACACTAACATTTTTGCCAAGACGGTAAATGCAAGGCCTCTACCAAGGTTTCACTCCCTTCTCCTGGTCAAAATTGCTTCTTTGGAACAAGTCTGAACTTTTTCATTCTGATGTCAACCGTCCCTGCCTTGGGATTGTTGTGTGCCTTTTTAATTCTGAGCATTACAGCATCATTTACTGTTGCATAATGAAGTTAAGAAAAACAAAATCTCTGGCATCTTTGCATCACTTAAGAAGGAAATGTTCAAGTCAAGAAATCTGTACCAGAACAGGTTGAAGTAAATCAATACTGTCACAAAGTTGAGAGCACCTTAATTTCCTATAAGATACATATTTTTTCATTTATCAGCATTACCAAAAATACTACGAGGTCAATAAAGAGTCTTTTCTTTAAAGGGATCCACTTTTTCTTTACTTAGTTTTTTTCCCTCCAACAATGACGTCATAATAAAAACACCAGATTTGAAATGCCAAAAATTACACTGAGAATCCAAGGCAAGAACATTGGACATTTGTGCAGGAAGTTCCAAATAATGACAATGCTTCATGAAAGGTAATACTTTAATCTCAAAATTTTGGAAGGTCATTTTGAAAATTATACATAATACTTAGAGGTGACATGTCAAAGAAATTAGAATTAGGCATGAAGTAACTTGTTAGTGGAGAAAGATTCACAAGTGGTGCAGACAAAAATTTTCATCTCTCAAAGGATGAAAGGTGGATTCAGTGACTTCTACTCCATTAAAATTAGCAAGAGCACTTTGAAGAGGACTCACAAAATTAAATTTTGTTTCTGCCCCTGGAGGTGTTTTAACCTTTCATGTTTCTTTGATTTTAAATTTTCTCATCAAATATTTAACAAGCATACTGACAGCAGGTGATAATTCTCCCAGCAGCCACAGAAGACTAAGAAAAGGGTTGATTCACGCGGTTTCCATTCACATCTTTGGTGGATATAATGGAAGGAAAGGATTAAATTACTTTGACTCAGTATGGCCAAGACATTCAGAGACTTCTCTATGGCTACCAAAACATGTTAATACTGTTGTTATCTGTACAGGAACACTCCTTTCTAGCCCACAAGGTCAAATAATGAAAACAGTGAAAAGCATCACCATAACATAAGAACAGGTAAACTAAAAAAAAAACCCAAGCTGTAAAATACAGCACTACTGCCTTATTCTACAGACAGAGAACACAAAGAAAACCTAGCTTTTCCTAGATAGCTGGTAGCAGAGACAGACATTGTATCTAAACCTCACAAACATTGGTTCAAGCCTCACCTACAAGTTCCTCTTCTCTTTCATGGGAACAACCTTTCATTTTGATACTTTCCTCCTAATTCAATTCCCAGAAACGGATAGATGGAAACAACTAAAGGCATATTAAATACATCTTTGTGTTCATAAAACTCTGGTGTAGTTGCTGGTATTGGTCCTGTTGCTTTGGAAGAAAGCGGTAATAAATATCCACTTGCACTCTCATGCAAATAAGCTTTGGGTACCAGCACTGCCTCAGAGACAGTCTGAATTCAGGCAGATTTCCTCTTTCCTTTGAGTCTTATCTGAGCCAAATATTTTCATTTGCTTACTGAGCTAAGCTAGCTAATCAGGTTTTCTCATCCTTTTGAGCTCTGTGGCTTCTAATTAGCATTATCCCTTTTCTAAGTGCTATGGAGCTTTGGCTCCTTCGAAGAGCTGCTACATTCTGTCTTGAGGTCCTGGTGTTTGCAGATGGCAGCATCCAGCCCCAAATATTGATATATGGATAGATGTCAGATTTTTGTTGCTTTGAACCTACCCCATTTAGGCAGCTTCTTTCAGCTCTAGAATGGACACTACCCAGTTCTTCTTGGTCATGCAACTATTTATTCTCAGTTTTTTTCTCTTATCAAATGCTTGCTGATGCCATATATAGCAGTGACAGAACCCAGCAAAATGGGGGGATGAAAGTTTTGTGGAAGAAATAAAAGATGCTGAGAGCTTGTTCAATATTCTATCAGGCCCTCATTCTAAGAATTTCCATTAATTGCTTTGCCATCAAAACGCTTAGGGGGACCCTAATGATCACAAAGGATTCAGCTGGACCACCCAGAGCTGCAAATGGGAAAAGAAGCCTCAAGGGCCTCTTGTAGGATTAAAGTTACTCCCACTAACATCTTGAAAATATTCTATGAGGGTCTTCCCACCATCATCAAGTAATGAAAACCTTTCTTTGTACTTACCCAATCACTGCCTGAAAGTCAGACCGGAAGAAAATACTCACCTGTAAGACTGACTTAACAGAAGTGTTATGTCATAGAAGTAAGACCATTGGAAAACACATCCTAATGGTTTCTGTATGCTGGTGAAATCTCATTAATGTGCTACCTGCCTATAGAATTGGCATTTATTTGTGTGTCCTGCATCATGAAGAAGCATTCAGTGTCTGTCAGGAACTAATTTAACAGAGATGCTACTGATGGCCTTTCCATGACTCTTGCAGTAATAAAACTTCCTGTTCATCAGGAGTATCCAATCTTAAAAATTTTACAAATGAAAAGGGCAGGATACATTTAGTGGCTTAAACTCAATAGGAGAAAGGGTAAATGACCTCACTAACTAGAAGATAAGGCAAGTAGAGAGGAATTGGCAGTAGAAATAATGTGTTCTGGGATACAACTATAAAAGAAATAAATTAAACTTCATTATAGCCATCAAAATATGCAGCTACATGGATTGAATATACAAAGCCAGTAAAAGATTTTTGAAAAAGAGAATTCTATTTTCCATCATAATTTTAATTCAGTGAACTGTATTTGTTCCAATACTTCCATAATAACACAGCTATTTGTTTGGAAAAGTACATAAGGGAAATAAAAAGTAGTAATACAATAGAAGGGAAATAAAAAGTAGTAATACAATAGATACATTATTTTAAAGTCATGGTCAATACATTACTGAGAAATCTTCCCCCAGTAGTGGAGTAGAATTGAATATGATAAAACTGTTGTGAATTTTCTGATGCTGGAACTGAGGCTGTGGTGAATATTAGGGTGAATATTAGTATGGTCTATTACTTATTTTTCATGTGGTTTGTTGCATCTGATTGTCCATAGTCACAAACTGAAAACCTGTTATGTACCTCTTCTTAGTGAATATGTTAAAAAAGTTGAAAATGCAAGGCAAAGATATGAGCATATGGCAAGATCATATATTGTACAAAAAGCAAACATTTGCATTAGTGTCTGATGTTCATAAATTGTACAGCAACCGGCTTGCATTTTAACCTGGACAATTGTACTTGCTTCAGCCTGTTGAGAGACAGCCCAAGCCTATGATAGTTGCTTCACTGTCCTAAGAGCAAGAACATTTAATAACATGTTTTGGAGATGCTCACATTAAAACAAAAATCTTATTTATGGAGCACTGAAGTGGTACATTTGTATGAGGTGAAATTTTCCATTGATCTCAATTTTTAGAGACTCAGAGACGATCATTTCATCACATGAGAGAATGCTTTAATGTAAGGAGACTCCCTCACAGAGAGAGACAAGTTTCAAAATATAAAAAGAACATAATTTTGCCCTACATTTTAAATCCTTCTGTAGTTCATAGGCCGTGCATCAGCTACATCAGAAATGGAGCGTTACCTGCACAGACACCAACAATGTATGGTCACAGTGTACTCTTAGATGACCTTGTGTTTTAGCATTCCCTTTTTGATTCCTCATATATCATGAAGTAGATTTCCCTATAAATAGGTGAAACAGGTTAAATTCTCATTGAAGGCCAATCCAGCCACATGCATAATAGCATTCTTCAATTAAAAGGAGGACTTAACAAACTAATTGACAGGACAAAGCTTTTAAAGCCTACATACAATCTCTTAGCACATTTAGGAAGATTATGGTTTAATGTACAACTCTTTGGCTTTTCTGAGATATCTTCAGTGCCTTGCTGAAACCGTCCCCCCCTGCACCTGGACCCGAGCTCATTGTGCTTTAAGGAGAGTTCTTTTGGCTTGAAGAGAAGAGGACTTTCATGACTTCAAACATGGATGTTAGATCAAGTTTTTATCTTCTTACATAATCCTGTCTTTGATGTCACCAGGCTGAGGCCTCTTGGAATAGAAAGAGAAAGCTGTGAAAAGAGGCCCATTTCATTTATACATTTAAGTGCTGCTGTTCAAATTCACGAGAGTAGCATTTTCATTGTTTTCTGCTTTGCATCCTAAAGGCAGGCTTACACCAGGCAATTATGAATGGCTCTTCTGAACAAATAATTGAAATTCACTAGTTGTGGGATATGGTTAAACAATGTCAGGATTGAAGATGCGAGGTCAAACATAGTCCCATTGGCACTACTGAAGTTACAGGCTACTCTTTCCACTTGTCTTGAAGGATGAGTATTTGTAATCACTTGTTTTAACAGCAGCTGATCAGGTAAGCTGCATGATACAAAGAGCAAACATGAAAATGATATTTTGCTTTTGCCTTCAATCCAGAACAGTTGTCTTGAGTTAAAATAACAAATCCTGAGAAGGTGGAACGGAAGAATGCTTTGCAGCCTGAATACTATCTGTTGAAAATTAAGCTGGTAAAGATACACAACACTTTCAAAACCCTCCTCTTGAAACTGCAGGAAGGAGACAGCTATAAAAATAGCAATTGATTCTACGTGCAAACACCTCTGCTGAAAAATTCCACCAAGTTTTTGGTGGAACAACAGTTCTGTAATTGATTATCTTTACCTAAAAAAAAAAATTGAAACACCGGAGGGATTGTGAGACATAATTTCTTCATAGTTTACCTTGTAAAGCAAATAATTTAGTCTTTCACAAAACACCTTACCCCAAACTATCTACAAAGAAAATATCCACATTATTTTCTAATGAATTTTGTAATGTAGAAATTCTGTGCCAAAGTTCATCAAAACAGTAGACTTTTGTACATATAATAAAAAAAGTCAAAACTCTGTATGTGTGTGCATGTGGACAATGGAAACATACTGCAGAAACACAAATCATGACATGAAATACCTTGTCAAGATGAAAGGTTAATAGGCAGGTCTTTTTGTTTCATGGATTCGCTAAAGGAATGGATTTGCTAGAAGAAAAACTGGATAACTGAAAGTAAAATATACATCCCTTCCTGATTCAGAGGTATTTATGCATAGTGATCATTGCCATGAACCAAAACCAGAGCAATTTGTTCTTCCACTTCATCAAAATACAATATATAGGATAAGATTTACATGTTGTCTGTTGCTTTACCAAAGGCATTGTGCCTGTTTCACAAAATACACTTGGTCCAAAGCGAAGTACTGCTAACTCAAACCATTCAAAACTCACAAACTCTGTCTCTCCCACAACCCACAAATCTTTTGCTTTGCCTTTTCAAAGTATGAACTGCCAAAGTTCAGTCCTTCTTTAAAACAATTTGTTTCTCTTTGAAACACAATCTAATACGGATCACATTTTTAATCCCATTAATTTGAGAGAACATAGTTCATGAAGGTATCTATTATCATTACTGGAATTTTTATACTCTTTCTCTTACTACCACTTCTCACCATTCTAGTCCCAAAACTCTACTTCAATTGTGTATTTAAACGTTATGTAGACAAAAGCTTCACACTGACAGTTAATGAGTTTGAACCAGAAGATCTTATTTTTTCATATAACCCTTTTGTTCTCCAGTGCTTGACATCTATTTTATACCACCAGCACAAATAAATGTTATATACAGGCTTTCATCTCTGACACAATTACACATTATTTCTCCTTTTACAGTACTTTTTATGGCTATTAAAGTTTATTTCAAGAGACATGTTCTCTGTTTTTTTCCTGCTTTCTAGTGTGAGGTTAACATGAGTTATACTCTAATTTATGTTTATTAGTGGGTTATGATTCTGACTGCATCCCCATTACAAACATTGCTGTCTTCTACAACTACCTTTCTGATGATCAGAAAACAAATATTGAACAATGGGGAAAGCCTAAAAAAGCCAACAAGCCTCTCCCCCAAACAAATGAGAAAACCCCTCAACCCCTGAAAAAACCCCCAAAACCCTGTCTAAAATTGCATAATGGCTATCTAAATGCAGCCTAGATTCTGTGTTGTTTCACTTTCTGTAATCTTTTTTGCTGCTGTGGTTTTAGATGTAAAAATTTATATTGGAGCACTGTCCCATCTGTGGCAGTCTCTGTCACTGATTCCAAGACTTTTGGAACAGAAGGTTAAAATAGTTCCCTGCAAGAGTCAGAATAAATAAAGCTCTGGGCAAGGAAATGCCGTATCTCTGCTGCTGATCTTATTTACTTCAGTCCCACAGATTTCACCAGGAGTTGGATCAGTCTCTTGTTTTGGTGAAGAACTGTAGACCTGCCAATTTTACATGCAGAATTGCTTGTATGTTCTGCATTTCTGGCACACAGTCACAATTGCCTAGTGATCAACCACATTTAGGAGATTAGCTGCTCAGAATGAGAAGTAGAATTATCCCTTCTCAGTAGGTACAGGAAAACATTATCATAAGCATTATACTAGTTCATTAGACTACCTAACATCTTGTTCAGAAAATAATATAACAATTTTTTTATAGAGATATGGTTTATTTAATTGTAATTTACGTGATTTCATGAGAGAATTAGATCAAATAGCAGAATCAAAATTTCTGCAGGTACTGTTACACCCGTGCTGCTAGTGGCTGGGGACCACTTCAGAGTTGTCCAGCATCTGCACTTTGTCACACATGGATGGCAGTCCAGGGAATGGAAGAGTGGATGGCAGACAACTTCATGTCTGCTGAATTTTCCTCTGAGCAGAGCAGCATAACTGGGAACTGCTAGTGCCTCCCCTGACTGCCTCCTTTCCCTCTTAATGAGTGAAACTGTCACTTTTTTCTTGGCCTCAACAAGGTTGTTTTTTTCTTTCACATGCCCTGGCTGCTAGGAGATGTTGTTAACAATATGACCCAGTTTGGAAATCTTTTGTCTAGTGGGGAAGAGGTTTTGGGCCACAGTTTCTATGTCCATTAAAAAAAGGAGCCAAGTCCTTAAAGATGGAAAGTGTCAGGACTGAGCACTTTGCTGTGTCCCTTCATCTGGCTGTCCTAATTTCTAGCCAACAGAATTTTAGTCACCTAGGGAACATCTTAGTGCTATATGTAGTGTAGGACTTCTAATTAACAGCACTTTCTATGAAGAAGAGACATTTCACTCACCTTAAACAGGCATCAAACCATGCCTTGTGTGGTCTGAGTGAACCATGGAGCTGCTGGAAAACAGGATGCACATCACCTCCAGCCACAGAATAAAGAAATGGAGTTTAACACTCATTCAACACTGGCTATGTTATGTATCTCATTGAAGGATTTTAATGTATCCCATTATAAAGCAAATATTTTCTGTGTGTCTGCCAGACAGGTGAATCCAGGGCTCTGGATTCTGCTACCTGGCCCAGGCATACACATTTTTCTGTGAAGCTAATCTTACCTATGTATATTTAAATAATACTGAAGTACTTACACCTTGTCATACTTAACTCGATACTCTTTTTCTTTCAGCACACACAGAAATCAATAAAGAAGTGCAGAGATAAGTCATAATCCCAGTAAATATTGAGTAGAAAATCAGTAATCCTATTTGGGTGAGGACTGAAGAGTTAGGCTGCAGCTATCTAGTCCTATTTATCATTGTCACTTTGTGCTACTTATTTATGACACAAAAAACCACCCACCTCCAAGTAGGAGTATACCAGTGGAACATATAGGAATTATCACTTCCAACAGTTCTGCCAATACAACAAAACTCACCTCTGCAGCTGTATCTGTTGGAATTTCCTTTTAGACTCATTTATCTCTGTACTTCTATCCAGTTACACAGGAGGTCAGTATTACATCAATAAGGGCAATCTAGACTTTTCAGAGTGTTGATTAATGACCTTTTAAAGCCACTTATTTAAGGACAAAATATGGTACACAAGGTCGTTAATGAAAGCGAATGCAGATCCTTACTTAGATGGTAGCTCCTGCCTATCTTACACAATTATAAGAGGTTAAAGTAAATATTATCAAAGGAGAACTTGACCTCAGGAAATGATTTCTTTTTGACTTGCAATCACCCTTAGGCCTATATAATTTCTGAACTGTTCATGACTAACATTAGAGTCAGAGTTTTTTTATATAAGTTATTACAAAGGAGAGATGTTTCATCTTACAAACAGAATAAAGGTGCACGCACTAATGATGTTTGTTTATATTTTGAAAATGCTTCTTAGCATAATGTTTATCATATTTCCATAAAAGAAGAGTGGTGATGATGTGATTAGATAGTTAAGTTACTTTGTCATTAAGATGATTCTATGAACAGGATGAATAATGACAACTGGATACCTGAGACAGCCTTGATCTGAAGAGTCTGTTACCTATACACAAAGATCAAAAGGGGAATAACAACAGATAAATAGCATAACATTTATACAAATAAAAGAATGCCTATGTAATTATTTAAAAATGTAAAATAAAAATGGATTAAAAACAGTCATAAAGCAAATGTGCTGAAGCGAGTTTTAGAGGTAACCTTAATGAGTGTAAGGTAGAATTTCCACAGGCATGGAGGTATACTTGTGACACGAATAACTGGGATGTTGAAACCCAATAAATATATGTGCTTATGTGCACTGGCAGACAAGAAACAAATGGGAATACTAAAGGAAAAGTGTAAGAAAAGAAAGGTTTGAGATTTGATATAATGGGAGGAGAAAGAGGGAAAGAGGGAAAGGCAGACAGAGAAAGAGAGAAAAGAGAGAGAGAGAGAGAGAGAGAGAGAGAGAAAGAGAGAGGGAAGGAAGGAAGGAAGGAAAAGAAAAAGAAGAAGGAAAGAAAGAAAAGAAAAAGAAGAAGAAAAGAAAAAGAAAAGAAAAGAAAAGAAAAGAAAAGAAAAGAAAAGAAAAGAAAAGAAAAGAAAAGAAAAGAAAAGAAAAGAAAAGAAAAGAAAAGAAAAGAAAAGAAAAGAAAAACTAACTTTGAAAATACTGAGTGAGAGAGAATGACAAGACTTAAATATGACCTGGAAAAGAGTTTCAGAGTCAGCAATAAAACACAGAAATCACTGGTCAAACCCATGTAGTCCCCATGGGATTCACTGCTGGGACAGTCACAGGAGTACAATCAAGCCTTCAGCAGACTTAGATTAGTAGCCATTTTAAGTAAGACAACATCATAAATATGATAGAGGATGCTTTTCAAAAGGGCAGACTCATTAAGTCAGTAGTGGAGACTGCTGAAAGGCATAAAGTTTATGTACATCACACACTTTTAAACATATGACCCCAAATACCTTTGGGAAGTCATAATTAAAATGTGTTATTTCAAGTCTTTCACTCATACAGACTACTTTGGTTTCACAGATTTATACATTAATGAGATACCTGTGTCTCTAGTTATACTGGGGATCTGAAGTGGAATGAGATGGTTTTCAAATGGTCAGGAAAATTAAAATTCTTCACTTTTAGGAAAAAAATACACAGTAGAGAATGATTTGAGGGATTTCAGAAAATTTTGGTCCCAAATACAGCTGAGACAAGTTGAACTGAACTCACAATGTTTTGGTGTTGAAGAGCACATCACAAAAACCAATATAGAACAGCATAGATACTTGTGAGTAAAAAAATTCTCCCAATGTAGGTAAATTTACATAATGCCATTTTCAGTTGGATAGGTCAAGTCCTTATTCTCAAATACTGATATTAAAAGGGCATTCTAATTAAAATAATTTACAGTATCAATTCACTATTTTCATTTTGATAACATTTTAAGAATCATTAGAAGTTACAAGAAAAAGAATTTGCAGATCCCACTGTCTGTTTCAGTTAGAGTCTGGCTCTTACAAGCGTTCAAGAAGGCTATATTTTTCTCTTCATATTACTGTTGGCTTTTGTTAATACCTGTGAGAACTAGGCATTTTTGAGTTTCCAAATCATCCCATATGTTGACTCAAATGCAAACGAAATTTTCTGTAAGCATCTCGAATGTGAGGAACTATTAAAAAATGACCATCAGTGAAGCTCGGTGGTTTTATCCAATGTCATATCAGAGGCTCCAGTAAAGAGAACAGGATGGAATTTAGTCCTCTGTCCTGGAAATCTCCTTCCCTCACCTAGCAACCACCTCTTTTCCTCCTGAAGATCTGGCTAACTCCTTCCTAATTTCTGCAGCTAACGATGATGAGGTTTAGCAAACCAAAGCTGTTACCATACAACCCTGATTCTTTTGTGGAATATGTTATTAGTGCAGTACATGAAAAGAAACATCTTAAAAAGTATGCTATCATGTAACATCGGCATTTTCAGAAAGTTCAACCAAGAATCACCTTTACTCCAATAAACATTATATCAAATTCCTTAACAGAGATAAAACATACTATTTTGCCCAGGCCACTTTCTTAGGAACAGCAAAACAATGTGTTTTGAAACTCTGCAAGACAAAAAAAAGCTTGGTGTGAGCAGTGGAAGCACTAAAGCTGAGGAACTACAAATTTGCTCCTACATTCTCTAGAGTCCATGACTCATACCTGCACCCAGTTTTTCTTTCAGTTACCATGAACCGTCCAGTTCTTTCAGTTTCATGTTTCATGAAAGTTAAACAAATTTCATTCTTTTGAGACCTATAATTCTCTGGAAAGGTGGAGGCTTGGCCGAAATTAATCAAGGTATTCAAAAAAGGGAAGAGGAATTACAGATGCAGAGTCTGAGCACAATTTTTAAGATATTATGTGAAAGAAATTGGGGAATAAAATGATAATATTAATGTAATCAGCACCACACAACCAAAGACAGTGTGGGAACTATTTCAGATTGAACTATTAGTGCAGATGAGACTTTACTAATTCCATATATGGTCAAATACTACAAATTGAGGGCCAGTGATTACTGACATGCCCTTAGAAACACAAATTAATTAAAACATACTCCCCATTCATCAATTCATGAACAAAGACACTGAGAAAAAAAGACAGAACTGACAGATGAAACTTTTATTACCGCTCAAGTACAATTTGCACTGATGTTTATGAGATCTTTGGCCAAATAAAATAAATTAGATAGTCTAGTAAATCTTAGTTGGAGTAAATCTTAGAGACTAAGACTAGATTCTCTTCATTTAAATTGATAGTAAATAGTAGTTACTGCATTTGAAAAAGGGTAATAAAGCTGTTGAGACATTTCATCTTGAACGTAGGATCCCGCTTCTAAGAACAAGAGATTGTATAACACACCATGAATAAATGCATTTTAAAAAAATATTAAAAGATTGACATTACTTCTTATAAAAACTGATAAATATGAATGTGAAAATGAATAAAATATAAGGTCATTGGCAGCTTAACCTATTTTATGAACTTTGATCATGTAATACGGTTTGCATTTGTTTCTCAGATTTGAATGGAGATGGAATGCAAGATAAGATATTAATAATAATTAAACTGACTATAACAGGTCTATGCCAGCAAATTCTTAACGACAACAAAGAATGCTTAGCCATAATGAACTGCTTCATTCATTAATTTCCTCATTAAGGAGGCCTCCATTTAATAAGTTCAGTAAAAAGTTGATATAATATTGTATTTGTATTCTCTTTTTTATCAATTTCCACTTCAGAGGTATATTATCTGGAAAATGAAGTAAATAATTTAAAACATATAATTGCTTGTATATATTCATATAGTAATTCCCTAAGCAATGCTGTGTTTATAAGTTGTCAGTGTGCATATTAATTTGTCATACCCACCAATCTCATGTTCATTTATTTACTTCTATCCATTGAGAAACAGATTAAAAAGGACATGTTGCCCCTTCTTTGAAAGTTTTAATAGGGTCAAATAGGCCAAACAGTATATTCCAATTTAATCCTGCTGGTTGTCAGGACTTGAAAATTACTCATTACAGCTCTCAGTGACTTAATATGTTTGTATGCATGATTATTTATGAATACATTTTAAGTGCCATATAAAATATCACTTTCTCATTTGGATATTAATGTGTATTAATTGTTCAGTATATACAGGCTTATATGAACTTGTTGAAACCATTAATTCACTGAAATGTGTGTCATATTGATAGAAACTGATGATAACTTTCTGCAGAATAAACAAAGAATGAACTAAAAATACATCTTCCTTTTCCTTGTTCTTCTCCTCTTCCCTCCTTCTTACCACCAAACCAGGCCCTCATAAATACCTATATGACTGCTTCCTAGAGAATTTAGTAGCTAAGCTTCTGTTTTCCAAAAAAATAGCAGCACACACACATTGCACATAAACAAGGAAAAAGCACATTGTTTCTGCCTTTCCCAGAAACTACCAGAATCAAAGAATCATTGAGGCAGAAAAGGGCTTCTTGAGATCATGTCATGAAACCTACTGCTCAACTAGAGTTATCAAGAACTTGTTGGCTTGGACTGAGGCCAGCTGGGTTTTGAATATCTTCACAAAAGAAAACTCAACAGCCTCTCAAGGCAATCTCTGCTGGTGTTTGGCCATCCTTACAATATAAAAATATTTTTATGTTCAGAAGAAATGGAGTATTTTTAAAATTTATGTCTACAGTCTTTTGTTTTGGCAGTGGGCACCAGTAAGAGGAGCCTCCCTCCTCTTCATTCTCTCTTAGATGTCATTTACACATGTGTTTAAGATCTCCCTGAGCCATCTCCTAGGTTGGTCAACTCTAGCTCTCTCAGTCTCTCCTCACATGAAAGTGAGGAGAGACCATTTATCACCTGTCCCTTGATCACCTTGTAGACCCTGCACCAGACTTACTCCAGTATGTTTGTATCTTTTCTTTCCTGGAAAGCCCAGCACTGCACCCAGAACTTCAGATGTACCTCACCAGTGCTGAATAGAGAGGAAGGATCGCCTCCTTCAATCTGCTGACCACAGTTAGCAGACTGCAGCTTCAGAGGCTGTTTGATCATCTTCAACTCAGTGTCCACTGTCCCTCAGGTCTTTTTCTGCAAAGATATTTTGCAGCTGAAAGCTCCCAGAATGTCCTGGTACACAGGGGCATTCTCCCAAACTGCAATTCTTTCTATTACTTCCTTTTCCACACCTTGAGAATATTTCCATCCCAATTCTCCAGCATGGCAAGGTCGCCCTGGTGTTTATGCTAATCCTGCCAGTCTTGCATCCTCTGCAAACTTGCTGAGGGTGCACTCTGTCTCAATGACCAGGCCACAGATGACACGCTAAACAGTATTGGCCCCAGTATTTTCCACCATGTAAACCACTAGTGATCACAGTCTTTTGGGCCTGGCAATTCTTTCTGTCTGCAATCTATCTCACTGTCCACTTAGCTAGCCAGCACTTTGCAAGCATGTTTGTTACAAGAGATAGTGTCAAATGCCTTTCTAAGGATGATGTAAATAACCTTCACTCTTCTACCCTTGTCCACCAAGGTAGTCACTTCATTGTAGAGGGATTTCAGGTTTCACTGGAAGTTGAAAGTGCAGCCAAGAAATGAGATAACCCACCTGTTTCTCTTTGCACTACCAGCAGAAAAAAACTGATAGCGATAAAAGGTGTTATTGTGGTCCTTGCATATGTCTTTTGTTTACAATTTCTGTGTCTAAGCCTAGGGATTTAACTGCAAAACTGTGTAATTTAAATGATGTTCTCAAAAAATAAGATGTTGTGCAACAAATTTTCCTTGTCAATATAAAATCCATATGGTCATGGAAATATGATGCTAGTGTACAGTGGAACATGAAGAAAATTTATCTCTTAGACCCATTCAAGACTTTCAAGACCAACACTCTTACTGATGAACCATTAATTAGTAAAAGGTTGAACTGCATTTTCTTTGTTTTCCCAGAAGTCCCACTGCCCAGAAGGATGCATTTCTGGGAACTGAAGAGGAAGATGGTGCATACCTAGGAGCTGTCTGAGAGTGGAAAATGCTATAAAGCAGTGGACATTAGGTAGTTTGCAGAGTGTAAAGAAAAATATACGGAACTGACATTTGAATCTGAAATGCCTTTATGTTTTTCAATGCTTTATTGTACGCTCTAAAACTACATAAATATATACAAGCAATTATATGTTTAAAATTGTTTATTTCATTTTCCAAATAATAGATCACTGAAGTGGAAATGGATAAAAAAAAGAGAATACAAAATCCTATTAATTACACTGTACTTGTGAAGAGCAAAGTGAAGGCATTTCTACCCAGCGCAGCCTTTGATGAATTAACCTTAATGCAGCCAGTGATACTAATGCTTCACAGAATTCAAGAATAGTGTTACATCATAATTCTGTATGAAAGTCCTTATGACCTGTATTAAGCAACTCCTTCCTGTACTTCTTTTTAAGAAGAGTAGGACATGAAACAAATAACAGTAAAAATGTTTATAAAGCATGGTTTTCTATTAAGGAAAGACTAAGTCTCAAAACACAACCTTTGCAGAAATTACTGGATTTGTTGCTCTGAAGATAAATTACCAGTCTTAACTGTTTGTCCAGGAACATATTTGACTGGGATTCTTACTCAAATTCTTTTAATTACTTTTATATACCTGAAAGAAGAATTTAGCAGACTTATTCTACCATCTTCAACAGACAACTACTCACACCTGCTCCAGATAAAAAATAATAACATTGTCCTGCAGTTACAAATAAAAATACACAGATTATAAATACTTTGTTATTTTTCTCTAAATTGGAGATCACCACAAAAAGATGTTAAGATAATAAATCTACCGAATAAACATATTCTCCTGGCACTCAGCAGGGGCCTGCTTGGGCTCATTTGTCTCTGGTTCATTATCTTGTCTGCATTATTCAGTAGTCTGGTTCATGCTCAATGGGCTTCAAACAACTTTTAACAGCTGAAGTCTTCTTCAGTTCTGACTTATTCTCTCACTTTATAAAACAAATTCAAAAGTTGCTCAAATTGCTATGGTGAATTAATGTCATTAATGCCATAACTGAATATTACCTGTTCATGGGGTACTATGAATGTTCAAGTTGGAATTAGCTAATATACATGGCAAATTTCAAAAGTTTCCATTTAAGCATTGTTAGAGTCAGTTTCATATATGAATAACAGTTTTTAATTCAAAAGACTTGTGCTGCATCCTTTAAATATATATATGACTTTTATTGTCTTGAATTATAAAATAGATACTATCTTATTTTATAAATATTTATTTTGTGAACAAAGATCAAAAAAACATGTTGAAATAAAACTCTGAACAACTAAATATTTATTTGCATATATTTATAATTTATTGACATGCAGGAGTACTTAAAATCCACAGAATTAAGTGTTCCTAAAACATGACTCAGACATATTTCAATCTAAGGGTGCCAAAGATATTCGTAATACTGTTTATTGTGTTTGCATTGCAAGGTTTTGATTGCCCAGGGACTGCAGGCATAAATGAATGTGCTAGAATGTTCCTCCATGTCTGACTGAGCCAATGTCAGCTGGCTACAAGGTGGGCCTTTCACTAGCCAAGGCAGAGCCCATCACTGATGGTGGCAGTGCCTTTGAAATTACTTATTTAAGAAGAGGGGAAAAAAAAATCTGCTGCACAAAAAGCAGCCAAGAGAGGAGTGAGAATATGTGAAAGAAACAGCTCTGAAGACACCAAAGCCAGCAGAGAAGGAGGGGAAAGAGGCGCTCCAGGCACCATAGCTGGGATTGTCCTGCAGCCTGTCGTGCAGACCATGGTGAGGCAGCTGTGCCCCTCTGCAGCCCATGGAGCTCCATGGGGATTCAGAGATCCACCTGCAGCTCAGGGATGACCCCATGATGGAGCAGGTGGATACCCAAAGGAGGCTGTGACCCCATGGGAAGCCTGCACTTGAGCAGGCTCCTGGCAGGACCTGTGGCCTCATGGAGACAGGAGCGCACAGCAGAGCAGATTTTCTAGCAGGACTTGTATCCCTGCAGGGGGATCCATGCTGGAGCAGGGTGTGCCTGAAGGACTTCACCCAAATGGAAGGGACACATGTTGGAGCAGTTTTTGAAGAACTTCAGCCCCTGGGAAGAAGGACCCATGCTGGAGAAGGCTGTGGAGGACTGACTGCTGTGGGAGGGGCTGCATGCTGGACCAGGGGAAGAGTGTAAGGAGGAAGGGGCAGCAGAAACAGTGTGTGACGAGCCTGCACAGACAGTCCACAACCTGCATTCTTTGTTCCTCTGTGCCACTGGGAGGATGAAGGTAGAGCAAATCAGGAGTGAAGTTGAACCTATGAAGAAGAAAGGGTTGGTTGGTGTAATGTGTTTTAAGAGCTGGTTTTATGCCTCATTACCCTATTCCACTTTGTTTGGTAATAAAGCAATTTCCTTAAATTGAGTCTGTTTTGCCCATGACAGTATTTGGTGAGCAATCTCTTCCTCTTCTGATCTCATCCTATTATCCTTTCATTGTATTTTTCTCCCCATATCAAGCTGGGGAGGGAAAATGATAGAGCAGCTTCATGGGCATCTGGTGGAGAGTCATGTGGTCAACCCACCATACGCTGGTTTTCTCATTCTCATTTCGAACATGCAGTGGCAAAAATAGCTTCTTGACAATTGTGGGCTCATATTTCCAATTTCAGCATTAATTTGTGAAAGAGTTATGTCTGCTAAATGAACTATTGTCATAAAAAGAAGGTAGGGGTTTGTCATTAGCTTCAGGCCAGAAGGTACAGGTACATGCTTTGAATTTAGGGAAAAAAAACCATTTTGTTTTGTCCTAGGGAAAAAAAATTCAAGCAAATCTGAATTCCAAATAAATTAAACTGTAAGTAATTTCTCAACATGGAATTCCAGGATTTTCAGAGGTTTGGTTTGTTTTTGTTTTTTTCTTCCCCTGGAAATGCAACAAAATACATTCTTGCATTTGAAGCAGCTGGCATCCACACAGAAAAAGCTCAAATACTTCCAGAGTAAATATGTAATATTTCACACACTTGGAAGTAAAGTTGTGTCAGGAAAAAAGCTAAATAACAAAAAACAAACTAGAAATTCAAGTTTCTTTTTAATATGATTATCTGTCACAGGTCTTAAGATAGGCAAGAGTTGTGTCAGACAGCAATCACATCTCTCCACACTCTCAGGCCATTCTATGTATTGCCAGAACAAGCTGCAGTTTGGCTCTTGGTGATAAGATTTGATAGGTACACAGAAGCAGTAGACTACATAAACTCCAGAAGCCAAATACCTATGTAAGCTACATGGAAGACGACATGCCAGTGCAAAATATATAGTCTTTTTTCTCTATCAGGGTAGATTATACAGTAACACCACAGCTGAAACTCAGGAAAACTGAAAGGATAATAAATATCCTTAAATATTAAGGTTAGATTTTTTACATTCTTATCACTGCATGGCAATTTGTAAGGTTTCACTGCTGGGAAAGAATATATTCTGCAGTCCAAAGGACATGCCAGCAAATGTATTTCAGCACCAAATACTTCCAAGTTCATTAACAACAGGTCATAACTGAATACAGAACAAAACAAATTTCTTTTGTGAGCAAATCGATTGTAGGAACTGCCAAGAATGCATGTAAACACAGAATGGGGGTAAAACACTGTTACACATGCCAGCTAAGAGAGGCATCTCAGGGACCTAGTAAATGCTAGCTGTTTCATACTATCAATTTTTTGCAATTAAACAACCAGCAAATGCCTAACAATGTTGGGATAACAGTGCTGACAAGTCTGAGAAATAAAAGTTATGTGAAAAAGAAGGAATTTGCGAAGAATCAGGCCCTCACCCATTTTCATTACGAATTTTCCATCAGCATTACTTTTCTGTCATTCAGTAGTCTGCCCACAGCATGATCCTTCTACAAAATCAACAGGTTAATCTTACAAATTTGTTTCCTCACTAAAAATATATGGGAATGATTGAAATAAAATAGTCAAAATAATTTTGCTTTATAAAGCAAGAAGATTCATAACAGTTTTTAACTTGGTCTCATATTTATCTGAAGATCAGATGCTGCAATTTGTAAGCGGTGCGCTGTTACAATACTCAGCTGCCTGGAAGGAGACACCAACACCGAAGCTGCAAAGAAATTATTAGACTACAGAAAAGAACTTCACCCATTCTTTTGAAATATTTAGGAAAGAACTCCAACAAAATAAACGAAGACAGATACTTGAAGATACAAAGAGAACAGAGGAAAATTTTGGGCAGCCAGTTGGTGTGTGAGGATGTGACTTTTTGTACAGTAAGTGTAACTGACTGATGGTTTGCAACAAAGTTTTGTTGGGATGTGGACAACATCTTTAAAATGAAAAATATATGTTATTAAAGACATAAAAAGTAACGCCAGGCTTTAAACCACATTTGGGCTGCAGACTTGAGATTTCTTCTTGTAATTGGTGTGCTGGGAAAAAAGCAGAAGCCAAAAAATGTGAATGCACATATAATAGCAGTATTTCTTATAGTATACCTCTTCATCGAGATAAATTCGGAATTAATAAAATACAGAGGAGTTTTAATATTTACCAAAGGGTCTCTCTACATTTTTGGGACCTCTTCCTCTTTATGCCCTGTGAAGACAAAAATCTTCTGTAGCCTTTTCTAGTAGTGCAGCTAGAGATGATACATTTATTTCAATGTGACAGGCATATATTTAATGGAACATCAGCATCTTAAAACATTTTTAAAGTTTATTTTCAAATGTATCATATTGTCAGGTGGTAAAACCAGTTTTCAGTATAGATATTTTTGAATAACAGAAGCAGTGGTGCATTTCCTTATATCATTATCCCCCTACCAATTAAGTAATCCAACTAGCAATTGTGATACTACAGCAGTGAATCACTTTCCAGAGGCTTTATATTCCACAGGGTACTGAGAAATTAATTTGAATGGGAATAGGAAAGACTGTGTAAGAGAGTATAATGGTAATGATCGATAAGGTAAACCAAAAATAGAAGGAAGAATCAGAACTATGAAACATTACTAGACATCAGAATTAATCATTCATATAGTTAGGGAATCAATTGAGATGTTCTCATGCTTCACTGATTTGAATTGATTATGTGGGTTGTTTGTTTCTTCTTCTTATCAGGAAAAATATGCCTTCCAACTCAAGGTCTAAATTTTTCATTTCTGTAAAATTTGCAGCTGCACAGAAGCAAATGCAACGCTAGCGTAGATGTGGTATTTGTTGAGTAATACACGAACTTCTTTCAAAGATTCATAAAGAGAGAGAACAGAAACAATATCAGCTGTAAAGAGACAAATATAATTACAAAAAGGCTTATCAGCTTCATGAACTGAGGAGTCTTGGCACTGCTTGACATTCATTCTCAGTTACCAACCTCTTGTTCCTCCTGTTGATTGAACAGCACTAGCAAGTATCTCAAGTAAATGAATAGATTTTGTGAACCCACTGTGGTGCAAGTAGAATGCTTCAAAGAAATTGAGTTAGCCAACAAAGCACTAAATGCTAGTTTATATTTGACAGCAGTCACAAACTTTTGAAAATGCACCTTTCCACTCTTTCAGATGTTTAGTTTTGAAGAAAATACACAGTGTTTTGTTGCAATAATAAAGAATATAGTAATTAATTTTTTAAAAAGGACATTTAACTTATGACTATCCACAGCAGCAGGTGACTAAACCTGCTAATAGTCTTATTTCACATTTCTTCTAGTTATGTCTCCAGACAGACTTGTTCGAAGGATAAATCATATTGTGCAGAATATGTTCATAGAATCATACAATAGTTTGGGTTGGAAGAGACCTTAAAGATGATCTAGTTCCAAGCCTCTGGCCTTGGGCAGAGACTCTTTTCACCAGACCAGGTTGCTCAAAGCCTCATCCAACCGGGTCTTGAACACTGACAGGAATGTGGCATTTACAGCTTCTCTGCTTAACCTGTTCCACTGCCTTCCCACCCTCACAGCAAAGAATTTCTTCCAATATCTAATCTAAACCTACCCTCTTCAGCCCAAAGCAATTCCCTCTTGTCCTACTACTACATGACCTTGTAAAGAAACCCTTCTCCAGCTTTCTTGCAGGCCCTCTTCATACTCTTCGTACCGCTATAAACTCTCCCTGGAGTGTTCTCTTTTCCAGACTGAATGACTCCAGCTCTCTCAGCTTGTGGCCATGGGAGAGGCGTCCCAGCCCTGTGATCAGTTTAATGGTGCTCTGCTGGACTCGTTCCAGTGGATCCATGTCTTGGGGACCCAGAGCTGGATGCAGTGCTCCAGGTTGGGTTTCACCAGAGCAGAGGTGCAGAATCCCCTCCCCTGCTGGCTGTGCTGCCTTTGTTGCAGCCCTGGATACAATTGGCTTGCTGGGCAGTGAGTACACCATGAGTTTTTGTCCACAAACACCTCCAAGCCTTTCTCCTCAGGGCTTCTCTCCATCTATTTTCCACTTAGACTGTACTTATGTTTGGGGTTGCACTAACTCAGATGCTAGATCTTGCACTTTACTTTGTTGAACTTCATGAGATTTGCATGGGCCCATCTTTGGAGCCTGTCACAGTCCCTCTGATGACAACCCTTTCCTCCAGTATGTCGACCACATCACACAGCTTGGTGTTGACAGACTTGCTGTGGGTGCACTTGATCCCTCTGTCCATGTTGCCAAGAAAGATGTTAAACAGTGCTAGTCACAACATGTGTTATCAAAGAAAAGATTCTTAGACCTCCATAATTATTTGGGGTAATGGGTTTATTTTAGAATCACTGTTATAACATTGTTATATTAGGAAACTAGAGAAGTTTCTTACAGATTCACCAATCACATGGTGAACCAGAGAATCAAACCAATTGATCAAACCAATTAACTAATCTAGTGGAAAAATATGTGTAATTACTTCCTGTCTAAATCTGATTACTATCAAACTTGTCTCTAAACCAGAAAGGTCTTGAAGGATCAGTTAAAAAAGTTGTGGTATTTCCTGTACTGAATTTAATTTTGGAAATAAATCATACCAAATTTTCAGTAGTATTCAATTACCTATCTTTTATACCAGATCGGTATAGCAATTCTTATTCTTCTTCAGTCTTATAAGGTTGATGAGTGATACCGTAATTTAAGATACTTGCATATTTACATTTTTCAAAGCACTATTCTCTTAATCTGTTTTTCTACCAGCTGGATGGCGTTCAGATCCTTCAACAGTTCTTACCAACATTTCCCTGACCAGTGTAACACAGAATCTTTCTTACAGGTGCCTATCCAACAAATACAGTCTTTTTTTCTTATTATTCCTGTAATTTTATTATGGCCACCTAATTTATCTTGGAGTTCACAAGTTTTGTCCATTTTATTTCACTACTTTACCCATTGGATAGAGGAAAAATAATAAAACGTTTCACAGCTGTTCTATTTAGAAGTGAAATAAATTCCTGAACATGCTGTTGCAATGCACAAAAATACGCTGTTATCAGTTCAACTACTGTATTTTGCTTTTGTTTCATTCCCTTACTGTATGCCTGTGGGACCACCATCAGATACAAGCAAGACAAATATCATGATTTAATAGAAAAAGAATATCAGGCAACATCACAAAGCCACTGAATAAACATCAATATACTGCTATTCACTCATGGCTCACCCGCATCTTGAGCAGGTAAACCAGAAAAACAAAATCTGAGACAATGTGCATAATCAAAGATATGGGCTGGTTTGTCTGAGGAGAAACTAAATAAATTAAGATCCGTCAGACTCATGAAGGCCCAGACGAAACAAGATATGCAGCAGGCTTTTCAACTTTTAAGTGGCTTCCAGTTCACTTTTGATGTTACTTAAACTTTGTATGACAATACTTACACTGCAATTCATTAAACTTAAACACTTTGAAGGATGCTTATGTGACAAAACTACTATTTAATGATGTGTGAGTTTCATAGCATTTTTCTCCCGTCTCCTCTCTGATCCACTGTAATTTATATTAAGTTGGGAGCACTTTTTCTCTCCCGAACATTACCAAGATCTATTGAGCTATTTACTCAAAGCTAGATTTAATGCGTGGCCCTGTATTTAATTTCCAGAAAGGTTATAAAATTATTCCAATGAGTTGCTCTGGCTAAGTGTGCTATTCTAACAAAATTGTGCAGAGTACAGTTTGCGTTTATTCCCACCTTTCCACAAGCTAACATTACATACAATACTCAAATTAAAATTCAGAAACAAAGCATTAAACCTCCTGCATCTCTACCTGCTGGTTCAGTTGTACCTACCCTGCCAAACTAGAAAAAGGCCAATATACTGAGAAGAATTAGACCTCAGTTTTAAATGTTCCCACCAAGATCCATGGAAGCACTACCCTCATTCTGAACTATCCTGAAATCAACATATAAGGTCATTTTCCATCACCATTAATATCTTCAGTCATTGATACACCTATTCAGAAACAGCAGCTACCTTCCAAATATGTTGCAAAAAGCTCCAGAGATGACAGCACGAAGTAAAAAACATCATTATATATGTGGGTTTGTATTTATGTGTTAACAGATCAGCGCATTTTCTTTGGTATATGCACACTGACAGCCCCTCACAGCATTAGTCTTTTCAAATGGATAAATCTGTTTGAAATGGATTAGCCCTCTTACTTCCCTGTGCAAGAAAACGGTACTGATACAAATGCAAATTAGCTCTTTTCTGCTACACATCACATTCAAAGCAAATGCTTGCATTACAAAGGATATTGATTTGCTCTGAAGGTGTGAAGTGGTTCAGTGGCAGAAAATTCTAAACAACACTTGCTGCCATCTTCTGGTTTCATAAAAATCCACAAATGTATTTTAAAAATACTTCTCTTCAAACTAAAATACGTCTTCAGTACAAACACAAAATTAAATGCCACTAATCTACTTTCCAATTCCATAATCCAATTCCATGGTAAGAATCCATGTTCATACCTCAGAGGTCCAATTCTACAAAAAACATACATGAAGTTTTGACAACATAAAAAAAAGTAACTGGGGCAAAATATTGATAATGCAATTATGTTGCATAGATGCTAAAAATAATATATTTGCTAAGTTCTCAGTGACAGATAAGCTTTACTATATAATGCCTATATGATATGTGTGTATAGTCTTTCTAATGTATTATATGTATAGATACTTTAAATTTGTATAAAAACTAGATTTAGCAACAGCAATACCAAAACAAAGCAAAACACATTTTGGGCTTAAGCCCTTTTGACATTCAGAGCACAGTATGCTTTTGGACACAGAAGGTCAACTTTAAGGCAGTACTAGAAGAAGGGGAAGGGGAAATCTGGAGAATTCTAAAGCAACTTCCAAGGCCAAAATCAACTAGAATAGAGCAGAGGTATGATATGGGAGACAAGGCCCTAAATTTTACGTTCAAAATGCCAGAAGACATGGGAGTATAAAAACAATGACACAAAAGCTTGCCAGCTAATTATAAATAAGATAGATGTGCAAAGGGACTAGGACCTTTATTTCTAGGAAAAAAAGATTAATAATGTGTACATACAAACAAGTTAATGGTTTGGTAGTCTGAAATGTGTGCATGATAACGTACCACAATTTGTGACCATAAAATTTTCTTTAGCATGGTGATCACTTCAAAACTACCCTGTTCAGTTTGAAAACAATATTTTCAATAAATCACTTTTATGGTGGGACTAGAGTGCCCTCTTGAATGGTTACAGGCAGGGCAGAAGAGCCTAGGAGTGGCACTGTATGTAATAACAAGGATAGAATATATGGAGCTTACAGTTGGCAATGGCACAGTTGACAGATACTGGGTAAGAATCCAGGGACAAATAATGAGGATGTCATTGTGGGAGTCTGCTACAGACCTCCAAGCCAGGACAATGATGCCAATTAATTATTTTTTGAGGAACTAAGAGACACTTCCAAGTCAACTGCCCTTTTCTTTATGGGGGACCTCAGCTTGATAAAAATCAACTGGGAGCATCACACAGGTGGTACAACCTGGTCCAGAAGATTCATTAAAAAACCTAGATAAAAACTTTATGAAAGAGGTTCTAAGGCAGCTGACTCAGAACCAGAGAATCACAGAATCACAGAATATGCTGAGTTGGAAGGGACCCATCAGGATCATCAAGTCCAACTCCTGGGCCTATACCCCAAGAACCACACACCATGTTCTTGAGAGCATTGTACAAATGCTTCTTGACACAGAGAAGTTTGGTGCTGTGACCACTTTCCTGTTCCAATGTTCAAGTGCCCTCTGGGTGAAGAACCTCTACCTAATATCCAACATAAACATCCCCTGATTCACTTTCATGCCATTTCCTCAGGTCCTGTCACAGAGAGATCAATATCTGCCCCTTCTCTTCCCCTCATGAGGAATTTGTAGACTGTGATGAGTCTGTCCTTAGTCTCCTCCAGGCTGAACAGACCAAGTGACCTCAGCTTCTGCTCATATGGCTTCCCCTCAATGTCTTTCACCATCTTTGTGGTCTTCTTTGGATGCTCTCTAATAATTTAATATCTTTCTTATATTGCAGTGCCCCAAACTGTCCCCAGTGCTAAAACTGCCTCACTCAAGGACAATCTCCTCCCTTGCCCGGCTGGTCATGCTGTTCCTGATGCCCCCCAGCACACAGGTGGCCCTCCTGGCTGCCAGGGTTCTGCTGACTCACATTCAACCTTCTGTCAAATGGGACCCACAGGTCTGTTTCTGCAGGGCAACTGTGCAGCATCTCATTCCCCAGTCTGTCTGGACATCCAGGATTCTTCCATGCCAGGTGCAAAATCCAGCCCTTTCCCATGTAAACTTCATATGGCTGGTGATTGTCCAGCCCTCCAACTTGTCGAGGTCTCTCTCTGAAGGTCCACTGGAGTACAAGTGTCCATACACCCATTTCCAGTGAAAAAAATCACAGAGAAACTACAGGATTCAGATTTGCCATTTGAGCCATGGAGTCCAAGTGTCTCCATTTAGAACTGCAGACTGAGAAAGAGCAGGAGGCAAGGCATAGCAGTGATGGATCCAGTCCCTCTGGACTGAGCAGAGATGGCTAGACTGACACCCCATTTCAGCAGGGGTAGTCATGGCTCACATCCAGATGTTACTTTCAAGAACTGTTTTGCAACTGTTTTGCCTTCTTCAGGGACTCACCAAAGACTACAATATCAATGACTTTTCAAAAGGTGGCACAAATGTGGCATTCATTCCTAGAACTTTAAGAAATTATTTTTAGTATTTGCATTGTCTTAGTTACCCTGTAGACAGAGATAAACCTGCAAGAATGTCTTTGCAATAAGTTCTGTCTTCTCTTCTTGGTCTTTTGCCTATGGTACCTCAGAAAACTACAGAGTCTTTCCCTAATTCCATATAGAAGATATCCATTCAATGCTAGGTGATTGCTGCGCTGCCAAGGATGCTTTCCAAATACCAATTCCACTGCAACTATCCAAGGCCAACTCCAAGGGCAACTACCTTTGTGTTGTGAGAAATTAAATTTTCCCTGTGCACTTAATTAAAAAAGGGATACAACATAATTTAAAATTATTAATGTTAACTGTAATTATTTGTTGAATATAAACTACCATAAAATGCTGGAGCCCATCAATCCAAAACTACGCACAGAAATCTGTGTACAGCCACCAGATGGTGCTGCCTCCATCATTGAAAAAGGAGAGTTCTCCCACTCCAAGTGTCCTTTACATAACTAGCAAAACAGCTCATTCGCTCTGACTCCTGCAATCTTGTGAGTAAAAAACCAAATGCCAACTTCAATATCCAGAGGTTCTATTACAGTTAGGACTTCTCACTAGCATTTGAGCTTTGCCACGCTCTCTTCTGCAAAACACTCCCAAGCAATGCACACTTCATGATAAAGAGTTGTATTTCTGGTTTGGTGTGCTGGTTTTGGCTGAGACAGTTAACTTTTGTCACAGCAACTAGTAGAGGGTTATGTTTTGCAGTTGTGTTGGAAACAGTGTTGCTAACTCAGGGATGTTTTCTTCACTGCTAAGCAGTGCTTACACAGCATCAAGGAAGGCCTTTTCTGCTCCTCACAGCACCCCACCACTGAGTGGGCTGGGAATACACATGGAGTTAGAAGGGGACACAGATGACGGGACAACTGAACCCAACTCACCAGAGGGATATTTCAGTCCATATGGTGTTGAAGAAGGAAGAAGGGAAGGACATTCAGAGTGATGGGGATTTGTCTTCCAATGTCACTGTTTTATGAGATTGAACCCTGCCTTCCTGGAGGTGGCTGAATACCTGCCTGTCTGTGGGTAGTGATGAATGAATTCCTTTTTTGCTTTGCATGTGTGCATGGTTTGTGCTTTACCTATTAAACTGTCTTTATCCCAACTCATGAGTTTTCTCACTTCTGATTCTTTCCTTCATCCTGCTGCAGGGGAGTGAGTAAACAGGTGGGTGGTGTTTAGCTGCCAGCTGGGCTTAAACTATGATACTTGATCAACTGAAAGAGGTGAAAAAATATTAAGCCACATGCTGACCTTCAGATCTGACACCACACACTTGCCTTCTCTCATCTCCCTTCCTTCCTATTTCTCCCCCTTGAGACATGCATTTAGCAGACTAAACAGACTTACAGATTAAATCTAGCATACAGACTACTGTTTGACTACTACTATCAACCTTGAGCACTGCAAGTGTGCAGCTGTATTAGCACAATGATATCACCTGACTGAGGTTCAGCAGCACAACAGAAGTGTGAATGCAGTGTAGGAAGCACAGATTTCATTGATGATTAGTGCTTAGTGCCTAATTAAAACACGAATAATATGTTCAATAATTACGCATGACTGTATGAACACATACAAAGTTCCACATGTTGATTAGGATATTCAGTGTATTGTGGGTATTTGTCTATGTAGCACAGCAGGAATGTACACTGGCTGAATACATGGAGCCATGTTTCACCCCATAGAGGATAGAAAGAGATAAAAAGATGAGTTCTGTGAATTGATTTCATAAAACTAACGAAATAACAGATACCTGCCCTTTGTGTCAAAAAGACGTCTGTGACATACAAAATGTCAGGAAGTGTACCCTGAGCAGCTCTGTCAACACTATTTTTATCCTCTGACTGATTTTATTTACATTGGCTTCTCCTGTGCAAATTTGTCATGTCAAATACAAATTACTTGCATGTTTAGTATTCAGAGTTGCCCTATTGGGGTCCTGATGCCATTTCTACTGGAATACATGGCAACACATCTGTTTAGTTTGTTGATAAGGGAATCACTTGGAATGACACTAATGCTGCTCTTCCAAAAACAGACAGTAAAAGAAATGCTATTGCAAGACTTGACTGTTTGGGAACTCAAGCATATGTGTGATAGTCCAGGAACTGCCACTTTTAAGGTGAGTTGCTAAAGTTGCTGCCTTTTTTCCTATGTTTCTTTTTTTCAACTGGAATTCTTTAGAATTCTTCCCATATTTTATCTACATATATTATGTAAATATTATCACATATTATCCCCATATTTCATCTACACTGGAAAAGTAAGGGTCAGGATAGAGTTCCAAAATCCTGAGTTATACTGGAAATCCAGTAGGAATAGGTTTGATAGGGGTCTAACAATTCAAAGGATGAAAGGTATCAACATTTCGAGTGTTTTAACAGTGAAGCAATTGTTTTACTATGTGTGTTCAAACTGAGTAGTCCTTTCACTCATTCCTTTTTCACTTTCAACTCCAACTTCTTGTTTATATGATAATAATTGGGCTTCAGTGAAACTGCATATCTAAAAGGTTAAGAGATGCTTTGATAGGCTTCAGTGATCAAAGACATAGAAAAGTAATTGAGCAAGAACTAAAGGTTTGAGACAGTATCTCTCAAATAGTATAAAAGAAAGAAGGGCTCCTTTATGTGTGAACCTTTTGGATGGGCAAATAATTTTTCATTATATATATATATATAAAGAATTTTAAATCCTTTAAACCAATTTGACAGAAAAAATTACTGCTATTAAAAAAGTGTCAGAGGTTTTTGTCTGTCTGAAACCGTAAACCATAGGTTGGAAGCATATATCAGCATGCCCTTTTTTGTGTTCATTTTTTTGGAAAAAACCCAACTGTATCTCTATAGGACCTCTCCATGTTGTCTCAGGCTCCATTCAGATATTTTTTCCCACTTTCATAGACTCTTACAATAAATTCTACATAATTCCCTCAAGCAAAAACATCTCTCCTTCATCCTGGTAAACCCCGGATATATGTCTGCTCTGAGAAGGACAGATAAACCACAAAATCCATGGATACTGCTTGTGTGGGAAGATGATGGGGTAAAAAGATAATGATATGGAAACCACAGGGGAAAATATGGTTGCTACTCCCTGGATGGAATCTGGCCAGCATATCTGACCTCCCCTACACAATACAGTCTCAAGGGGACTAAACCAAGGTCAGAGTGGAGACACCACAACCAGGCTATGTTGAAACTCTTGCAGAGGAGGAAGGGACTTGGCAGTACTTTCTAGCTGATAAGCTGCACAGCAGCTGAAAACCAAGTGAGATAAAGGAAGATGTCCTGCTGTTGAACCAGCAACAGTGGTGAAATCACTCTCCTTGAACTGACACATGTCCCTATCACAAGGTTATGTCTGGTATGATACTGAGATATCTGCCTGCAAGATACAACTACCCTTTACTGAGTAAGATGCATGACTACAGCCACTCAAGCTTCACCAAAATGGAAAGAAATAGTGTAAAAGTGAGTTAAGAATGGGAAGAAGTTAGGAAGACTCCACAGTAACTTCTGGGATCAGTCAACAGTTTCATCCTAATAACCTGTCCAAAATAAAGCAGAACCAGGTCTACTAGTAACTAATCTACTTTACTTCCTATTCTGCTCAAAGGGAAGATGGTGGCCTTTACCAAAATAAGTTTTTTCCATCAACAATAATTTCTGACAGTACATTTGTTTTGATTGAAATCAGGGCTTTATTTGTAATGCCTTGTCTTGCCTGACACATACTTTGATGAGTAAAGAAAAAGGCAAGGACACGTAACAAAATATGCTCAGTATCAGATTTAAATTTATTCTGCAAAGCTATTTCCAGATGGTAAGACACATGTATACTACTTTGCACATGCCAACATAGTATTTCAATTCTGATTTTCTTTCTATATCATATTGCTTTTCAGTGCTTATGAAGGATTTACTAAATGTGAAATGAAGCGCAAATTCAGAAACCTGGTGCAAATTCTATTCATTTAAATTAAGTATAAGGACAGTATTCATAATGTTAAGTATGGTACTTCATAAGTTCTTTTAATCAACTAGATCTGCCAATGTGCCAAATGTAGAGACATCTTTTATCTACTGCCATGTTATACTACAATTTTGAATAAAGCTTGAAGATCAGGGTCTTCTCAGTGAATGTGTTAAGAAGGCTACTGGACTTCTAAAGTTTCTGTTTTGCCAAACCACTGGATGCACTTCTTTGGTGATAGCAGGAAGCATATAATTACTCTAAAGTTTGTTCCTTGAATTGCAAGAACTGGCTTTAAAATTTAGCTAAAGTGTTTTATTGATAAGAAGACCTTAGAATTTTTACTGCGTAGCATGATCACATAAAAAATTCTGGTGTGGTTTTGTCTTTGGGTTTCAAAATAATTAAGAAGCTCAGGCTCAGTAAAAGCTTACTAAGATTACTACACGTTTTAACAGTTACTACATTGCTGCATGTGTAATTGGAGGACTATATGACTTACACATCACCTTGTCCTGAGGAAAAGTTTGTGTAAGTAGAGGAAATATTCCATCGTTATTCAGCTGATTCTGAAGGAGATTCAAAACCAGGTGACTCTGAAAGATTTAGACATAAGGCACCCCTGTGGTGTGTGCTTTTGCTGCAGTTATATTCTAAAATTCTCCTAGAAATAGTTAAAAATTTTTGAAAGCCCTGTAAGGTTGGGCTTTTGGGTTTTTGGGGACACACTAAAGAGGTTCATAGGTCATCCTGTTTTATTCACTGCACTTCATGCTTCTTTGAGTTAAAACCATTTTGAAAGCACTATCTGCAACATGGAAGAAATGAGGATAAGAATATTCATATTTATGAACATCAAAACGCACAGAATCATGGCAGTATGCCTAAAGTTACATAACTTTGTTAGACACTGGCAATTAGAAGTTTTTGAGGAGAGTAAATACAAGGAGAAACATCTTTCACACGGGGTTTTTTTAATTTTTGTTGAGCAAATCTGCTTCCCTGAATTCTAATATGTGACTGAGAAGGCTGCTTGTGATCATCCTAAAGCAGATGACAACACTTACTCTGAAGATGACCTGCCATCCCGGCAGACCTATGATGTGCTGAATCATTTTAGTACAAGTCTGAGCAGCCTTCACACAAGAGGGCAGCAGAAAGCTGAAATGGAATCCCTCATTGTCGCAGAGAAGTCTGTGGCCTCCAGGCTCAACTTGCAGAAATTCTACGAGCAGGGAGCCCAGAAACTTGGTTGCTGACATCCTGTCAGATGTTACAGTGTTGTTACCGGTGTGAAGTGCCATCAAGGTATCAGGAGCTTTGATTACAAAAATGGGAAGAGCAGAGTCATTACTAATTGATTTCAATGGATGCTGCAGGAACACACAGAACAAGAATTCAAGTGGAAAAACTGCTGTCCAGGTGGATCTGATTGTCATGTTGGCTCTGATTGTGATTATATGTAGACAGAGTTCCCAAATTCCATGGAAAGGCCTGGGAGAAATTTTGGTTCATGGGACTGGATGGGTGCTGCACAGATGGTTTGATGTACCCTGTTCCTTATTTCTCAGACACTGCTCCAATCTGGGCTTGAAATTACACTGCATCTGCTAGTGCTAGTGAGCTGTGGGATGTGAGGAAGAATGAAGGGGAAAAAGACAGAACCCCATGCATAAGTCTGCAAATGTTATGGATTTCTAAGTAGGTAAGAGTCACTAGTAGGAAACACATGCTTGTCCATGGTTACCTACCCTAGGCCTAGCAGTTCATAAAGGGTAAGCAGGTTTTTTTGGGTGGAGAGCTTCAAACCTAGCTGATTGCTGTGGAAGATTCACCCGTCCTTTGTGAATTGGAAAAATCCATCATACCATAAAATCTTCTTTGCAGTAACAAAATAAAAATTGTATCCTTTTGATTGAAAGAAATGGTACTTAACTTCTGCTCCCCTGACTTCAATATTCCCCAGAATATTTGAACAAGATAAAGAAATTTTACCTACACCCTAAGGAGCTGTAGACTCACAAAGTAAAGTTACTTTGGAAAACTGACTGGTAGAACACAACCCTGAAGATGCATACTACCAAAGCCCAACTTTGGAATAGCAAATGGACAGGAGCGGATATAAGTGGGTTCAACATCTAGCTTTTCCACAACTAAATAGAAAGATATGATAGAGCCACAAAATTTTAAAAAAGCCTTGTGTTCACACTTTTCTCTAGAGATAGCTTGTAAGAAATATGTCTGGTTTTGTGTAAGAAATTTATAGAAAGCCTGCTGCATAAATATTCACATGCGTGTGTATAAGTGCACGGACAGTTACATTTGGTGTGCACAAACTACTGATCACATTTGGGTTTTTCTGGTCCAATTAATCTCCTTCTAATGCAGTTTCTATTTTCATATTACTGTTCTTTTTCAATAGAAAAAGTTGCTAAACCCAAGAACTAGAAATTATGAGATTGTAATTTTTCCAAACAATACAAACCAACTTCAGAGAAACCTAAGCCTCAATAAGACAGTGTATTTTTTGTCTTCTGTCATCCTTCTTCAGTATCACTCTTTTTCATTCCTTGTATTAGTAAACAAAGAACAACATTATCCCTGATAAAAGTGTATTTCTTTAAATCAAGCTTCCTCTTTGCAAATTATTCTATCCTGCATATTGGGTGGATGTGAGGCATTGCTGGTGAGGCAGGTTGGGGCAAGCAGGCATATAAATCCTACAGTGAAAGGAAAGGTCAGAAGTGGTAGGTAGTATTCTTTTATTTCTGCAAGAAGGAATGAAGAGGTGTATAACCTCTGGCAGTTTTCTCACTCCTATTCCCCTGTTATAAATGCATATTA